>CM077154.1:130292780-130509536 GCA_039583875.1 Platanthera guangdongensis | reverse complement strand
AGGCATGACCTGGAGCTGTGAGCTATGGGAATAGCCCGCCGTGCCGCAGGGCACGCGGTTGCTAGGAGACCTAGGTGGACAGGGAAAACTGTCCGCCTACACTGGGGACTTGTCGCGATCAATAGGGAGAAACTGAGGATCGCGACTAGCCAGCTGGCTACTTTGGGAAAGATCGCCGATTTCTGGGTTAACAGCGGTCACCCATGTGGTGTCATATCCGGGGCGGTCTTTCCAACGAACCAAGTAGCGGTGTACTCCACCATTAGTTGAAGCAAAAGGTTTACCCTCCAAAATCTGAGGTGGAACAATGAGAACCTTCCTGGGACAAGCGTTAGTAACAAACATAATATCACTTGGAACCCCTCTAGTAGGTGAGGGGGGTAACTCCAAGCCAGAAGAATGTGGGGATGTGGTGTCACTCCCTAACTCATGAGAATGGCCGTGAGGAGAAGAAGAAGAGGGGCGAAGTAATTCTTGCGATGTTTCATGAAACGGTGTAAGAGCAGAAACATTGAACATGGGGTGTATGCCCCAATCAGCCGCAAGTCAAGAACGTACGCGTTATCACCCAACTTCATTAAAATCTTAAAAGGCTCGACGCACCGGTTGGCTAATTTCCTTACAGAACCCGTGAGTAACCGTTCGAGAATTAATTTAACCAGGGCTAAATCTCCAACATCAAAAACTCGAGCCCGCTTGTGCACAGTCGCTTGGGAACAGTATGCAATGTACGTAGTGATTAACTGATGGCGGATCTCGTGATACAACACATATAAGTGATGGGCAAAGTCCTGAGCAAAGTCATGAGCAAATTGACTTGATTTATACGCGGGAGGTAATTGAATCAAGTCAAGAGACACACGTGAGTTGGAACCATGCACAACTTCATTTGGAAAACGTCCCGTGGATCTAATGTTAGAATTACGATGTGCATGCGCGGAGAAGTTGTAAATAAGGGGAGCATCAAAATATATGACCACGTTATTTTTCATAAAACAACTTAAAATATTAGGTTGGGGTTCCACATGCGCACTAGGATTAAGAGGATAAAGTGAAAGGCTGGGAAGTGAAAAACCCGAAATAAGATCGAGGGCGTGTTGGATACTTCGAAGGGGTGGCAATTCGGAAGGAAGTTCCTCTTCGAAGTCGTTGTGGATGTCAGACTGTACAACAACACTATGTTCTTCAACGCTGATATCATCGCCCTTGGCGGTGGGTTTAATCATAGGCTCTAACTCTTGGCTTGTAGGACATTCGATCGCGGAGTGGACGGGTTTGTTGCAAGATGTAACATCGACCTTGCTACTCTTCCCTAAGGGTATTCGCTCACTCGTGGTGACGTTGGCTTCCCGCGTGGCGAAAATAATGGAGTTTTGGTTGTCCATTTGAGTATATTGACCGCGGGAATGACTCGGTGTTCGGTGGCAGGTGGGGACATATTTATATTCACTTACCGACTTAGTGCCTTGGCATAAAGAGGTGAATTCGTCGAACATATTTGTTCGGTGGTAGGCGGGGATAAAGTGATTAGTGACCATGTTGCGCATTTGTGGCCATGTGTGGGGAATGCCACCAACATGATGCTCCTCATTTAACCAAAATACTTTGGCACGGCCTTCTAAATTCGTGCGAGTGACGACAACCTTTTGGAGGTCGTCCAAGTGGTGCCTAGAAAAATAACACTCCATTTTCGCTAGCCAATCCCAAAAAAATTTGGGTGTCCGTGGCCGTCAAACGTAGGCGCATCTAGCCTAATGCGAGGAGTGTGGTGATGGGGGGTGGGTGGGTTTTGGAAACCATGAGAGAACGATTGGGTCAATGTGGTGAGTGCCGTGTTTAATTGAGCGATTTGGGTGGTGAGATTGCGTTGGACGGACGCTAGGTGGGCTTCTGTGACTTTCCTAGTATTGTGAGTGTCGTCCATGCTATTGGACGTGAGTGAGTGCGAAAAATGTACGTTTCCGGAACCTGTGTGCATAAAGGGTTGAAAGTGACGCAGAAGGACCAACAAAGATTAAGAAATCTTTGCGTCGTAGTCTGATACCAAATTGATGTAGCAAGCGCTAACGGGTTGCGCCCAAATACGATTTACACGCGCCGGTGGGGCATTTCATCAAATACATAGCGTGCACAACACGTCAATTCACCACGAATTAATTTAGGAAATTACACACAACCAAAGCCAATACGACGAGCGTGGCGGGAGCAATATTTTGGTGCGGTGATTGTAGTTGGAGTATGGATTAATTCCCCAAAGAGCTTAGCAAACGAGTCGCTACCCCTTTTACGATCAATTGATTTGGTGAGAAGCGACACACTCACTACACTCCGATTCATTCAACGATTTCCATTCGCACACCAATCCATTCACAACCGCAAGAAATAATGGAAAGAGTGGAATGACACCAAGAGTGGGGGTAGAGGAATCGTTGCCCAACCGAGAGAGTTCTCGATAATGCACGGAGGAAGCCCGAGAGAGGGGGTGAACGGGAATGGACGACTGTACGCCGGAGGGGAAGTGATGGACGGAGTCGGCTTCACGCCAGGAGGAGTCGCCGATGTCGCGCTGGTGCCGGTTTCGCCGAACGGAGGTGTCACACCCAACCGGAATAGATCCGGGGAAGTAATCCGTCTTCGGCGCTGGCGCAAGGTGGGCTGCTGGCGGGCGAATGAGGAGCAGGCAGCCGGTGTCTCGCCGGAGAGAGGGGGTACCGGTGTCACACCGGTGATAGGGCCGCCGGTGTCGCGACGGAGGCGGATTTCGCCGAACGGGAGGCGTCCCACCTACGGGATCGGGAAAACGCCGGAGTATATATACTCCTCACAAAATTCATCTTAGCCACACATATTTTGATGTCTAATCCTAGTCATCTAAGAGGTTTAAAGTAACTTAAAAATGCAGGAAAAAAAATCCGTGACCGCCTAACAGTTTGGTCGATCAGACAAAGGAAATGCGCAAATATTGTTTGACAAAATAATAAAAAGAGTGCATACAAATATTAACGGGCCCTCCCGCGATAGTTCCTCCATGTGTTGGGGCGAAGATTGTACCCGGGCGTCGTTTCTTCCAACGGTGGCGGGTCGACGCCATCAATCCTCCCCTGCTCAAAATAACTCATCACCGGTGAGTGGTGTAAGCGGCAACGGTGTAGCATGTCAGCATCAAGACGGTCTAACGCCACGGCGGTCACCCATGTGGTGTCATATCCGGGGCGGTTTTTCCAACGAACCAAGTAGCGGTGTACTCCACCATTAGTTGAAGCAAAAGGTTGACCCTCCAAAATCTGAGGTGGAACAAAGAGAACCTTCCTGGGACAAGTGTTAGTAACAAACATAATATCACTTGGAACCCCTCTAGTAGGTGAGGGGGTAACTCCAAGCCAGAAGAATGTGGGATGTGGTGTCACTCCCTAACTCATGAGAATGGCCGCGAGGAGAAGAAGAAGAGGGGCAAAGTAATTTTTGCGATGTTTCATGAAACGGTGTAAGAGCGGAAACATTGAACATGAGGTGTATGCCGCAATCGGTAGTCAAGTCAAGAACGTACGCGTTATCACCCAACTTCATTAAAATCTTAAAAGGCTCGACGCACCGATTGACTAATTTCCTTACAAAACCTGTAACTGTTCGGGAATTAACTTAACCAGGGCTAAATCTCTAACATCAAAAACTCGAGCCCGCTTGTGCACAGTCGCTTGGGAACGGTATGCAATGTACGCAGTGATTAACCAATGACGGATGTCGTGATACAACGCATGTAAGTGATGAGCAAATTGACTTGATTTATACGTGGGAGGTAATGGAATCAGGTCAAGAGGCACACATGAGTTGGAACCATGCACAACTTCATTTGGAAAACGTCCTGGATCTAATGTTAGAATTACGATGGGCATGTGCGGAGAAGTTGTAAATAAGGGGAGCATCAAAATATATGACCACGTTATTTTTCATAAAACAATTTAAAATATTAGGTTGGGGTTCCACATGTGCACTAGGATTAAGAGGATACAATGAAAGGTTGAGAAGTGAAAAACCCGAAATAAGATCGAGGGCGTGTTGGATACTTCGAAGGGGTGGCAATTCGAAAGGAAGTTCCTCTTCGAAGTCGTTGTGGATGTCAGACTCTACAACATCACTAAGTTCTTCAACGATGATATCATCGCCCTTGGCGGTGGGTTCAATCATAGGCTCTAACTCTTGGCTTGCAGGATATTCGATCGCGGAGTCGACGGGTTTGTTGCAAGATGTAACATCGACCTTGCTACTCTTCCCTAAGGGTATTCGCTCACTCGTGGCGACGTTGGCTTCCCGCGCGGCGAAAATAATGGAGTTTTGGTTGTCCATTTGAGTATATTGACCGCGAGAATGACTGGGTGTTCGGTGGCAGGTGGGGACATTTTTGTATTCACTTACTGACTTAGTGCCTTGACATAAAGAGGTGAATTCGTCGAACATATTTGTTCGGTGGTAGGCGGGGACAAAGTGATTAGTGAGGATGTTGCGCATTTGTGGCCATGTGTGGGGAATGCCACCAACATGATGCTCCTCATTTAACCAAAACACTTTGTCACGACCTTCTAAGTTCGCGCGAGTGACGACAACCTTTTGGAGTGTTGCAGTATGGAGATTGGGCGGTCTGGCGGTTTGTCTGGCGGTCTGGCGGCTTCTCCCAGCGGCTTGGTAGCCGGGCTGTTGATGATTGGTGTCTGACGGTCTGGCGGCTTCTCCCAGCGGCTTGGTAGCCGGGCTGTTGATGATTGGTGTCTGGCGGTCTGGCGGCTTCTCCCAGCGGCTTGGTAGCCGGGCTGTTGATGATTGAAGTTTGGCGGTCTGGCGACTTCTCCCAGCGGCTTGCTATGGCGCTCGAAGATATTGTCGGGTTGTCTTCTGCACATTGTGGTTGCCGGGCGGTTAGTCTAACCGCGCGGCTTATGCGGCTTGTATAGATGCTTGTTCTTGTAATTATTAGTCGCACATTGCTTATTTGTAATATCTTTTCTCTCCATTCTATACAAGAGAGATCATACCTTTGTAATAAATATTTTTTTGGATAATAAAAATTTTGTTACTCCAAATTTTCGGTCTACTTGTTTTCTGTTCGCACATGATATCAGAGAATTCGATCTATTCCTCCTGATTCTGTGAGCTCTCTTTGTCCGCACGACCTGTCCGCGCGGTTTGATCCTTCTTCTCGCGACCTGTCTTCGCGACCTGTTTTCGCGACTTGTTTCTACCACCGGTTTGCGCCCTGTTCGCACGACTTCTTTCTATCCTTGTTGTTGCTCTTTTGTGCGCGACCTCTCTGATTCCCATTTCTTCTCGACGCGACCTGTTCTTAAGTCGCCGCGACCTGTGCTTAGTCGCCGCGCACTCCTTTTCTAGCCCTCTTGTTCTTAAGTCGCCGCGACCTGTTCTTAAGTCGCCGCGACCTGTTCTTCTTGCCGCGACCTGTGCTTAGTCGCCGCGCACTTCTTTTCTAGCCGCTCTTGTTCTTAAGTCGCCGCGACCTGTTCTTAATTCGCCACGAGCTGTTCTTCTTGTCCGCGACCTGTGCTTAGTCGCCGCGCACTCCTTTTCTAGCCATTTTTTTTCTTAAGTCGCCGCTACTTGTTCTTAATTCGTCGCGACCTGTTCTTCTTGCCGCGATCTGTGCTTAGTCTCCGCGCCCTCCTTTTCTAGCTGCGACCTGTTCTTCTTGCTGCTCTCTTCTATGACAACCTCCTCTTCGAAGCCGTCCGTCTCGGTGGTCACGTCTTCAAGTAGTGCCCACGTCGCTACTCAAGGTAAATGACTGATCGACTCTGATGCTACCAATCATATGACCGACAATCCGCAGTGTTTTTCTCTCCTAGAACAACATGATCGGTTGCCCCCGGTCTTCATTGCGGACGACTCTCCCTCACCGGTCAATGGAACAGGAGTGGTTCAAGTCACTCCGTCTCTTCGCTTGACGGACACCCTCTACGTGCCCAAGTTTTCTTGCAATTTGTTATCTGTTATTTCTCTTTGCAAGCAACTACAGTGCCCCGTCACCTACTTGATGTCGCGCGCACTCTGCTAACTCAAATGCAAGGTTCCTCACTCCTATTGGGGCTATGCTGTTCTCATCTCTTGCTATCTTATCAATCACATTCCCTCCATCGTTCTCCACGGCAAAACCCCCTTCTCCATTCTCTATCCGGGCAAGGATCCGTTTCCTCTCTCTTTGCGTGTCTTTGGGTGCACAGTTTTTGTGCACTCTCCCTCAGCCACTCGTGACAAACTCTCACCACGGGCCACCAAATATGTCTTTCTGGGGTACTCTACCACTCAGAAATGTTATTGTTGCTTTGACCCAGTTGCCCACAAGCAGTTCGTCTCTGCGGACGTCACCTTCTTTGAAAATGCATACTACTTCTCTCACGACTCCTCTTCTCCTCCGGATGTTCCTACTTCCTCATACCACCCCTTCCGTCCCCTCTACACCTGACGAGATTCCTCCACCTCCACCGTCTACTGCCACCGTGTCCACCTCCAGATCTATCTCCCCCCTCTCCGCAGCCGTCTCTCTCAACTCCCAGGCCGCTGCTCTCCTCCACGGATGCTCCGGAAACTGAGGAACATGCCGACTTGGATCTTCCCATTGCTCTTTACAAAGGGGTGCGGACGTGTACCCAACACCCGCTAGCTGCTGTTGTTTCTTATGATTGTCTCACTCCTTCTCGCAGAGCGTTTGCCTTGGCTATCTCTGTCACTGCCACTCCCCGCACCTACCAGGAAGCTCTTACTATTCCTCATTGGAAGACTGCCATGGATGAGGAAATTGCTACTCTCACTGAAAGGGGCACATGGACACTTGTTCCTCCCCTTTTGGGCACTGATGTGGTTGGATGTCGCTGGGTCTTTGTTGTGAAGTTCCGTCCGGACGGCAGTGTGGATCGATACCAGGCCAGCCTGGTCGCCAAAGACTTTACTCAGACTTATGAGGTTGATTACTTTGACACCTTCTCTCCCATTTTTCGTCTCAGCATCATTCAGGTTATTCTCTCTGTGGCTGTCAATAGGGATTGGCTCATTTCCCAGCTGGATATGAAGAATGTCTTTCTCTATGATGATCTTCAGGAAGACGTTTACATGGAACAACCTCCTGAGTATGTTGCTCAGGGGGAGACACGAGTATGCCGGCTGAAGAAGGCCATCTATGGCCTAAAGCAAGGCCCTCGGGCTTGGTTTGACAAGTTTAGTGACATTGTTGCGACCATTAGTTTTGCAAGAAGTTCAGCCGATCACTCCTTATTCATCCGCAAAACCTCCTCTGGTATGGTGGTTCTTGCTGTCTATGTCGATGATATTCTTGTAACTGGCGATGACCAGGCTGGGGTAGCTTTGACAAAGAAACACCTCAGTCAACATCTGGTCACGAAGGATATGAGCTCCCACAAGTACTTTCTAGAGATTGAAATCTCTCGGAAGCCCAACTCTTTGGTCATCTCCCAACGGAAGTATATTCTTGATTTACTACTAAAGGAGGCAGGGTTGACTGGTGTTAAACCTGCCCGATGTCCCATGGTTATTGTAGAAGACAAAACTTGGACAGATGACTCGCCTCCTCTATCTGATACTACGAGGTATCGGCGTCTGGTGGGCAAACTCATTAATCTCACGGTAACCAGACCCGACATCTCCTATGCTGTAGGCATGGTGAGCCAATTCATGCAAGCTCCTAGGGAGTGCCATCTACAGTCTGTCCTGAGGATATTGGAGTATGTCAAAGCAACATCAGGAAAATGATTGTTTTTTCAGAAGAATGGTCACTTGAGGGTTGAAGCGTACTTATATTCGAGCTATGCAGATGATAAAGGAAACCACAAGTCAACATCAGGCTTTTGCACATTTGTTGGAGGGAATCTTGTGAGCTGGAAGAGCAAGAAACAGTCTGTTGTTTACAGGTCTAGTGTAGAAGCGGAATATCGTAGTATGACGTCGACCACATGTGGTTACGATCTCTCATGCTTGACTTAGGAGAGGTCTACAACTATCCTCTTCCTATGTTCTGCGACAACAAGACCGCGATATACATCTCCAAAAATCCGGTCTTTCATGAGAGAACAAAACACATAGAAGTCGTCTGTCATTTTATTCGAGAAAAGATTTTGAAGAAACAGATTTGTACTCCGTTCGTCACTTCTGACAATGAGTTGACAAATATCTTCACCAAACCGGCGTCCGCTTTCTTGTTTCACATTTGCGACAAGCCGGACATGATTGATATCTATGCTCCAGCTTGATGGGGAGTGTTGCAGTATGGAGACCGGGCGGTCTGACGGTTTGTCTGGCGGTCTGGCAGCTTCTCCCAGCGGCTTGGTAGCCGGGCTGTTGATGATTGGTGTCTGGCGGTCTGGCGGTCTGGCGGCTTCTCCCAGCGGCTTGGTAGCCGGGCTGTTGATGATTGGTGTCTGGCGGTCTGGCGGCTTCTCCCAGCGGCTTGCTATGACGCTTAAAGATATTGTCGGGTTGTTTCTGCACATTGTGGTTGCCGGATGATGGCTGGAGATGCTTGTTGCGGTCTGGCGGCTTCTAGTGTGTTTTCTGTGATGGGGGTCGGTTTTGGAAACCGTGGCCGTCATAGGCGCATCTAGCCTAATGCGAGGAGTGTGGTGATGGGGGTCGGTTTTGGAAACCATGAGAGAACGATTGGGTCAATTTGGTGAGTGCCGTGTTTAATTGAGCGATTTGGGTGGTGCGATCGCGTTGGACGACCGCTAGGTGGGCTTGTGTGACTTTCCTAGTATTGTGAGTGTCGTCCATGCTATTGGACGTGGGTGAGTGCGAAAAATATACGTTTCTGGAACGTGTGTGCATAAAGGGTTGAAAGTTACGCAGGAGGACCGACAAAGATTAAGAAATCTTTGCGCTAAAGTCTGATACCAAATTGATGTAGCAAGCGCTAACGGGTTCCGCCCAAATACGATTTACACGTGCGAGTGGGGCATTCCATCAAATACATAGCGTTCACGACGCGTCAATTCACCACAGGATTAATTTAGGAAATTACACACAACCAAAGCCAATACGACGAGCGCGGCGGGAGCAATATTTTGGTGTGGAGATTGTAGTCGTAGTATGGATTAATTCCCCAAAGAGCTTAGCAACCGAGCGGCTACCCCTTTTACGATCAATTGATTTGGTGAGAAGCGACGCACTCACAACACTCCGATTCATTCAACGATTTCCATTCACACACCAATCCATTCACAACCGCAAGAAATAAAGGAAAGAGTCGAATCACACCAAGAGTGGGGGTAGAGGAATCGTTACCCAACCGAGAGAGTTCTCGGTAATGCACGGCGGAAGCCCGAGCGAGGGGGGTGAACGGGTATGGACGACTGTACGCCGGAGGGGAAGTGATGGACGGAGCCGACTTCACGCCGGAAGGAGTCGCCGGTGTCGCGCTGGTGTCGGGTTTCGCCGAACGGAGGTGTCGCACCCAACCGGAATAGATCCGGGGTAGTAATCCGTCGTTGGCGCTGGCGCAAGGTGGGCTGCTGGCGGGAGAATGAGGAGCAGGCGTCCGATGTCTTGCCGGAGAGAGGGGGTACCGGTGTCATGCCGGTCATAGGGCAGCCAATGTCGCGCCGGAGGCGGATTTCGCTGAACGGGAAGCATCGCACCTACGGGATCGGGAAAACGCCGGAGTCAATCTCAAAATGAAATTTCTTTTTCTCTTTTCATTAGGGCATCCATCCACAATAAGGAGTATATATACTCCTCACAAAATTCATCCTAGCCACACATATTTTGATGTCTAATCCTAGCCATCTAAGAGGTTTAAATTAACTTAAAAATGCAGGAAGGAAAAATCCGTGACCGCCTAACAGTTGGTCAATCGGACAAAGGAAATGCGCAAATATTGTTTGACAAAATAATAAAAAGAGTGCATACAAATATTAACGGGTCATCCCGCGATAGTTCCTCCCTGTGTTGGGGCGAAGATTGTACCCGGGCGTCGTTTCTTCCAGTGGTGGCGGGTCGACGCCATCAATCCTCCCCTGCTCAAAATCACTCATCACCGGTGAGTGGTGTAAGCGGAAACTCAACAGTCTTATTCAAGTCAAGATCGACGTTCTCAAGCGTTTTTTTCTCTGCAAAATTCCGATTCGCCGGGTATGATTCTTGTGAATCAAGTTCTTCTTGGTGCCGTAAACTACATTCCATGGAAACGATCCATGGAGATCACTCTTTCCTGCAAAAACAAACCAGCTTTTGTTAATGGCTCAACACCCAAACCTGTTGCAACCGATCCAACATTTCTTCAATGAGAACAAGCCAACAATATGGTTAACTCTTGGTTGATCAATTCATTTGCTAAAGATATTGGTCAATCCATTATTCACAGCGACACCGCTGCCATTATGTGGTCTAATCTACACCAGCATTTCTTTAACAACAATGTATCAAGAATTTACAGTTAACGAAAGGCGATTTCATGTTGTACTCAAGAAAAGTTGAGTATGGACGCCTATTTCAAAAAATTAAACAGCTTTGGGATGAATTAGAGGTTGTTACATCTATTCCTGTTTGTAAATTTGATACTAACCGTGTCTTTGTCGCTGCTTGGCTAAATCAATTAGAGGAGCAGAAGCTTATGCAATTTTTAATGGGCCTGAATGATAATTTCAGAACCTATTCGTGGTCAATTGCTTCTAATGAAGACTCTGCCATCCATTGATGATGCTTATTCCATGCTCCAGTAAGAAGAAAAGCAATTGAACAATTCTTTGATTCTTCCTATGGAGGATATTACTACTGTTGCATTATATATGTGTCATTACTCAAACTCTTTCCCTCGCCAACACTGGAATTCAGGCACTGACAACAAGCGTTCTTTGTGGTGTGAACATTGTCAAATATCTGGTCACACTAAGACAAAATGCTTTAAGATCCATGGATATCCCACGAACTACAAAAGTAAATTTAAGAAACCACAGAACAAATCCTCTCGATTTGAAGGCAATATGGTGGAATTCAACATGTCTAATCCAGCGCCTGGCTTCTCTGTCAACAACACAGGGACCTCTACTCAGTCATCTACTCCCTCTGTTGAAACTACTTCTCCCATGCCTCAGTTCACTCCAGAGCAGTTTGCCAAACTTCTTGAACTCGTGAATCAACCAAAACAACACTGCGCAAATTTCTCTACACGTTTGGCAGGTATTGGTTATTGTCTCTCTTTTTCTCCATTGGTTGATACCTGGATCCTTGACAGTGGAGCTACTGATCCTATCATATACCTCTTTCATCTTCTTCGACAACCACGGGAACTAGATCTATCTCCGCCAACACCAGTATACTTGTGAGATGGCTCTGCCGCTTATATCACTCATACGGGAATTGTTTCTCTTGATAATAATATCATCCTAAAAGATGTTCTTTTTGTTCCTATGTTTAAGCATAATTTGACCTCTATCAGTAAACTCAGCTTAGACTCAAACAAATCTATTTGTTTTGAATCAAATTCCTGTTAAATTCAGGACCACATGAAGATGGGATTTAATAAGCTATGTAGCACGGGGACGGAAACGAGATACATGATACGATACGAAACGGATACGAGAAACGTGATTTTTTTAAAAATTAGGATACGAGAAACGTTTTTAAATTTTTTAATTATTTTAATATAAGTATTAATTAATATAAGAATAAGACAACTGACAAACCATTTGTACATATCTTGAATTATAACGAAAAAAATTAATAAGACTATATTACAAGGCAAATTCTTCCAGTATGATTACAATAGTTAAAGTAGTTACAAGGAGAAGAAGAAGACCAACAGGTTACAACAGTTATAGCAGAAACAATAGTTAGAAGAAGAAGAAGACCTGCGGGATCGGGAGTGCCTGCGGGATCAGGAGCGGGGAGCGCCTGCAGGATCGGGAGCGAATGCGGGATCTGGAGAGAAAACCTAATGGCTAAAATGCAATACGCCACTTCTATATGTCGCGGAATCGCGTATCCCCCTTGCGGGATACGTGATTCCGAAAATACAGCATTTATTTAAATAAAAAAACGTTTCCTGGAGTTTTGGAAACGCGTTTCAGCGCGTTTCCGGGCTTTTCCCGTATCCGATACGTGTTCTAGTCGATACGTAAACCATTTTTAAGTATCCGTGCTTCGTAGTTAATAAGTTTGGCCATCAGCGCGGTGGCTTATACTACCTTCAGCAACATTCTACGACGGTTCCGACAGACTTTGTTCCTCCAGCAGCTCATAATACAAGCATCGACAAAGCTATTATCTGGCATCATAGATTGAGTCATATTTCAACTCCTAAACTCAGACGTCTAATTGATGTAATCCCAGATTTACATGTTAAGCATAATAATTGTTCTGTATGCCCTTTAGCAAAACAATCAAAATTGCCTTTCAATAAGAGTGATGTTTCTCCTTACAAGCTTTTTGTAGAACCCAGTGTTCGCCGAGTGAGTCCAACAAGGCAGAAGTGGGGCCCTCTATATAACCCGACCCGCATTCGCCAGGCAGGCGGGCGAGCCGGGGAAGCCGACCCACCTCCATATAAGAGGCGAGCGAGCCGCAGGAATCAGGATTCTCCTAAGAGGCAGACGAGCTGCGAGAGGCGGGCCGCACCCGTTCGGATGACTGGCGAGCTGGCTCGCATTCTCCCCATGAGTGGGGTGCAGATACCCTATGATTAATGTGATTTAGTCTGCCAATATCCTCATTAAACAAAAGAGTTTCGTTGTTGGCAGACCTCTTTTGGGCTGTATATAACCGTTTAGAACAACAGAATTGCGCTATTTGCAGGCGAGACCTTAAAATCTATAAATAGACCCAAGAGGGTACCTCGGAAGGCACACTTTCAAGTTCTCTTTCTCTGGTCTTCTAGCGCTTTGTGAGGTGTCCTTAGCTCTGTACTGGCTAAGGAGGGGAAGCACTATAAGATCTTCCGGGTGTGTGGTGGGACATCCGTGCTGGAGCCTTGAGTCAGTTTTGAGTTCTAAGTCTTCAGTCAGTCAAGCTCACTAGGAGAAGTAAGTGTACAGTCACCCCTTCTCTAAAGGTCCGAACTCCACAGAAGCCAGTTCTCGGTTTCAATATTTTTGGTGCGATGAACGTGGAGAGTGACCAACACAGAAAACCTTAGCGAGCTCAATGACTGGAGGCGAAGGGCAAGGATCTAACCGGGCCGACTCGCCAGCCCCCTCCACTGGCCACCCTCGGAATGTTCGAGGACTTCAGGCAGAAAATGCGGAATCTCGCGATGTTCGCACTCGGAGCTCGCGACGAGTGCTCAACACCCTCCGTCCCAGTGGTAGCCGCCCCATCTCTAGGCGAGAACGCCCCTGTCAGGCGACCTGGGAAGGAAGTAGCGAAGGAGGGCAGCGAGCGAGAGCCTTGTTCCCCGGCTTTGCGAGTGCGGGATGGAACGACGAGGTGGAGGCGCGAGATCGCCCGGCTCGCCTGGCAGGAGAGGGGAGTCCCTTCAGCGAGTTGGTCTCGTCCGCCCCAGTTCCAAAGGGGTTCCGCGAGCCAGAGATGTCCTACTACACCAGAAGGGATGACCCGGTCCAACACATCCAATGATTCGAGGATGTGGTTTTGATCCGACAGATGTCGGATGCCTTTAAGTGCAGCCTCTTCGCCATAACTCTCAAGGAGAAGGCGAGAGATTGGTTCCATCAGCTCCCCGCTAGCTCCATCTATTGTTTTAAAGACCTGCACCGAGGGTTTCTGCTGAGGTTTACAACTTCAAAGAAGTGGAAGGAGTCGGAGTCCCTGTTTCTCATCAAGCAGGAAGTGAATGAGACACTGGGAAGCTACGTGGATAGGTTCTAAGAGGTGGTCCTCCAGGTGCAGGAGATGGCAGGGCACACCCTCATGGTGGCCTTCACCCTGGGACTGCAGCATGGGTACTTCAGGATGGAGCTGAAGCGGGTGCCGCCGCTGTCCTTCGAAGAGTTGGCGGAAAGGGTAGCGAGGGAGGTCGAGGGCGAAGCGTCAAACCTGGTGTTCGCCAGAAAGCTAGCCAAGTGGGCTGTAGAAGAGGAAAGAGATGCAGGAGGTGGCAAAGGATATGAGGTCAGGAGGGTAGAGCCCCGGCCGCAGCAGCAGCAGAGGTGGGGCCGTCAAGAGCCGAACAATCGGCTGGGCTGGAGGCAGTAGGACTGACACGATCAGGGCCAGAGGGGAGGTTTTCATAATGAAGAAAACCGCCAATGGGGGCAGGGCCATTTCAACCCTCCGGGATGGAGGCAAGGCTAGAGACCCCCTATACCCGATCAACACCAGGCTATGACAATAACTCTAGGGAGGAGGAGGAGAGGAGTCCAGAGGAGGAGGCCAGGAGGCAGAGCGGAGCTGCCCTACTGTGACTTCCACCAGGAGGAAGGGCATGCGACAGCTACCTGCCCGGAGTTCTTGGAGATGAGAGGAGCCAGGGGACAGGCCCAACAACAACAACAACAACACCGCCAGGAGGTGCGGATCGAAGAAGTCCTGCCAGATGCAGAGGAGGATAGGTGCGAAGACCGGGCCGATGTAGGAGGCTGAGGAGGGATCAGGGTGATCCATGGGGGGTAGGAGTTGAGGCCGCACGCAAGGCGAGTCTCCAAACCATGTATCGCCGGAGCGTCGCCTCCACGTCCCTAACCCCATCGCCAGATGAGAAGATTACCTTCTCTCGGAAGGACATGCCGGATCACGAGGATCTGTTTTCCGATGCGCTGGTGATTCAAGCCGTCGTCGAGAACTTTACCGTCTACCGGATCCTCGTGTACAATGGGAGCTCTGTCAACGTCGTTTTCAAGAAGACATTTGATGCAATGAAAGTGGAGGTCAGGACGGTGTTGGCCTCGGACGGGCCTTTGTTTGGGTTCTCCGGGGAGAGGAAGGAGGTAGGAGTGGGGCTCCATGTTACCTTGGGGGGCCAGTACAGGAACTACATGTTCGTCATTGTGGACGCTCCTAGTAGCTACAACACAATATTCAGACGACCCCTCATCAACGCCTTCCGCTGCGTACCCTCTTCTCTCCACCAATGCCTCAACTTCAATGCCGATGGCATCCCGGTCTAGGTCTGGGGAGACCCCAAGGTGGCGAGATAGTGCTTTGGGACTGCGGTCAACACCATCTCCTAGCAAGAGCCAAGTAGATGGAGAGAAGGATGGTGGAGATGTCCGGCCAAGAGGTCATGGGAGGAGCTGAGGAGATAGAAGTGGAGGAGGAAAATTTTCGCGCTCGTGTGGAGACAACATAGGAAGCGCTAGAGGAACAGGTCGAGGTGGTGGCTGTAGAGGAAGTTGAGGAGGAAGTTCTTATACCAGGCGAGAGGGCCGCAGGCGAGTGGGAAAAGCAGTCCCGGCTGGAAGCATCAGAGGAGGTAGTGGAGATGGAAGTTCTCACCTGGGGAGGAAAGGTGGAGAAAGTGCGGGTTAGCGGGGGGCTGAGCCTGAAAGATCAGAGGAGGATGCTGGAGTGCATCTAGAAGAACGTGGACATCTTCGCGTGGAGCGCAGATGACATGCTAGGAATTGATGCGGATGTGGCTTGCCACCGTCTTAACTTTGATGCCGACGTCCGTCCCATCCGTCAGAAGAAGAGGTTCACCGCTGACAAGCTGGCCGAGACCATCCGTGAAGAGGTGGAAAAGCTCCTGAAGGCGCGGTTTGTATCGGAGATCCAGTATCCAGGTTGTGTCTCCAATGTGGTGATGGTCAAAAAAGGGGACGGTCGCTGAAGGATGTGTATTGATTTTTCTCTTTTGGATAAAACATGTCCCAAAGATTGCTATCCCCTGGCTCGAATCGACGCGCTGGTTGACTCAGCCGTCAGTTTTTCTCTAATGAGCTTTCTAGATGCATTTTCAGGTTATCACCAGATCAAGATGCACCTGCCCGACATGAAAGATGTTTCCTTCATCACAGGGGAGGGGTGCTACTGCTATAAAATGATGCACATTGGGCCGAAAAATGCAGGGGCAACATATCAAAGGATGATGAATCGGGTCTTCCGGGAGCAAAAAAGAAGAAACTTGGAGGTGTACGTGGACGACCTCATGATCAAGAGTTGTGACGTGGACTCTCACCTCCGAGATCTGGAGGATACCTTCATCACCCTGCGAAAATATAAGATGAGGCTGAACCCCTTGAAGTGTGTCTTCGGGGAAAGCAGAGAAAAGTTCCTAGGTCATCTCCTTACTCCTGCGGGGGTGGAACCCAACCCTGATTAGGTGAGGGCGATCATGGAGTTGGGGTCGCCTCGGAACGCCAAGAAAGTCCAGCGCCTGACAGGGAAGCTAACAGGGCTGAGCAGGTTCCTCTCTCGGGCGGGAGAGAAGTGTTCGCCTTTCTTCAAAGCGCTGAGATGGGGTTAGAAATTCGAGTGGTCCGAGAAGTGCGAGAAGGCCTGCCCAGCCTTGAAGAGGCAACTGACCCAGGCTCCGCTTCTCCAGGGACCCAGGGAAGGAGAAGATCTATCCTTATACCTTGGGGTCGGGACCGTGGCCGTGAGCTTCGTCCTGGTCCGGGAGGAAGGAAAGAAGCAGTTGCCGATCTACTATGTAAGCATGGTCCTGAGAAAGGCGGAGCTTCGATACCCAATTTTGGAGAAATTGGCTTTTGCTTTGGGCGTCTCGGCTCGGAGACTCCGACCTTACTTCCAAGCGCATTCCATCCGGGTGGTGACTGACCACCCCCTTAGCAACATCTTTGAGGGGGTGGAGCATTCAGGAAGACTTGCAAAAAGGTCGGTAGAGCTGAGTGAGTTTGACATTTCTTTTGTTCCCCGTCTCTCGATCAAGGCCCATGCAATGGCCGACTTCCTGGCCGACTTCCTGGCCGACTATATGATTGAGGTGGCGGAGACGGAGCTCACTCGACCAGTTCCCTGGAAGGTGATGGTGGACGGTGCCTTGGGAAGGCACTCCCTAGGAGTAGGAGTAATCTTGGAGAGTCCTTAATGGACGAGGATAGAGCAGACGGTGGTTATCCACATTCCCATTACCAATAACCAAGCAGAGTATGAGACAGTGATAGCGGTGCTACGACTGGCCAGGGAGCTGAGAGGGCAAGACGTGGAGGTACTAACTGACTCCATGGTGGTGTCTTCCCAGATCAACAGAGAGTTCGAGGTGAGGGAGCCTACCCTCTAGCTGGACCTGGCAAAGGTAAAGAGAGTCATCGACATATTCCAAACGTTTTCCATCCGACAAGTGCCGCGGGAAGAAAATGAGCAAGTGGATCAGCTAGCCAAGTTCGGTCCCCGCGCGGGTGGAACCCTGACCGACCTATTCCGCCCTTCCATTGAAGAAGGGGAGCTGATGGAAGTGGATTAGCGCCCCTCCTGGATGGATCCCTTCACAACCTTCCTATCCACAGGGGAGTTCCCGGAAGGCTTGGACAAAAAGCGCTTCAAGTACACGTCTGCGTACTCCCTAATGCGCGACGTGAAGCTGTATCGGAAGACCCTCTCGGTCTTGCTGACGTGTTGAGTGGATGAGGAGGAGGTCCCGAGAATTTTGGAAGAAGTCCATTCCGGGGAGTGCGAGAGCCATTCAGGAAGCAGGACCTTGGAGGGAAGGATATTTTTAGCCCACTCTGGGCCAAGATGCCACCGAGTTCGCAAAGAAGTGTCAGAAGTGCTAGCTGTTCGCCCCTCTCCAGCTGCTACCAGCCCAGAGGCTCAGAAGCATCATTGCCTCCTGACCCTTCGCCATTTGGGAAATGGATCTTGTAGGGCCCTTTCCCCAGGCCAGCAGACAGAGAAGGTTCCTGCAGGTCATGATTGACTATTTTTTTAAGTGGTTGGAAGTCAAGGTGCTGGCCAAGGTGACCTCCCAGGTGATCCAGAATTTTGTATGAGGAGAAATCATTTGTCGGCACCGGTTGCCTCAGACCATTGTCACGAACAATGTGTCATAGTTTGCCACCACGGAGTTCATCAGTTTTTGTGGTCAGCTCGGGATTGATCTTCGGTTCGCGTCGGTCCACCACCCCAGGAGTAACAGGCAGGTGGAGACAGCGAACAAGATAATTGAAAACTTATTTAAAAAGGTGGAAAATCTGAAGGGAAGCTGGGTGGAGCCACTCTCTTCAGTCCTTTGGGCCCTGAGAACCACTCCCAACACAGCCACGGGGGAGACCCCTTTCAAGCTCTCCCATAGCTGCGAAGCTGTGCTCCCAATAGAGTTCGACGTCCGGACACCACGAATAGTGGAGGCAGAGGAAGACAAAAGAGTGGAGGGCTGAGAACGAAGACGAGTTGCGGCTCTCCCTAGATATGGTGGAGGAGCTGCGCGACTTGTCAGCCATCCGACAGGAAGAGGTCAAGCGACGGATGACCAAGTACTTCGACAAACACGTCAGGATCAAGCAGTTCGCAAAGGGGGATCTGATCTTGAAGAAGGTCGACACTGTCGGAAGATCGGCAGTCGTCGGCAAGTTGAATCCTAATTGGGAGGGTACTTATGTTATTAAAGAAACCTTGAAATCAGGGGGATATCACCTCCAAGATGTGGAGGGGGAGCCCCTCAGTCATGCCTGGAGTGGCGATGACTTGAAGTGTTATGGCCGGCGGTACCTTGACTAATTTATTTGGTAGGGCTCTCTTGTAGTTACCGCGTGACGATAGCGATACCGCGTGGCGGTAGCGTCAAGCGTCAAGATCGTCGAGAGCGGCGTGTTGGCTCAACGCACCGTCTACTGCGTGGCGGTAGGTTGTTATCGCGCGGCATTAGCGAAGCTGATTATTTGGCTGACCTCTCGGGAAGATATCGCCCAAAGTTAGAGATACCGCTGGCGGTAGCTTGGTCAATTTATTTGGCGAAGCTCTAGTGTTTCTAACACGCGGCGGTAGTAGCTGTCGCGCGGCGGTAGCGATAGTGGTCGTGTCGTAATCGTCGCTAGCTACCGCGTGGCGATAGTATCCTATCGCGCGGCGATAACGAAACTGTAACGGCGTGGCCACGTGTCGGCCTGTGGTTGGAGGGCCTGAGCGGTGGCACACGAAATGAGGCGTTGATTAACGATACCGCGCGGCGGTAGCTAGTTACCGCGCGGCGGTAGCTAGTTACCGCGCGGCGGTAGCTAGTTACCGCGCAGCGGTAGCTCGATATAAAGCCTTGGAAGTGCTGATTTCTCTTCATTTTCTTTGGAGACTTTGGGCTGAGCGGCTGTAGCAGGAAGGGGGAAGTTCGGTCAAAGGAGATCTCGCCGCAGTTGGAGTTTCGGAGCTCGGATTCGCAGGACGAGTTTGGATCTAAGGAGGCAAAGCCGTAACCGTTGTTTCCATCCGACTAGAATCTCTTCCATGGCGCCGAAACGAACTTCTAGGGTAACGATACTCTTCATTGGACATGTGAAGTCCTTCGTTTTTGTCATTTGAGGGTAGATGCTTCACGAACACGTGGAAGTGGTTCTCCCGACGGGTAGATCCTTGTATCCCCGTTAGTTTAGATCCGGAATCGAAGTACAGAATATGCATGTTGTGTGAAACCCATCCGGATAGGTTGGTCTAGATTGGTGATGTTTGTATGCTTTGTATGCCGAAGAAGACTCCATGGTAATCGCGTAAATTTCGGAGTTGCGGAATGTGCAGATGACTGCGTTGAGAGTATTGGAGGTACACTCCAAGAAAACACCCGAAAAAGGGGGAAGAATCAATAGTCTGTCCCCTACCGCGCGACGGTATCACTACCGCCGACGATAACTCCCAGTGAGCATTGTATTGATGTTGAGGCCTGTCTCTTGGAGACCTGGGGGCCATATATTGAGGCCTGTCTCTTGAAGACCTGGGGGCCAATGTGTGAGAGCTGAGAGCCTGTGTGGCCCAGCTTAGGAGGCCGTGAGTGTCAGCCTTGGAACATAACAGAGTTATGTATGGTTGTGAATGAGAATGAGGAGGCTGACCCGCATCGTGGCTTGTTGCGTCCGGTGATTTGAGCATCGGGAAAGAACTGAGCTGTACCCAACCCTATATCGTTCGACTTGGAGTGAGTCAAAGAGTGTATCCGGGGGATCACCATGACTTTGTCATAGCCATAGGGGCGAGTCTTTGGCCTCGGCCCGAAAAGACTAGAGAATGCTCAAGTTATGCTAACCGTCGCTGAGAATGGTGGGGAGACCCTAGGAAATTCCGGTACACCGATAATGTGCCCTGAGTGCACGGGGCTTGTGGCCGGCAGTGCCAACGTCTGTGGTGGATGGTGCTTAAGTTGCACGTTCCTGTTGCCAATATTTGTTTATGCTAATGCCTGTAGGGAAGGAGCACCGCCACCCCGAGTGAGGGGTGAGGTTGTTATAATTTGGTCAGATAATGCTGACCGTTGCTATTGTTTGACACCATTGCGGTGGAATGTTTCATGTAGGTGCAGCCGAGCCAAGCGGAAAATAGCGGGCTGGAGCCCAAGATTGCTAAGCTGGCCCTTGAAGGCCAAAGCGAATTACCTGTTTACTTTATCGTTCATGTGTGGCCGACCTGCGTGCCGATGTATGCAAGATAATTTAATTTAAATTGAACATTGTAAGGCCTAAGGCCAATACTATTTATGTATTTGGTTTATCATTCCTACTTTTGTGTTAGTGGATATTCATTTGATTGAGTTCCTTTAAACTTTTAAATTACTTCCGGTAGAATGCACTCTGTGTTAGGATGCGTGAATTTGGATTATGGTTTCAATTAGTAACTCCTTTGACTGTTCGTAGTATATGACGTCGGGCCCCGACCGGACCTTCTGTTATATGCTATGTGACGGATGAGGGTGTTACAAGTTGGTATCATACTATGGTGTCGGTCTTTCTTATTTGAATTCGTGAGCGAATTCTTGTAAGGGGTGGTGAGCACATGTATGTGCGTTACCGTTATAACATGAAAGAACCCGTAAATGTCCACTTAGGAATGAAAATACACATGTTTGAGGAACCCGCGTGTTGCTATGATTGTTTTTTGGCAATTATTTGTCACCTAATTGGGTGTTTCTCGATTATAAGTGACTAGGAGTGGTGCAGAGCAGTCACAACGTCAGCACTATGCGTCAGTAGTGCGTCCAATGACGCGCATGCGACCCCTCCTTCTGCTGAAACCATTCGAATGGTAGCTGAAGCGGTGTTCGCTATGATCAATGCCCAACCAGGGAGGCAGGTGCAACCTCCTGCTCTTGGATTAGGTCACGTACCGCTTGGCGCAGCGGAACCTATAATGGCGGATCAAGTAGAGGCAGAGCCCGTAGTGCATAGGAGAGCGATTGAAAAACAGCTAAAGCACGTGATGAGCATTAATCCACCAGTGTTTGTGGGGACTGAAACCCCAACGCAAGCTGAGGACTGGCTTTCTAGGGTTAAGAGAGTCATGTCCGCAACAGAGACTGAGGAGTAGCAGAAGGTTATGATAGCCACTTTCCTTCTGGATAGTGAAGCAAGGTTATGGTGGGATGAGTTAGAGCTGCATCACTTCGCTGGGAGGCAACTCTCTGATATCTTGATGGAGGTCTCTAGATTATTTCTGGTACAATTCATCCCGTCAGCGCAAAAAATAGCTTTGGATAATCAGTTTTAGCGAATGACTCAGGGTGAGACTAGCATGGACGACTACCTACATGAGTTCACGAGATTGAGACGTTATGCTGGCTCTACTTTTACTGATGAGAAGCGCAAGACCAATTGGTTCTACAAAGGACTGTGTGACGATTTGAGGTTGCTACTCTCTGGTCCTATGATGCAGGACTTTCTGGTCCTGGTCAATACAACATGATCTCTGGAGAAGGATCCAAAGATGGTTCAAGGTAAGAAAGACTCGACGGTGAAGAGGTCAAAATTTAAAGTTCCAAGTTCATCGAAGTCTGGACATCGAAAGTGGTACAAAATCCCAAAACTTCTGGACCGACTACTTCATCAGTTATTACTGGAGCATCGTCTGGGCGAGGAGGCCCAATTCTTTGTTATAACTGTGGCAAACTGGGTCATATAGCGCACAACTGTTGGAGTGACAAATCAGAGAAGAAGACATGAACATCCTATGCTGAAAAAGGGAAGGCGGTGGAGTCAACCACATCACATCAAGCTCCGGCCCAACCAAGAGTCTACAACCTTAGCCAACAGGAGGCCATCAAGCAAGGCGATGTGGTGACAGGTATGTGTTAGATTTTAGCCGTAATACTTTGCATACCTTGCGCCTTATGCTTTGGTCGTATGACTGTCGTGTTTTAGGCTTTATTGTGATTATGAACTGTCCGGCTCGAGCACTGTTTGATACATGAGCTTCACACTCTTTCCTATCTGAGGATTTCGTGTCATGTATCAGAGTGCCCTCTTCTGCGGCTAAGGGTAGATTGGATTTGCTGCTACCTAACAGGTGTTCGATGCGCGCGGATAGAGTCTGTTGCGTTAAAGTGCTGATCGAAAGTCAAGCTTTTGACTTAGAAGCGTCATTACTGCCGATAGTAGAGTTTGACGTGATCTTTGACATGGATTGGCTCTCCGAGCAACGTGCATTCATCGATTGTAGTTTGAAGACGATCAAACTGGGGTTGAATACAAGCCAAGAAACTACTTTCTCTGGTATGAAGGGATCGAGCAAGATGCTGATGTCTGCTCCCTAAGTAGTTAAAGCAGTTCATGAGGGGGCAGAGTTGTTCTTCACCCTATTAAAGGCTAAGAAACTCAAGCCTGGTTGGTCAGTATCCCGGTGGTGTCGGAGTTTGCCGACGTGTTCCCCAAAGATCTCCCTAGAGCCCACCTCAGAGAGAGATCGAGTTCACCATCGAGTTGGTGTCAGGTGCTAAGCCGGTGTCGCGGTCTCCTTACAGCTTAACACCGAGAGAGATGGCGGAATTGAAGGCGCAACTTCAAAAATTGATAGAGCAGGGGTTTGTGCGTCCAAGTTCGTCATCTTGGAGCGCCCCGGTCCTCTTCGTAAAGAAGAAGAACGGAAGTCTGCAGCTGTGTATCGATTTAAGTCTGGTTGATGCTCAACACCCGCCGTCAGGCTCCTACTAGCTGATCGGGCCGGTGATAGCGCCCGGTGGATGGCCAAAGGGAAATTCCGGTTGATGCTCAATACCCGCCGTCAGGCTCCTACTAGCTGATCGGGACGATGGTAGCGCCCGGTGGTTGGCCAAAAGGAAAGTCCGGTTGATGCTCAACACCCTCCGTCAGGCTCTTACTAGCTGATCGGGCAGATGGTAGCGCCCGGTGGTTGGCCAAAGGGAAAGTCCGGTTGATGCTCAACACCCGCCGTCGGGCTCCTACTAGCTGATCGGGCCGGTGGTAGTCCCCGGTGGTTGGCCAAAGGGAAAGTCCGGTTGATGTTACACACCCGTCGTCAGGCTCCTACTAGCTGATCGGGCCGGTGGTAGCGCCCGGTGGTTGGCCAAATGGAAAGTCCGGTTGATGCTCAACACCTGCCGTCAGACTCCTACTAGCTGATCGGGTCGATTGTAGCGCCCGGTGGTTGGCTGATGCTTGGTTGATGCTCATCTCCCACCGCCAGGCTCCTACCAGCTGACAGAAAGAAGGAAAGATGAAAAGTAAAAATTCCTAACAGCTCGCTAGAGAAAGAATTGAAAGAGGCAAATATCGCCAAGGGACGAGAATCGCGAGCGAACTGGATCTCACCCCTCACGCGCCCGCTCGGCACGTATCCGGTCCGTCACCTGCGAGGCAACCCAGGTCGCGAGGACTCAGTAGTGCGAGGCGCTCAAAAACTCTCAGGCCGCGTCACGACCCAATGAAGCTTGGCTTGCGCGAAGCCGAACACCCCGGGCGCGAGTCGAAGCGGGCCTATTCCTAAACTTTGCGGGAGGCGTAGGAGAAGCTCTCTGAGTAAAGAGGGTGGATTGCCACTCGTGGTTCGCCTATCTAAGGTCTTATCGTTTCTCTAAACTAAGTCTCGAGAATCGTGCGATCTCACTAGCAGGGCGTGGGTTCGGAGGCGGCGAGCGGAAAGGCTGAGCCGGGCCGCGAGTACACAAAAAAAAAGAAGGGAAAAAAGTTACCAAAAGCAATAGACATCGTTTCAGAAAAAAGCATATGTATTAATCATAAAAGGTTACAAGGTATGGGACTCAGCCCGCATATACATTACAGCGGGGATAACAAAAAGGAAATACATATATTGCAAAAGGAAAAACAATGTGTGAGTACTTCAAGGCGAGTTCCCGGGCGGCGAGCCCTCCCAAATGGGAAGGAGGAGTTGTCTCCCGGCTTCGGGACCAGAAGTAACAGCTTCGGGACCACGTCACTCACCGAGAGCCCCGCGCCTTCGCTCGTCACCAGGCCGGCTCGTTGGATAGTCTGGAGAGTGAACTTCGCGGCCTTGGCAGCATTCTTCTGCATCAGCTCCTCTAGCTCGTACTCGGAGAGCTGAACGAGCTTGCCGCTGCTGCTAGGGGGTAGCGGGAGGGCCGCGGACTCCGGGTCGCGCACCCGCTTCCTCAGCTCCTCATTCTCTTTTTCAAGAGTGGCGATTCAGAAACCGTGGTGCTCGATCGTCGCCGCATCCGGCGAAAGTAAGCAAAAGTATTATGGCGAGGCAGACCTAAAAGAGAGAACATTGTTTTAAGTTTGGGGACTTACCACCCCCCCCAGATACCTAGGAAGAGTAGCATCGGAGGCGTCCGCTCGCTTCTTGTGCAGCTCCACCTCCTCAAGAGCGAGGCGGTGAGCTTCTTCCTTATCGGACTCGAGCTTCTGAAGCGAGGCAGAATTCTTCTCCACCTGCATGCATCGGCGGTCCACCATGTGAGCCAGCTCCAGGCCACGAAGCTGGGCCCGCACGCTCTCGTGCACGAGTGCTCGCGTGGCCTCCTCGTCGAAGACCGCACATTCTCCCGCGCATAGAGGCCGAAGGAGAAGGCAAAGGCCTCCCAGCTGATTGAATCCTGCTCCAACCAGCACAGCAGCATGGTCGAGATGGATGCCCTGTTCTCTTCTTTGTCCCACAATAGGAGGGGGCGACCAAAATCATCGAGAGGCCGCTCGCCGTTGTCGGAGTTCCGGTGCCCCCTCATCACGGACTTGCTGGCGGTCTCCTATCCTCGCGACTTGGAAGTGTCGGCCGCCTCGCTAGGAGATTCGCCGGTAGAAGCCCCGAAGATGGAGGTCTCCTGAGGTTGCTGACCCGCGGGAGCTTTGCCCTTCTCTCGAGATGCGGAGGTTTGCCGCCCGTGGTCCTTGGTTTCTTGGACGGAGGCGGCGGGGGAGGCTGTCCGCGAGTGACCCGCTTCTGGGAGGAAAGGAGGGCCAGGACCTCGCGATGTGCGGCAGCAGCCGCCTCGGCATGGGCAAGCACGCCGGGAGCGACTCGCGCTCTCTCATATGGGAGGTGCAGGGGGAGATCTCGCTCATCTGCAGCAATAGAGTTAGAACAAGTAAAATAAGAAGGAAAGAGATTGAGCGCGAGTAGCCTACCTCCCCCAGGCGGGACGAGGACGAGGGAGTCAACGTTCCTTCGGAGGAACGCGACCGCGAAGTTCTTCCCCTGGAAGAATCCGCAGAGGTCGGCTTTGTGTCTCCCCAGGCTGGGAGGGCGGTAGGTCGACTCGCTGAGCTGGACGGGAGAGAACGAGACGTTGCCGAAGTCGCCCCTGACCAGCACAAACTTCCTGAGCCAGATTTGGCTCTTGTTCACTGTCTCCTGCACCTTCACATGGTTGCTGGAGAAGTAGGTGGTGCTGTCTTTGTTCGCCCGGAAGGAGAACAGCTTGCGGAAGACCGCGAGGCTGAACTCGATCCGCTCTTCCGGCAAGAAACATGCAAACGCGACCACGACGGCTATAGAGTTGGGGGTCAGCTGGCCGAGGACGACCCCAAAGTACTTCAATTCTGCCGAACCTCGGGCCATAAGGGAAGTCGGGGCCCGTATCGAAGTGGGCGATGGGAATGGCGGGCTCCACGTCGGAGAGATCGTTGACCTTCTCCTCCTCTCCTAGTCGCCTCGCCTCAAACCTTGGCGGGATGAAATTGGCAACCACCGAGACGAGCTCGTTCTCGGTGAGGGTGGCGGAGAAGAAGGGATAATCGGAGAAGTTCCACGCACATTTGCTTCTCCCCTCAGCATTGCCACCACCTCCTCCCATCTCGCGATCCGGTAAGCGGGCTGGACGCTGGAGTTCTCGCGGAAAGTGGCGAGCTGAGAATCAGATGCATGAGCTAAGAAGGTTTGGAGTGGAGTTAATGCGGTAGGTGAAGGGATAGGGGGGATATTTATAGAGAAAAAAGGCGGGAAATCTCCTTTTTGGCCGGGGGGGGGGGTGTATGGATAGCAAAAATGTGGTTCGACGCTTCGATATCCGAGCCCGTCCCCCCTAATTCCTTCTACCTACTCGCCGCGGTCCTATGAAAGCTATGCGACAACGAGATAAGAGACGAGCGAGCCACGCTGGCTCGCGTCCGCCTGAGAGGCGAGCGTGCCACACTGGTTCGCGTCCGCCCGAGAGGCAAGCGAGCCACGCTGGCTCGCGTCCAACCGAGAGGCGAGCGAGCCACGCTGGTTCGCATCCGCCCAAGAGGCGAGCGAGCCACTCTGGCTCGCGCCCGCCCGAGAGGATAGGCAGACAAGATATTGCGCCCGCACCCGCCTAAGAAAAGCTAAGCCTTAACAAGCAACAAATGAAAGGAATTAATATACAGACATAGACCCATTAGCGACGAGCAGTTCCAAATAATAACGCAGAAAGTTCAGTACTCCGAAAGAGAGTCATAAATAATAAAGTTCACAATTGGGTTGTGCGAGCTGAAAAATAGGTGCGACCCAGGCTTGCAGACCGACAGTGGGGAGGCGGAGGGCTCAGTATTGAATCCACTTCCACTTGCCCCGCTCTCGCACCCCAGAACGAGGTAGTAGGTGAGGATAGAAGTACTCGCGAACCACCAACAGTTCCCGCTGGGCCATGTCGTCCTGTTCCGTGGCATGCCTGAGTCGCTCCTCTGCCCGTGTGATGTGTACTCCTGGTGAAGTCGCCCCGTCGCCGTCTTCTAGGCGCCTCACACCCTCCAGGACCACAAAGTGCTCCGCCTCCGTCTTGTCCTCGTCCACCCTGCCGCAAACCTCCTACAACATCAAGGAGTGCTTCTGGAACAACCGGGTCACCCGCCTCTTCATTCCCTCAGTATCCTGAGGGTCGCCCAGGTATTCAGAGATGCGGTCCGGGGAAGGAGACGAGTACCCCTCGCTGATGTCAACATCGGATGACGAGATTGCATTGAAGCCTGTAGAAAAAAAGGAAAGGTCAGAAAAGACAAGCAGACAGTCACAAGCGAGCGAACGCATAAACTGACCCCGGGTCGGCACGTCCCCCACACTGGTATGCTGGCGAGAAGTACCCGGCTGGCCCTGGAAGAGCGAGCCACGCTGGCTTGCGTCCGCTCGAGAGGCGAGCGTGCCACACTGGTTCGCGTCCGCTCGAGAGGCGAGCGAGCCACGCTGGCTCGCGTCCAACCGAGAGGCGAGCGAGCCACGCTGGCTCGCATCCGCCCGAGAGGCGAGCGAGCCACTCTGGCTCGCGCCCGCCCGAGAGGATAGGCAGACAAGATAGCGCGCCCGCACCCGCCTAAGAAAAGCTAAGCTGTAACACGCAGCAAATGAAAGGAATTAATATACAGACATAGGCCCATTAGCGGACAAGCAGTTCCAAATAATTACGCAACAAGTTCAGTACTCCGAAAGAGAGTCATAAATAATAAAGTTCACAATTGGGTCGTGCGAGCTGAAAAATAGGTGCGACCCAGGCTTGCGGACCGACAGTGGGGAGGTGGAGGGCTCAGTATTGAATCCACTTCTACCTGCCCCGCACTCGCACCCCAGAACGAGGCAGTAGGCGTGGATAGAAGTACTCGCGAACCGCCAACAGTTCCCGCTGTGCCAGGCCGACCTGTTCCGTGGCATGCCTGAGTCGCTCCTCTGCCTGTGTGATGTGTACTACTGTTGAAGTCGTCCCATCGCCGTATTCTAGGCGCCTCACGCCCTCCAGAACCGCAAAACGCTCCTCCGCCTCCGTCTTGTCCTCGTCCACCCTGCCGCAAACCTCCTACAACATCAGGGAGTGCTTTTGGAACAACCAGGTCACCCGCCTCTTCATTCCCTCCGTATCCTGAGGGTCGCCCAGGTATTCGGAGATGCGTTCCGAGGAAGGAGGAGGCGAGTACACCTCGCTGATGTCAACATCGGATGACGAGATTGCATTGAAGCCTGTAGAAACAAAGGAAAGGTCAGAAAAGGCAGGCAGACAGTCACAAGCGAGCGAACGCATAAACTCACCCGGGGTCGGCACATCCCCCACGCTGGTATGCGAGCGGGAAGTACCCGGCTGGCCCTGGAAGAGCTCGCCTTCAAGAGTCGCAAAGGATTTTCCCAACCCTGGGCAGGTCGGCGATCACGGAACTAGCGGAGGCCGGTCGACGACTCCTGGGGTGGAGACTGCAAAAACAAGCAATCAGAAGGTGAGGGGCAATCACGGAACTAGCGGAGGCCGGTCGGCGACTCCTGGGGTGGAGACTGCAAAAACAAGCAATCAGAAGGTGAGGGGCAATCAGATGGAAGGCGAAGGCGAGGAGTCAAGAACTCACCAGTGGTTAGAGGAATGTTCGGGATCGCGAGAAGAGCAGATCCCGCAACCGAGGGGCTGGCGACACGCTCTGTTACTCGCGGGGAAGAGCGTCTCGACTCCATTCCCCCATCTCCTTCCTCGCGAGGCACCTCCTACGAGAGAAAAAGTGTCAGAATCAGAGTGACATAAAATCAAATAAGCGGCTCACATACCGGGTGGGGAACCTCCAGACCGACTATTGGATTAGGAGGGGTGTCATTCGGGGGAGATCGCCAGACCATCTTGGCCTTCTTCGGTCTGAAGGTAGGGCTGAGCGACCCTCGAGCCAGCCAGGGGGCAGCATCGATGACCTGTGCCTGCGTGCCCTCCCTCGCGGCCGCTAGGCGAGCACACATCTCTTCTGATATGGGCATCACTCAGCTAAAGTAGTTCGCGAAGAAAAAGAGATGCAGAAGGTCAGAGGATTTCTTTGAGCCTGGTGGTATATATATAACACGAAGGTGGGACCCACCAAAAGATTCCCTTCAGCTCAGCAGATTCTCACCAAACACGAAGGGTTGGATGATTTTTTCCGAGCTTTGCAAAAGCTCAAAAAGAACGGGGATTGTGTACAACCCAGTGTTCGCCGAGTGGGTCCAACAAGGCAGAAGAGGGGTCCTCTATATAACCTAACTCGCATTCGCAGGCGGGCCAGCCAGCCCGCATTCGCCAGGCAGGAGGGCGAGCCAGCACGGATCCGCTAAGCTGGCGAGCGAACCGGGGAAGCCGGGCCACCTCCATATAAGAGGCGAGCAAGCCGCAAGAATCAGGATTCACCTAAGAGTCATGTAAGCTGCGGGAGGCGGGCCGCACCCGTCCGGATGACTAGCGAGCTGGCTCGTATTCTCCCCATGAGTGGGGTGCAGATATCCTATTATTAATGTGATTTGGTCTGTCAATATTCTCACTAAACAGCGGAGTTTTGCTGTTAGCAGACCTCTTTTGCTCTGCATATAGCCGTTTAGAACAACAGAGTTGCGCTATTTTCAGGTCAGACCTTTAAATCTATAAATAGACCCAAGAGTGTACCTCAAAAGACACACTTTCAAGTTCTCTTTCTCTGGTCTTCTAGCGTTTTCTGAGGTGCCCTTAGCTCTGTATTGGCTTAGGAGGGGAAGCGCTTTAAGATCTTCCGGTTGTGTGGTGGGACATCCGTGCTGGAGCCAGAAAGAATGTCCGGTTGATGCTCAACACCCTCCGTCAAGCTCTTACTAGCTGATCGGGCAGATGGTAGCGCCCAGTGGTTGGCCAAAGGGAAAGTCCGGTTGATGCTCAACACCCGACATCAGGCTCCTACTAGCTGATCGGGCCGGTGGTAGTGCCCGGTGGTTGGCCAAAGGGAAAGTCCGGTTGATGCTCAACACCCGTCGTCGGGGTCCTACTAGCTTATCGCGCCGGTGGTAGCGCCCAGTGGTTTGTCAAAGGGAAAGTCCGGTTGATGCTCAACACCCGCCGTCAGACTCCTACTAGCTGATCGGGCCGATGGTAGCGCCCGAGGTTTGGCTGATGCTTGGTTGATGCTCATCTCCCACCGCCAGACTCCTACCAACTGACAGAAAGAAGGAAAGAAGAAAAGTAAAAATTCCTAACAGCTCGCTAGAGAAAGAATTGAAAGAGTCAAATATCGCCAAGGGATGAGAATCGCGAGCGAACTGGATCTCACCCCTCAGGCGCCCGCTCGACACGTATCCGGTCCGGCACCCGCGAGGCAACCCAGGTTGCGAGGACTCAGTAATGCGAGGCGCTCGAAAACTCTCAGGCCGCGTCACGACCCAATGAAGCTTGGCTTGCGCGAAACCGAACACCCCGGGCGCGAGTCGAAGCGGGCCTATTCCTAAACCTTGCGAGAGGCGTAGGTGAAGCTCTCTGAGTAAAGAGGGCGGATCGCCACTCGCGGTTCGCCTGTCTAAGGTCTTATCGTTTCTCTAAACTAAGTCTCGAGAATCGTGCGATCTCACTAGCAGGGCGTGGGTTCGGAGGCGGCGAGCCAAAAGTCTGAGCCGGGCCGCGAGTGCACAAAAAAAAGAAGGGAAAAAAGGTACCAAAAGCAATAGACATCGTTTCAGAAAAAAGCATATGTATTAATCATAAAAGGTTACAAGGTATGGGACTCAGCCCACATATACATTACAGCGGGGATAACAAAAAGGAAATACATATATTGCAAAAGGAAAACAATGTGCGAGTACTTCAAGGCGAGTTCCCGGGCGGCGAGCCCTCCCAAATGGGAAGGAGGAGTCGTCTCCCGGCTGCGGGACCGGAAGTAACAGCTCCGGGACCACGTCACTCACTGAGAGCCCCGCGCATTCGCTCGTCACCAGGCCGACTCGTTGGATAGTCTGGAGCGTGAACTTCACGGCCTTGGCAGCATTCTTCTGCATCAGCTCCTCTAGCTCGTACTCGGAGAGCTGAACGAGCTTGCCGCTGCTGCTCGGGGGTAGCGGATGGGCCGCGGACTCCAGGCCGCGCACCCGCTTCCTCAGCTCCTCATTCTCTTTTTCAAGAGTGGCGATTCAGAAGCCGTGGTGCTCGATCGTCGCCGCATCCTGCGAAAGGAAGCAAAAGTATTATGGCGAGGCAGACCTAAAAGAGAGAACCTTGTTTTAAGTTTGGGGACTTACCACCCTCCCCCCAGATACCTAGCAAGAGTAGCATCGGAGGCGTCCGCTTGCTTCTTGTGCAGCTCCACCTCCTCAAGAGCGAGGCGGTGAGCTTCTTCCTTATCAGACGCGAGCTTCTGAAGCGAGGAAGAATTCTTCTCCACCTGCATGCACCGGCGGTCCACCATGTGAGCCAACTCCAGGACACGAAGCTGGGCCCGCACGCTCTCGTGCACGAGTGCTCGCGTGGCCTCCTCGTCGAAGACCGCAGCATCCTCCCGCGCGTACAGGCCGAAGGAGAAGGCAAAGGCCTCCCCACTGATTGAATCCTGCTCCAACCAGCACGACAACATGGTCGAGATGGATGCCGTGTTCTCCTCTTTGTCCCACAATAGGAGGGGGCGACCAAGATCATTGAGAGGCCGCTCGCCGTAGCCGAAGTTCCGGTGCCCCCTCGTCACGGGCTTGCTGGCGGTCTCCTATCCTCGCGACTTGGAAGTGTCGGCCGCTTCGCTAGGAGATTCGCCGGTAGAAGCCCCCAAGATGGAGGCCTCCTGAGGTTGCTGACCCGCGGGAGCTTTGCCCTTCTCTCGAGATGCGGGAGGTTTGCCGCCCGTGGTCCTTGGTTTCTTGGACGAAGGCGGCGGGGGAGGCTGTCTGCGAGTGACCCGCTTCTGGGAGGAAAGGAGGGCCGGGACCTCGCGATGTGCGGCAGCAGCCGCCTTGGCATGGGCAAGCTCGCCGGGAGTGACTCGCGCGCTCTCATATGGGAGATGCAGGGGGAGATCTCGCTCATCTGCAGCAATAGAGTTAGAACAAGTAAAATAAGAAGGAAAGAGATTGAGCGCGAGTAGCCTACCTCCCCCAGGCGGGACGGGGACGAGGGAGTCAACGTTCCTTCGGAGGAACGCGACCGCGAAGTTCTTCCCCTGGAAGAATCCGCAGAGGTCGGCTTTGTGGCTCCCCAGGCTGGGAGGGCGGTAGCTCGACTCGCTGAGCTGGACGGGAGAGAACGAAACGTTGCCGAAGTCGCCCCTGACCATCACAAACCTCCTGAGCCAGATTTGGCTCTTGTTCACTGTCTCCCGCACCTTCACATGGTTGCTGGAGAAGTAGGTGGTGTTGTCTTTGTTCGCCCGGAAGGAGAACAGCTTGCGGAAGACCGCGAGGCTGAACTCGATCCGCTCTTCCTGCAAGAAACAGACGAACGCGACCACGACGGCTACAGAGTTGGGGGTCAGCTGGCCGAGGACGACTCCAAAGTACTTCAATTCTGCCGAACCTCGGGCCATAAGGGAAGTCGGGGCCCGTATCGAAGTGGGCGATGGGCATGATCGTTGACCTTCTCCTCCTCTCCTAGTCGCCTCGCCTCAAACCTTGGCGGGATGAAATTGGCAACCACCGAGACGAGCTCGTTCTCGGTGAGGGTGGTGAAGAAGAAGGGATAATCGAAGAAGGTCCACGCACATTTGCTTCTCCCCTCAGCATTGCCACCACCTCCTCCCATCTCGTGATCCGGTAAGCGGGCTGGACGCTGGAGTTCTCGCGGAAAGTGGCGAGCTGAGAATCAGATGCAGGAGCTAAGAAGGTTTGGAGTGGAGTTAATACGGTAGGTGAAGGGATAGGGGGGGATATTTATAGAGAAAAAAGGCGGGAAATCTCCTTTTTGGCGGGAGGTGTACGGATAGCAAAATGTGGTTCGACGCTTCGATATCCGAGCCCGTCCCCCCTAATTCCTTCTACCTACTCGCCGCGGTCCTATGAAAGCTATGCGACAACGAGATAAGAGACGAGCGAGCCACGCTGGCTCGCGTCCGCCCGAGAGGCGAGCGTGCCACACTGGTTTGCGTCCGCCCGATAGGCGAGCGAGCCACGCTTGCTCGCGTCCAACCGAGTGGCGAGCGAGCCACGCTGGTTCGCATTCGCCCGAGAGGCGAGCGAGCCACTCTGGCTCGCGCCCGCCCGAGAGGATAGGCAGATAAGATAGCGCGCCCGCACCCGCCTAAGAAAAGGTAAGTCGTAACAAGCAACAAATGAAAAGAATTAATATACCGACATAGGCCCATTAGCGGGCGAGCAGTTCCAAATAATAACACAGAAAGTTCAATACTCCAAAAGAGAGTCATAAATAATAAAGTTCACATTTGGGTTGTGCGAGCTGAAAAATAGGTGCGACCCAGGCTTGCGGACCAACAGTGGGGAGGCGGAGGGCTCAGTATTGAATCCACTTCCACCTGCCCCGCCCTCGCACCCCAGAACGAGGCAGTAGGCGAGGATAGAAGTACTCACGAACCGTCAACAGTTCCCGCTGGGCCAGGTCGACCTGTTCCTTGGCATGCCTGAGTCGCTCCTCTGCCCGTGTGATGTGTACTCCTGGTGAAGTCGTCCCATCGCCGTCTTCTAGGCGCCTCACGCCCTCCAGGACCGCAAAGCGCTCCTTCGCCTCCGTCTTGTCCTCGTCCACCCTGCCGCAAACCTCCTACAGCAGCAGGGAGTGCTTCTGGAACAACCGGGTCACCCGCCTTTTCATTCCCTTAGTATCCTGAGGGTCGCCCAGGTATTCGGAGATGCGTTCCGGGGAAGGAGGAGGCGAGTACCCCTCGCTGATGTCAACATCGGATGACGAGATTGCATTGAAGCCTGTAGAAACAAATGAAAGGTCAGAAAAGGAAGGCAGACAGTCACAAGCGAGCGAACACATAAACTCACCTGGGGTCGGCACGTCCCCCATGCTGGTATGCGGGCGGGAAGTACCCGACTGGCCCTGGAAGAGCTCGCCTTCAAGAATCGCAAAGGATTTTCCCAACCCAGGGCAGGTCGACGATCACGGAACTAGCGGAGGCCGGTCGGCGGCTCCTGGGGTGGAGACTGCAAAAACAAGCAATCAAAAGTTGAGGGGCAATCAGATGGAAGGTGAATGCGAGGAGTCAAGAACTCACCAGCGGTTAGAGGAGTGTTCGGGATCGCGAGAAGAGCAGATCCCGCAACCGAGGGGCTGGCGACACACTCTGTTACTCGCGGGGAAGAGCGTCTCGACTCCATTCCCCCATCTCCTTCCTCGCGAGGCACCTCCTACGGGAGAAAAAGTGTCAGAATCAGAGTGACATAAAATCAAATAAGCTGCTCACATACCTGGTGGGGAACCTACAAACCGACAATTGGATTAGGAGGGGTGTCATTCGGGGGAGATCGCCTGACCATCTTGGCCTTCTTCGGTCTGAAGGTAGGGCTGAGCGACCCTCAAGCCATCCAGGTGGCGGCATCGATGACCTGTGCCTGCATGCCCTCCCTCGCGGCCGCTAGGCGAGCACACATCTCTTCTGATATGGGCATCACTCAGCTACAATGGTTCGTGAAGAAAAAGAGAAGCAGAGGGTCGGAGGATTTCTTTGAGCCTGGTGGTATATATATAACATGAAAGTGGGACCCACCAAAAGATTCCCTTCAGCTCAGCAGACACTCACCGAACACGTAGGGTTGGATGATTCTTTTCGAGATTTGCAAAAGCTCAAAAAGAGCGGGGATTGTGAACAACCCATTGTTCGTCGAGTGGGTTCAACAAGGGAGAAGAGGGGCCCTCTATATAACCTGACTCGCATTCGCCAGGCAGGCGGGCGGGCCAGCCAGCCCGCATTCGCCAGGTAGGTTGGCGAGCCAGCCCGCATCCGCCAAGAAGGCGAGCGCGCCGGGGATGCCGGGCCACCTCCATATAAGAGGTGAGCGAGCCGCATGAATCAGGATTCATCTAAGAGGCATGCGAGCTGCGGGAGGCGGGCCGCACCCGTCCGGATGAGCTGGCTCGCATTCTCCCCATGAGTGGGGTGCAAATATCCTATTATTAATGTGATTTGGTCTGCCAATATTCTCACTAAACATCGGAGTTTTGCTGTTGGTAGACCTCTTTTGCTCTGTATATAGCCATTTAGAACAACAAAGTTGCGCTATTTTCAGGTCAGACCTTAAAATCTATAAATAGACCCAAAAGTGTACCTCAGAAGACACGCTTTCAAGTTCTCTTTCTCTGGTCTTCTAGCGCTTTCTGAGGTGCCCTTAGCTCTATACTGGCTTAGGAGGAGAAGTGTTTTAAGATCTTCCGGGTGTGTGGTGGGACCTCCGTGCTGGAGTCTTGAGTTAGTTTTGAGTTCTAAGTCTTCAGCCAGTCAAGCTCACTAGGAGAAGTGTGCAGTCACCCCTTCTCTAAGGGTCGAACTGCACAGAAGCCGGTTCTCGGTTTTAACACTTTTGATTTGATTCATTGTGACACATGGGTCCATACAAGGCACCCACACATCATGGTTATACTTATTTTTTAACAATTGTGGATGATTTCACATGAACCACATGGACTTTTTTAATGACCTCCAAGACCCTTCTTTGCTTGCATCTTTTATTCAAATGATTCATACACAATTCAGTGCTTGTTTTAAGATGTGCCGCACTGATAATGGATCTGAATTTAACAACCATTCTCTGAAATCCTTGTTTTTAAAGAAAGGGATTGTTCATCAAAAAGTTGTTCTTACATTCCTCAGCAAAATTGTATTGCTGAGCGCTAGCATAGACATGTCCTCGATGTTCCCAGAGACTTGAGGTTTCAAGCTGGTTTACCTATTCACTTCTGGGGAGAATGCGTTCTCACAGCCACATATTTGATTAATAAAATACCGTCAACTGTTCTTCATCACAAATCCCCATATGAAATGTTATTCAACAAACAACCGAATTATGCAGCCCTAAGAGTGTTTGGGTGTCTATGTTTTGCTTCCACCAACATATCTAATCGTGATAAGTTTGAACCTCGAGCACGTCAATGCGTTTTTCTTGGTTATCCTCATGGACTGAAGGGTTATAGAGTCTATGATCTCATCACTCATCAACTCTTTGTTAGCAGGAATGTCAAATTTGTGGAAGATGTTTTTCCTTTTCTTAACACAGGAACTCAGAGTTCACCATGCTTACCTCTGCCATCATCTAATCCTGAATCTGTCCTTGACCCTGTTCCACAACTTCTGGACATACCCACATCTGATAACACTGCTAGTCAACAACCTGTATCCATGGGGCTTGAACAGGCTACCCTGACTACTCCTTAACATGGCCTAAGAAGATCTATAAGAACAATCAAACCACCTCATTGGCAAAATGACTATTTCTGCTCTCTAAATTCTTCTCTCAACACCACTTCTAGTGATTCTCCAGCTGAACCGCAAACATATAAACACGCCTATAAAGATCCCCAGTGGCGTGAAGCTATGGCAAAATAAATCACAGCCTTACAAGATAATAATACCTAGTACATTACTGAGTTACTAGCCGGGAAGAAAGCCATCAACTGCAAATGGATATACAGGATCAAACATAGGTTTGACAGGGCCATAGAAAGATTCAAGGCCCGTTTAGTCGCGAAAGGTTATACCCAAGTTGAAGGTCTTGATTATTAGGACACATTTGCACCAGTTGTCAAAATGACCACTGTGCAAACTCTCCTTGTGGTGGCAGCATCAGAGGGCTGGCCTAACTCTCAACTTGATGTTGACAATGCGTTTCTACATGGCAACCTACTTGAAGCAGTTTATTTGCATGTCCATCCAGGTTTTGTACTGAAAGGGGACTATTCAACACCAGTCTGCCGCCTGACTAAATCCCTTTATGATCTCAAGCAAGCACCCAGACAATGGTTTGCCAAATTTCCTCCATAATTGCAGAAATTTGTTTTGTTTATCTCAATGTGATCATTTTTTATTTACTAAGAAAACTTCCACTGACTCAGTTTTATTAGTGTACGTTGATGATATCATACTAACAGGTACAAGCCTTAATGCAATTGCCACTTCCAAAACTTTTATCTACACTCAATTTAAAACCAAAGATCTGGGAGAGTTAAAGTTTTTTCTGGGCTTATAGGTTCTAAGAAATGAATATGGAATCTTTTTGCATCAACAAAACTATGCTACATCAATTATCCATGATGCAGGTCTCACTAATTGTCATCCAAGTGAACTGCCTATGGAACAAAATCATCAATTAAATGATTGGGATGGAGAGCTCATTCATGATTCTACTTTATACTGCAAATTATTTAACTGTTTCCCGTCCTGATCTGACTTATGTAGTCCATATTCTCAGCCAATTCATGGCCAAACCCCGAAAACAACATATGCACGCAAAGTATTGAGATATGTCAAAGGTTCTATCGCACAAGGCTTGTTCTTTCCTGCATAAGGGCATTTAAAACTAGAAGCGTACTGTGACGTTGATTGGGCTGCTTGCCCCATCTCTCGGCACTCAGTTAAACTGTTATCAACACTCAGTTAAACCGTTTTTATGTTAATTAGTTTTTTTGTTCAATCTGTTTTCCTATTTGTTGTAGCTGTATAAATTTAGAGAGATTGCCTGTCCTGTATTGATGATTGATGATTGATGATTGATGATAATACAATGGCTTTTCTTCTTTCCCAAAGTCAGTCTGTTTTTGATCCAGATCATCAGTCTTGACACCTACCACCTATTTCATCAACATCCAACTCTGCTATATTTTCTAACCTTTCCAAATTTTAGACCATGCTACAATCAACAATGATCAAACAGAAAGTATTGTCCAAGAAAATTCGGTCCATGAATGATAATTAATTCCACACTGTTATCTTTGATTTGAAGAGGAATGCGGTCAACTGTATTGTTTCTGAAAACAATCAAAACATACCCAACAACACTCTTCCTATCTTGTTCATTCCATGATGAGTAGCGAGAACAAGATAGCGTTGGCACGGTTGAAGCTAAACTTCTTAGGCCGCTCTTCTCTTCAGAAGGAGCAACCTGAAGAAGGTAAATATGGACTGAAAGGCACGTCCATGATGACTTTTCCAAGAAGAATCCTGTGAAGGAAGTTGTTGAAGCTGTGAGAAAATATAAACACCAAATGTGTGACACTTGAAGGGAGAGTCTACACCTTAGACCCTAAAACCTTAAAACTCTAAACCCTAAGATACCCTAAGATAGGGAGAGGGTTTTTGGGCATGTTATAAGAAATAATACAGTTGGCGACGATCATAGATATCAGAGTGGAATTCATTATCATTCATTGACCACTTTACTATGTGGTCAATATACTTCATTAAACTCTTCTTCTCAATATAGAGATAAGTGAGAATTGCTTCTAGGATGCGAGATTGATTCTCGAAGTCGTTGACAAATACCCAACAAGACAAGAGTAGTCATTGATTTGGGGCTTGTTTAAGATGAGAATAATCTGAATTAAACCTCAAAATCTTGAATACTGTAGAAATAGCCAGAAACTTATGTATTTATCTTCAGTATCTAAATACAAGGAGGGTATACAAATATATAGGAGAGAAAGAGAGGAAACAAATCCTATACAAGATGTGGGACTAAAGAGGAAGAAACATAAATGGGCCAACAATATATGGGCCTAATACAAAAGTTATTCTAACACTCCCCCGCAAGCTGGAGCGTACAAATCGTATGCACCAAGCTTGGACAAGCATTGATAGAAGGATGCTTTGGGAAGAGCCTTTGTGAGGACATCAACAACTTGTTCCGTCCCTGGAACATGCTTTAAAACGAGCTTCTTCATTTGAACTTTCTCTCGAACGAAGTGGCAATCGACTTCAATGTGCTTCGTTCTTTCGTGGAAGACTGGGTTCTTGGCGATATGTATAGCCGCTTGGCTATCACAAAGAAGTAGAGCAGGAGAAGGTAATTTTACACCCAGATCAGTGAGCAGACTTTCAAGCCATGTGAGTTCGGATACAACAGAAGCCATTGCGCGGTATTCTGCCTCAGCCGATGAGCGAGCAACGACCGCTTGTTTCTTACTTCTCCATGTAACCAAATGTCCCCCAAAGTATGTGCAGAAACCACTAGTAGACCGCCGGTCATCAAGAGAGCCCGCATAGTCCGCATCAGAGTATGCCACTAAGGTAGGAGCAGACGAGGAAGTCCGGTACACAAGTCCTTGACCCGGGGCTGTTTTTAAGTACCTCAGAATGCGTTCAACCGCCAGAAGATGAGACTTGCGAGGAGAGTGCATGTATCGACTGACAAGACCAACAGTAAAGGAAATATCTGGTCGGGTAACAGTAAGATAGATCAACTTTCCAACAAGTCGTCGATAATATTCAGGGTTCTGGAGAAGAAGATCCGAGTCAGAAGCCTGGGCACACAACTTGTGGTTTACATCCATAGGGGTATCACATGGCTTACACCCTAAGAGGCCAGCATCATGAAGAAGATCAGTACAGTATTTTCGTTGAGAGAGAATAAGGCCGTCCGGTCGCCTGGCAACCTCAAGACCCAGAAAATATCGCAGAGTCCCCAGGTCCTTTGTCTGAAAGACCGAGTTCAGATGTGCTTTGACTGCATGTATCCCTTGTGAGTCATCTCCTGTGATGATGATGTCATCAACATATACTAATAGAAGGACCGTCCCTGATGGTCGGTGACGAGTGAAGAGCGAGAAGTCAGCCGAGCTTCGGCTAAAGCCGACAGCTCGAAGTACTTTACTGAATTTCTCAAACCAGGCCCGGGGAGATTGTTTGAGACCATACAGAGCCTTGTGAAGGCGGCAAACCTGAGACTCCCCCGTGGTCTCAAACCCGGGCGGTTGTTGCATGTAGACCGTTTCCTGGAGATCCCCATTCAAGAAAGCATTCTTAACATCCAGCTGAAAGAGAGGCCACTGGCGATGAACAGCGACAGAGAGGAGGACCCGAACGGTATTGAGCTTGGCGACCGGAGAAAAGGTTTTCCTCATAGTCGAGCCCCTGTTGTTGAGTGAAGCCGCGAGCGACAAGGCGAGCTTTCAGACGGTCGATCGTCCCATCAGCAGCATGTTTGATGACAAAGACCCACTTGCACCCGACCGGTTGCTGACCCGGAGGGAGGGGAACAACGGACCATGTCTGGTTAGCCCAGAGAGCAGACATCTCCTCTTCCATGGCTGCCCGCCAGCCCGGATGTTGAAGCGCCTCCTGTACAGAGTTAGGAACAGAAACCGAAGAAAGAGAAGTAGCAAAGGTGTGCAGAGGGGGAGAGAGGACGATGAAGAGAGACGTAGGCCTCCAGAGGATGGGCAGTGGGGGGCGTTACCTGATCAGAGGGACGCGAAGTGTCCATGGCAGAGGTCGGCGGCAGAGGGGCAACGGAACAGGGAGGGCGGCGAGTGTAGACCCGGATAACGGGCGGTTTGATGGTAGGAGCGGGGGTAGGAGAGAGCGGGGGTGGTGGTGGAGTAGCAGGAATAACGGAGACGAGGGAAGGACGGCGGGAGAGGAGGGGGGGGTTTGAAGCAGGAGGGGAGGGAGCAGGAAAGAACGGTTCGTCTTCCCGGAAGGTGACGTCCGCAGAAACAGTGACCTTGCCGGTAGCGGGTGAGTAACAAACATAGCCCTTCTGGGTGTGGGAGTAGCCAACAAAAATGTGTTTCGCCGCCCTAGGGTCCAATTTATCGGAGGCGGCCCGAGGCAGTGGACGTAGCAGGTGCTGCCGAAGATACGGGGCGAGAGAGGGAAAGCCGAAGTGGAGGGAAACAAGATGCTGAAGGGAGTCGCATAATTGAGGACAGAGGAAGGGAGGCGATTAATGAGAAAGCAGGCAGTGGAGACCGCAAAGTTCCAGTAGGCTTTAGGAACATGCATTTGGATCATGAGGGAGCGGGCAACATCCAAGAGATGGCGGTTTTTGCGTTCGGCAACCCCATTTTGTTGCGGGGTATACGCACAAGAGGTTTGATGGAGAATCCCGTATTCCGTACATAAGGTGGTAAATTCGTGGCTGGTGTACTCGCGGGCGTTATCAGTACGGAGAGTTTTGAGGGTGGTATGGAATTGTGTCCGGGTCTCGAGGACAAATGCCCGAAACACCCGGGGAAGCTCAGAGCGTTCGCGAAGTAAGTAGAGCCACGTGGTGCGTGAATGATCATCAATAAAGGTGAGAAAATAACGATAACCACATATACTAGGAACCCGAAAGGGTCCCCAAATATCCGAATGAACAAGATCAAAAGGAGCCGTACTCCGAGTACAATGCGAAGGAAACGAAGAACGTGGCTGTTTGCCGAGAATACATGAATCACACTGAAAAGAAGTAAACGAAAGATCCGGAAGAGCCCGCTGGAGAACTGGCAGAGGGGCATGACCAAGGCGGCGATGTCAGGCAGTGGAGGAGACGGAAGACAGGGCGATCGGAGAGTCATCGAGAAGGTAGAGCCCATTCCGCAGCTGACCTTTACCAATGGTAGTCCGCGTCCGCCGATCCTGGATCACAAAAGAAGAGGAAGTGAATATAACAGAACAATCCAAGTCATGCGTAAGACGCCCAACAGAGAGTAAGTTAAAAGGAGAACTCGGAACATGAAAAGCCGAGCGAAGAAGGAGAGAGGGGTGGATAGAAAGATCGGCCGAGCCGGAGACAGGAACCAGCGCCCCATTGGCCACGGTGATGGACTTCGGATAAGGAGAACCCGAGTACGCGGCAGGCCGTTGCGAAGTGATGTGATGAGTAGCGCCAGAGTCCATAATCCAACCCGGGCTGTGGGAGAGACAAGCAGTACCTGTGTGGGAGACGGAGGCGACGGAAGCCGAGGGGGGGTTGAGCAGCCCCTGGAGATGCTGGAGCTGAAGACGGACGATCTCGAGATCCGGAGGAGCGTCAGTAACGGCAGAAGCCGTCGGGCGAGGGGGGTAGCCGAGCTTCTTGTAACAAGCTGCCTCAAGATGGCCATCCTTGCCGCAGAAGGAGCACTTTGGCCGGCCACGGCCGCCACGGCCACGGCCCCGCGAGCCCGACCGTCCTCCCGAGTAGAAGTGGGAGGAGAGGGTAAGAGCGGAGGGGCATGCTGAAGGAGAGCCGGTGGAGAAGGAGCTGGAGGATCTGGAGGAGGCGAGACCCGAGAAGCATGGAGCAGACATCCGAAAAGGAGGGCGTAGTAGGAGCGGCCAGGACCTGAGCACGAGGCTTTGAAGATGAGAAGGAAGACGAGCCATAAGGATGGCAATGCAAGCAGCTTCCTTCTGAGCCCGCTGAGCAGCAAGATCAGTGGTCGGCGGCTGGTGCTGGATCCAGGCTTCAACAAGAGTTTTAGCCCGAGCGACAAAGGATGTCATATCTGAGGTGCCGCCAGCGTCGAGAGTGAAGAGATCAGTGAGGATGTCATAAAGATGCTGGAGGCTATCGCGGCCAGAATACAAGGAATGGAGCTCATCCCACATAGTCTTGGCGGTGTCGTGGTACATAGCCATTTGATAGGGCTCACCATCCAAGGAGTTCAGAATCCAAGTTTGAACACGACCGTCATTACGAAGCCAGTCATCCGTAGGTGGAGAGAGAGGTGCCTGAGTAAGGTGCGGGAGAAGGCCCTTAGCCTGGAGAACCCGCCGAACCGAATGGACCCAAGAAATAAAGTTCTTCTTGCCAGAAAGAGAAATGGTTGTGATCCGGAGCTCGTCACGGAGGTCGACAGAACAGGCCGGGCGGTCTGGAGGACAGGCCGGATGGTCAGGGGGCGGACTGGCCGCTGAGCTGGGAGAAGTACCAGAGGAAGTCATGAAGACAGGCCGCAACCCTTAGACGGGTAGAGAAGAAGGCCGCGGATAGAGAGAAAAAACCGGGCGGACGGAGACATGTCGCGCCGGACTGAGACAAGTCGCGCCGGACTGAGACAGGTCGCGCCGGACTGAGGCAAGGCGCGTCGGACTGAGAAAAGTCGCGCGCCGAGGAGAGGAGAGGAGATCGCGACCAAGATGCAGGCGAGAAGGAGACAGCCCGCACACCCAGGTCAGGCAGATCTGAACAACGCCGAACTGAGACAGGCCGCGCCGGACTGAGACACGTCGCGCCGGACTGAGGTAAAGTCGCGCCGGACTGAGGCAAGTCGCGGCGGACTGAGACAGGTCGCGTCGGACTGAGAAAGGTCGCGCGCCGAGGAGAAGAGAGCAGATCGCGACCAAGATGCAGGCGGGGAGGAGACAGCCCGCACGGTCAGGCAGATCTGAATCAGCGGACAGAAGAGAGAGACCGCGGCGGATAGAAGGGAGGCCGCGACAAGGAGAGAGACCGCAGCGACCAGGAAGAAGGTGGTCCCACGAGAGAGAAAATGGCTATAAAAGCAGAAAAGGGGGTAAGGTAGAAGGTGGATCCACGGAGAGAAAAGAAGAGCAGAGGGAGGCGGACTGAAAAAAACAGGCCGCCAGGAAGCGCGGCTAGAATCAAAACAGGCCGCAAGAATCAAGCCGCGGGAGGAAGCGGCTAGAGAGTTTACGCAGTGCGGTCAGATGATGGTAAACCGCGAGAGGCGTAACCTGCCTCTGATACCATGTAGAAATAGCCAGAAACTTATGTATTTATCTTCAGTATCTAAATACAAGGAGGGTATACAAATATATAGGAGAGAAAGAGAGGAAACAAATCCTATACAAGATGTGAGACTAAAGAGGAAGAAGCATAATTGGGCCAACAATATATGGGCCTAATACAAAAGCTATTCTAACAAATACTAATGTTCGGATATCAATAATCAGTATCTCTTATATCATATAACATGTATAAGATCGCCATTGGAAAAAAATATATATCCATTCACAGTGAACTGTTGTAAACTATAACACAAATCTTCAATAGGAATCACCAGTTTAAAATAGTAACTCTTTAAAACACAGTTGGCAAATTTTTTTCATTGTATAACACATCAATAAGATATTAAAATGTGAGTTCAAGAGGCCAGGTCATGTTTCCTACTTGTGCTAAGTGACACACATCCATAAAAGTCATTCTGCCATAATGCAACAACAGTGGTGCCTTGTTGAGGAGACGAAATGAAAATGATCTTCCTGAGGTTTACCTTGTGGATCATTTTTGCAAGGGGAGGGAGTTGGAGTTCCCCCACGTGTTTGATGGGAATTATAAGCAGTGAAGGGATGCAGAGTTCGTGCTGGGTGAAAGGATTGAGAAAGATAGGAGTAGGCTCAGCATTGATTATGAAGATCCATCCTTGATAGGATGATCGAAACATTGATTATTAAGACACATTCCCCGAGACTGTCAGAGTGGTCCTCCGAAGGCGGGTGCGACTTATGCGGAGAAAAGGAAGACAAAGGAGTTGGTTGCGGCTCATTATGCTCCAGCCCAGCTCAGAGTGTACAATCTTGGCCAGCAGGAGGCCATAAAACAAAGCGATGTGGTGACAGGTACAATTTAGTATACAGTTTTTACTGCTTTATATACTTGTTACCGCGTGTCTTGCTTAACGTGTCTGATTTAGGCTTTGTCCTGATTTTGGACTATCCGGCGAGAGCACTGTTCGATATATGGGCTTCTCATTCATTTCTATCTGAGGACTTTGTGTTGCGTATCAGAGTACCTTCTATTGTGTCTAAGATATATTGGATATGTTGCTACCTAACGACTTCCTGATGCACACAGATAAAGCTTGCTGTGTTCAGGAGCGGATAGAAGATCATGACTTTGGATTGGATGCATCTGTGTTGTCGATATCTGAGTTTGATGTGATCTTTGACATGAACTGAATCTCGGAGCAGCGTGCTTGTATTGATTGCAACTCAAATAAAGTCATGATGGGGCAGAACACCGAACGCAAGACTAAGTTCGCTGGTATGCGAGGATCGAGCAAAATACCGATGTCTGCTCTCCAAGTGGTCATGGCGGTTCAGAAGGGCGTAGAATTATTCTTCACGCTATTGGAGGTCGTAGGGCCGAAGCCCAGTCTAACTGACGTTCCTCTTGTGTCGAAGTTCGCAGATGTGTTCCCTAAAGATCTCCTTAGGATTCCACCTCAACGAGAAATCGACTTCGCTATTGAGTTGGTGCCAGGTGCGAAGCCTCTGTCACGCTCACCGTACCGTGTAGCGCCAAAGACATGGCTGAATTGAAGGTTCAGGTACAGGAGTTGCTAGAGCAAGGCTATATACGTTCGAGTATGTCACCCTGGAGTGCACCGGTCCTCTTCGTGAAGAAGAAAGATGGAAGCTTGCGTCTATGCATTGACTACCGTGAACTGAACAAGATGACGAAAAAGAACAAATATCCGATTCCAAGAATCGATGATTTATTTGATTAGCTGGTTGGATAAATTGTCTATTCGAAGCTAGATTTGAAGTTCGGCTATTATCAGTTGAGGATCAGGGAAAGTGATATTCCCAAGACATCGTTTGGTACACGCCATGACCATTATGAGTTCACCGTGATGCCGTTTGGATTAACAAATGTGTCATCGGTATTCATGGACTTGATGCACAGAACCTTTCGAGAGTATCTGGATCGATTTCTAATCGTCTTTATTGATGATATTTTGGTATACTCTCAGTCAGAAGAGAATCATGCAAATCATTTGCGATTGGTTTTGCATACCCTAAGGAGGAATCAACTTTATCCAAAGTTTTCTAAGTGTAAGTTTTGACTATCATCAGTGACTTTTCTTGATCATGTGGTTAATGAAGAGGGTATTATCGTGGATCCGACGAAGATAGTTGTGATACGTGAGTGGCTTGTGTTGACTACTGTGACAGAAGTTAAGAGCTTTCTTGGACTTGCTGGCTACTATAGGTGCTTCGTAGAGAACTTTTCGTGGATAACTCTACCTCTCACTACGTTGACAAGGAATGATTAAAAGTTCGTTTGGACGCCAGAGTGCGCGCCAACGTTTGAGGATTTGAAGATTCGTCTGATCATGATGCCTATTTTGTGTTTGTCATGTGGTCTAGAAGGTTATAAGATCTACAACGATGCCTCAGGGAGTGGCATAGGCCGCGTTCTTCCGCAGTTCGGAAAGGTTATAGCTTATGACCCTCGCCAGCTAAAGGTGCATAAAAGGAATTATTCAGTCCATGACTTAGGTTTGGCGGCTGTGATATTCACCCTGAAGCTATGATGTCATTACTTATTGGCATTAAGATCGACATCTTTACGGAGCATAAGAGCTTAAAGTACCTGTAAAACCAAAAGGATTTAAATATGCAACAAAGGAGGTGAATGAAGTTTATTGAGGACTACGTTTGAGATATATTATGTTCCCGGGAAGGGAAATATTATCGCAGATGCATTGAGTCGCAGGGCTCCGATGTAGGCTAACTGGATACAGATGCATGATGAGCGTCTTGTTCGAGACCTGGAGGCATTGGAGATCACTTGTGTTGATGAGAGCTCTAGTGTAAATGCATGTTTAAACTGGACGGAGGTGCAATATGACCTCACAGACAGGATTCGTCAAGCGTTGGAGCTGGACGAGAGCATGAAACACTATTTGGAAGAAATTAGGGATATGTCAAATGCCCAGTTTACTTTTGAAGATGATCTCTTGTGGAAAGACGGTTGTGCGTCCCGAATGCGGACAAATTATGAGAGGTATTGATGTACGAGACATTTTACAAAGTACTCAATCCACCCGGGGAGCACAAAAATATTCAAGGATATGAGAAAACTATTTTGATGGCCAGGGTTGAAGAAGAACATAGCTCTTTATGTGACAAAGTGCTATACTTGCCCCCTAGTAAAGGTTGAATGTCAGAAACCTGGTGGTTTTCTGAAGTCGTTACCAGTACCAGAGTGGAAATTTGACGACATATTTATGGATTTCGTGCACAGCTTGCCGAGATCGTAGAAAAGGAGCGATGTCGTTTTGGTGATCGTTGACTGATTGACAAAGGTGTCACACTTCATTCCGAACAGGAGGGACATTTCAGTGGAAAAGTTGGCCAAACTTTATGTTGAACAAATCGTACGATTGCACGGTGTGCCCTGTAACATCGTTAGTGACTGAGATGAGCGTTTCACGTTAAATGATTGGAGGCGTATTCATCAACTGTTGGGTGCCAAACTGAAATTCAGCACGATCTTTCATCCTCAGACGGATGGTCAGACCAAGAGGGTAAACAGAATAATGAAGGATATGCTTCACATGTGATTTCGGGAAAAGATGAGAGGGCCATCTCTATATGATCGAATTCACCTACAACAATAACTATCAAGCGAGTATTAAGATGACGATCTTCGAGGCGTTATACGGTAGGACGTGTCGTACTTCGTTGACTTGGGTAGAATCGAAGCTTTATAATCGTAAAGACGTCGAAGATGCAATTTCGACGATAATGAGACCCTCTCTATGAAGCAGTCATGAAAGTGACAAACCAACGACATCTAGAAATAGAAGAAACATGTCAAGACCCCCAAACATCACTGTGAATAACATGAAAAGGAATAGAACTGGGGGATGAAACGTTATTAAACGATTCACGATGATGTTTTCCAAGTTCACAAGCATTACAATGAAAATTATCGACTAATACAACAAACAAAGCAGGAAATAAACGTTTCATAGACATAATAGAGGGATGTCCAAGGCGGCAATGCCAAGACTCCAATGTGACCGCCTGATCAACATGAAGGGCCTGAGGAAGATGCAGGAGTGAAACAATTAAACGCATAGAGCCCATCCACTAGACTACCAGAGTAAATCACTGACCCCATCTTCAGGTCTTGAAACACACAAGAAAAGGGAAAGAATATCACAGAACAATTCATAGAGTTTGTCAGATGACTAATTGAGAGAATATTGCGCGTAAACTTGGGTACATGAAGATAGAAGAAAGAGTAGGAGAGGAGTAGGGGATTGATCCTTTTCCAACAATTGGAGATAAGGAACCGTCCTCAATGCTCACTTTGTCTTGACCAGACAACGGAATGGAAAAATACTGGGAACCTCTCTATCCTCCTCCATATCCAGAACAACATAATGCGCTGGAAAAATGGATTTGTCTACTTTGACCAACACATCTTCTACTATGCCCTTTGGAAATGCTATTGTTCTATCAGGTAGTTGTAAGGTTATAAATGTTTTTGAGATTTCTCTCAACCACAACTTTTTATATATCGATAAAGACATTAAATTTATGCTCTCTCCTAGATCACATATCGTCTTACTTTCAAATTGATATCATATGAAGCACGGTATGGTGAAATTTCATGGATCTTTTAACTTGGGTGGAAGCTTTTTTGAAGTATGGCACTGCACTTCTGAGTAAGTGCTACCATTTCATTTACTCTAAATTTTCTCTTTTTAGAGAGAATATTTTTCATAAATTTAACATAATTAGGCATTTGTTCTAATGCTTCAGCAAAAAGGATGTTTATTTGTAATTTCTTAAAAATTTTTACGAATTTTTGAAATTGTTGGTCCAGTTTACTTTTTCTTAGTCTTTGAGGAAATGGTGGAGGCGGGTAGATTATTGGATTCTCTTTTTTCTTTATTGTTTTAACACTAGGTTCCGTCTTCTTCTCTCCTAGTACTTCTACTTCATCTTCTTTTTCATCACTAGTTTGTTTTATCAAGTTCATTTTCGGCATTCATCATCTTCTTCAACATTATTCGTCTTAGCTAGTTCATTTCTCGGCTCACCTATTAACTCCTTTCCGCTACGCAAGGTGATCGTTTTGCAATGTTGATTGTCCCCTTTAGGATTTGAAGTGATATCAGTTGAGAGTGTCTCTTGAGGTCTAAGGCCCAATGCATTGGCAATTTGTCCTAATTGAGATTCAATTACGCGTAATGATCCATCTAAGCTAGTAATGCGAGCGTCACTTTTTTGCATGGATTCAATGAGTATCTCATCAGATAATTTCCTAAAGGATCCTTGTTGATTAAAATTGTTGTTTTGATGTGGATGTGAATGATTTGAGTTGAATCCTGGAGGATGAGTTGTTCCAGAATTATTTTTAGATGAAAAGTTCGGATGATTACGCTATTCAGGATTATAATAGTTTGAGAACGCATTATTATTATTGTTGTGTCTTTGTTGCTCTCCTATGTAGTTAGCCTCCTCATTATGACCGATAAGTTGTTCAACCGTGAGTGAAGGTTTCATGGCGATCGGATGGGTAACTATGCTATTTACTTGTGGATTCATTTAGGGTTGATTTAACATTATGACATCTAACCTCTTGTTCATCGAATTGAATTGAGCAGTCATTTGTGCGGCATTGGTCGACTTGATACAAGCCACCCATAGACAAAGAAGGGCCTTGTCGATCGAAAGATTGATAGTTGTTGGATGATAGATCCTCGAGGATAACATATGCATCATCGGGATATTTATTTATAAGGGATCCTCCTGCAGCTCCATCTACTTGAATCATAGTAGATATTTGGAGGCCATTATAGAAGGTCCACACTTGTTGGTAAATAGCTAAGCCGTCATGAGGACACTTCCGCAAGAATTCCTTGTATCGCTCCTATGCGTCATACAGTGTTTCATCAATCCCTTGCAAAAACATAGTTATGTCTCGCATTAGTTTAGCATTTTTAGCAGATGATAAATATTTCGCTAAGAATTTCTCTACCACTTGTAACCAAGTGGTGAGGCAATATTGGGAATCAAGCAACTCATTTTCCCTTCTTACTAGGGAAAAAAGGGAATAAACAGAGTCTTATTACTTCATCCGATGCACCATTGATTTTGAATGTATCACATATATCTATGAAGGTCCGCATGTGAGAATTGGGGTCCTTATGACTAAGTCCACTAAATTGTCTTTGTTGAACTAGTTGCATAGCCATGAAATCAATTTTAAAATTATTTGCCTCGATGGCGGACTTAATGATGTTATAATGTAATCCTCCCCTATAAGACATGTTATAATCCCGACATGTTCTCCTAACTTTCGCGGGTTGACCATTGTGTTCTACCTGACCCTCCTGGTCATGAACTTCCTGATTATTCAAATTGTTAACTTTTTGATTATTACGATTCATGGTCGTGGAGTTATTATGTTCTAACCGAAATGTTCCTTTATTTAGTCTACATGTCCGTTCGATTTCTAAGTTTAACGACAACAATTCAGGTGATTTATAATGAAACATGCACTAACAGTGCAACAGATAAAAGTAAACACAAATATAATAAAATAAAATATGAATTAAAATTTGAGTTCTAAATAGTAAAGATTACTAATATTGCAAGAAATAAATAATAAATAAAAATACTTCTCTGACAACAGCGGCAAAAACTTGATACGCACGAAATAGGTATACGTAAATTACGTCAGTGCACGTGCCGGATCAAGTGATACAAAATGAATAAAAGATCGCTCATATAGAGATCATTATTTTAACGCTCACAAATATTAGTCAACATTTTCTTTAAATCAAAGTGAATCAATTTAAAAGATTTTGAAACTAAAATTAAAATTCTAAGAAAATTCAACGACTTCCTAAAATTATTTTTTATCAAATGGTTAGAAAACAATATTGTATTTTGATTTCTTATGTCTATTATGATGGATTAATAAAAAATATTTATGAGAAAATTTAGTGCGCTTTCCTGCAACGATTTTAAGACGGAGATCTGTATCTTTCAATATCGGAAATCACTATATCTCTTGTTTCATTTTCATCTCTAACTTAAACGAAATGATATTAATAATAATAAAAATCAATGTTGCTAACGTACAAGTGAAATCCCTTTCTCCCTTGTACGCTATATTGAGTTAATGATACACTTACAGCTCTCTTCTCTCGAATCTCGAAGCGCAGTAAAATGAGCCGAAAACTTTGGTTAAATATTTACGCAACTCATCTCTCGAATCTCGCCGCATAGTAAAATAATTTCCATTCATATTCTCTCACGTCTCATCTCTCGAATCTCGAAACGGAGAATATAATGAAAATATAATCCAAAAGTTTTATCATCGAGGTCAAAAACTCAATAAAATAATCACACCAAAATTCTCATAAACAAAAATAAAAATAGTGATCACATCAAAATAGAATAAAGTAATTTCAAAATACAAAATCTAGGGAATTAGTTCATAATTTGAGAAATCTACCACAAAATTAGAGAGATCTTACAAGACATGATGTTTAGAGATCTAAATGCTGCAGGTAAATTCACTCAAACACGCGCAAAATCCCTCTTTGATGACGATCCGTGTGGCTCCTTCTCTAGCAAATCGTAGTTCTCCTCTCTTGAATAATTTGAATATGATGAAAAATGTCATTTTAATTCTCCTTAGCTCTTTTATAAATGTTTCTCCCTCAAAAAAATATTTTAAATGTTGAATAGATGGTTCCTTTAGCCTTTGAACAGCCCAACTTTTAATATTTTTGGAATTCAAATTTTTATTCCCGCCAATATGTTGTAACAAACTTTTCTGCAACTAAAAACTGCAATTAAATTATGACAACTCTTCTGCAAATTTTTTCCTGGACTTTAAATAAGCTCTACCCTTGACTCCCTGTGGTGGATACTTTGAAAATCCTACATCAAAACTAAATTAAAATGACAATTATACGCTCAATTTTCACTAAATACTAAATTACTCATATTTAATATTTTTTAACTCAAACTTATCAAATATTTTAATCAAAAAATAGCAATTAAAGCACAAGATAACTTATTTTTGAGAAGTTATCAGCGGTGAGGCGATGACTTGCGAGTGGCTCGAAGAAAGCTTGGAGGAGGCTTGAAGATGACTTGAAGATGACTTGAAGGTGGCTTGAAGGTGGCTCGAATGTGCCTTGAATGTAACTCGAAGGAGAAATCTGACAGAACTCTGGCCTGAGGAAGTAGAAAACAGAGGAGCGAAAAGGTGAGAAATGAGCAAGCATGTGGACCTTTTTATAGCCTCCAAGAGGTGGTTATGCGTCTATCCACACACCGTAACCACCAATATCATAATTTCAATTGTGATTTGAGGGAATATTATTTTCAAAATATTATCCCCCATTATTTAATTAATTAAACCTCCACTAACCATGGTGGTTAGTGGGTGGTTATACCAAAATGGACGACGACGATCGTGGTAGAGCGATCAGACGGTGGGGAAGTGTCGGTGAGTGCGACCACCGGCGAGGGAGGACCGCTGCGGGCGACCACGAGGAGGGGCGGCCCGACAGCGGTCGTGGAGCGGCCGCCCTTGCGGGCGGCGCTTCGCGGCTAGGCGGCGCCCCGCAGCGGGGCGGCGGTTGACCCTTGCGGGCGTCGCCCCACGGCCGGGCAGCTGCCATGGAGTGGCCGCCCATTGCAGGCGGCTCCCCGCGGCCGGGCAGCGGTCGTGGAGCGGTCGCCCCTTACGGGCGGCGCCCCGCGGCCGTGCGACGGGCGTGTAGCAGCCTCCCCTCGCGGGCGTCGCTCCGCGGCCGGGCGGTGGCCGTGGATCGGCCGCCCCACGCGGGCGTCGCCCCGCAGCCAGGAGGCGACCGTGGAGCGGCCGCCCAATGCGGGCGGCGGCCCGCAACCGGACTGTGCGGACAGTCTTGGCGGTTTCGGTGGTCAGACTGGGCGATCTGTGCGGACTGATCTGGCGACTAGCTAGGTCTGCCAGTGTTCTGCGGCTTGTTCCCCAGGTTGTTTCAGGCGGATAGGATGGTTATCCGCTCTGTTGCCGGTTTGAGCGCTGGTTCTGGAGTTCGACAGTTTGTGCGGACATGTTTTGTATCCGCTGGTGCTGTGCTTGCACCTGGGATGTCTGGTGGTGTAAACTTGGCTTGTTTTGCACCGAGTCCAGGTCGTCTTAGTACAGGAGGTCGCGCGGCCTACACGGACAGTTTTCTCTGTCCTCCTAACTCGACAGGAGTGTCTTGTGCGACTTGGCTGCGATCTGGAGCTTAGTCTGCATGTGGTCGGACTGAGGTGATACTCGCTGAGTCCGCCTGTTTGGTGGTCTTGTCTGGCTAGGCTTGGCGACTTGTTAGAGGCATGTTTCCGGCCTTGGATGTTCTACCTTGGCGAACTCGCTCTTGGCCAAGTCGCAGCGGTCTGGTGTGTATCCAGTCTTTGTAGATACACTTGGTGTTTGCACTGGATAAGGTGGTTATCATATCGTCTAGGGTGGTGATTACACTCCTCTCCACGCCTATAAATAAGACCCCCCCTGTCATATCAGATGGTACCGAATGAACAGTATGTCAATTTCACAGAAAGTTGTCGCGGTTAGAGTTTTCTATCCGCGCGGTTTGAAGAGGTTTGACCGGTTTGTGCTGTGCAGGTTGTGCGGATAGCGCTGAAGAGCCAGGAATTTGGTTCTGACTGAGTGCGGACTGTGCGGGTAACAACCAGGGTTTTCAGCAGGTCGCGGCTTGCAATTAAGCGGTTTCTCTTCTGCAACTTATTCTCTATTCCAATAAGCTGCCCGCCTCTGGGCGGCTTGTTCAGTTCGGTGGCAGCAGTCCGTGTGTTCTGACAGCTAGACGACCTCGCGGTCAGGCGGCTTGTAGTTCAGCGGCTAGAGTTCTTCAGCAGCACTGGAATAAAGGGTAGTCCGCATGACTTGTTGCGTTCTTGCGAGCAGACGGCTTCAGCGGGCTCCTTAGTGGTTAGTAGCAAAGCCGACGGTTTCTTATTGAGGCCGCACGGTTTGTTTTTAGCTTGTAATTTTCTTGCTCCATCGGATGTATTGGCAATCATGTATCGCCATGTATGTCTCACTGTGTAAAGATAGTTTTAATTAGTACAAGACTCTTGCTCTTCTAGTTAGTTTTTTTGGCTTGCTTGGGTTCAGTGTGGTTGAGTATTCCTGCCCCTGGTGTCCCGTTTTCCGTTTTCACAAATTTTTTTCTGGTATCAGAGGGATCAGAGGCTGAGTAGTGATCAACCGTCAGTTGCTTGTCTGCTTCTGAGAGTCTAAGTTTCCAAAGTGTTTGCTATGGAAGGAGGTTATGCAAGAGGTCTTAGAATCGAACTCCTTACACCGACTATCTACAAGAAGTGAAAGTCGTGTATGCAGAGCTATCTGTTTGGCGAAGACCTTTGGGTAGTCGTCATTGGAGACGAAAAGCAGGAGGTTACTTCTGCTGCAGGTGCTGGTGCTGATGCAGTGAAAGCTTGGAGGAAACTAATGCCAAAGCTGCGTTTGCTCTCAAGAAGGCTATTTCACCAGAGCTCTTTGATCACATCATTGGATGTGGGTCTGCTGCATATATTTGAACTTCCCTTGATGAGTTGTTCAACAGAAAGAATGCAGCTCGACTATAGTTTCTTGAGAATGAGTTGGCAAGGGCCACTCAAGGTGATCTACCCATCTCAACATTGTTCTTAAAAATGAAGAACCTGTGCATTGAGATTTCAGCGTTGGACCCTGATGAGCGTTTTTTTGAGGCAAAGCTGAAAAGACACATAATCCACTGTTTGTGGAAGGAGTATGTGGCCTTCGTCACTTCAGTTCAAGGCTGGGCCACTCAACCATCTTTTCTAGAGCTGGAGAACCTGCTGGCTTCACAGGAGAGCTTAACATGGCAGATGACTGGAGTCACTGTCTCTAAAGGGGGCAGTGAGGCACTCTTTTCAGGGAAGAGCAAGAGGTGGGAGGAGGAGAAGAAGTCTGATGCTGGTGAGGGACCTTCTACTTCATATCAGCAAGAGGAGAGCGTTGCTCCTAAGCGAGATTGGAAGGAGTGGCTTAAGTGCTACATATGCAACCAGCCAAGACACTTCAGGAGAGACTGCAAGGTCAAGCTGCAACCTGGGCATGTTGCAGACAAGGAGGAGGCTGAGTCCAGTACTGAGGAAGCTAGATGGGGAAGTGCTTTCATGACGGGCACATGTGTCTATGCCTTGTCCACCGTCGACTACCAAGATGACTGTATCGCGGACTCAAGGTGTGGTCACCACCTCATTGGGGATGAGTCAAAGTTCTCTTCTCTACAGACATTCTCAGGCAACGAAGCTATTATAACCGCTGACTATACTGTTCATGCAGTAGAGAAGGAGGGTGTTGTTTCTTTGGGTAGTGATAATGGTCCAGGCATGAAGAAGTGTCTATCACGCTGAGTAGTGATTATAACCACTCACGTTGAGGAGTGTCTATCACGTACCGGGCATGAAGAAGAACCTCTTCTCTGTGACCAATGCGGTGGATGCAGGCTATCACGTTCTGTTTGGTCCAACATAAGTGAAGTTTCTCTACAACATGTCATCGGTTAAGGCTGACGTTGCTCATGTAGGGAGAATGGTGAGGGACTTGTTTGAATAGTCAACATGCTCCTATGTTGATCAGATGAGAGCCAACGATAGTGAGACTATCTGGCATGAGCAACTGAGATATGTTGGGATGGACAAGCTGAAAGTCATGGCAGTGAAGAGCCTTGTGAAAGACTTGCCTAAGTTGTCATCCTTTGGCGACAGTCATGTTTGCACGGGATGTCAATATGGAAAGGCTAATCGCCTTCCATTTGACAAGTCATTGACCAGATGTAAAACACTATTGGAGTGTGTCCGTGGTGATCTAATGGGGTCGACCGTCACAACCATCCTTGGAGGCAGCAGGTACATGCTGGTCCTGATTGATGACTACTCAAGATACACTTGGGTGTACTTTATGAAGAAGAAGTCAGATGCTTTACGGTAGTTTGTGGAGTTCAAGGAGCTGGTGGAGGCCCGGTTTGGCCTGCGGATCAAGAAGTTGAGAACATATAACAGAGGTGAGTTTGTTTCAACCGAGTTCTCAAACTTCTGCAGGAAGCGCAACATTCAAAGGGAGCTCTCTTGTGCCCATACTCCACAACAAAATGGAGTAGCAGAGCAGAAGATCCGTCATCTAACAGAAACCTGCAAGTGCTGGCTTCATGCTAAAGACATTCCAAGGTCCTTCTGGGCGGAAGGAATGGTCTGTGCATCTTATGTCATCAATCAGATATCTCTGAGTTCGATAAACATGAAGTCTCCCTTTGAGATGATGTTCAAGGAGAAGCCCATCATTGGACACCTTCGGGTGTTTGGATCTACCTGCTATGTACACATCCCAGATGCTCTGAGGACAAAGCTGGATGCAAAGACATGAAAACTTGTTTTTGTGGGATATGATGAGCGGAAGAAAGGGTGGAAATGTATGGATCCAATGATGAAGAAGTTTGTGGTTTCGAGAGACGTGGTCTTCGACGAGCTGACGTCATATTTAGGTAGCTCCTCTGTGGAGTTGCAAGAAAACAGGTCAGATGGCGAGCAGGGGGAAGCTGTTGGGTCCATTGCCCACAATGTCCTAGATTTGAGGAAGTCAATCTTGTTAATGATATACATATATTAGTAGATAATAGTGATGGGACAGGAACCCTAAGTGGCTAAGTCAGGTAAACTCTCTTACTTAAGATGTGGTTTGAGAAATTTGGCTAAGTCAAAATTCGTCGAACTGAGTTCAGAGTTCATCGAGCTGAGCTAATCGTTCGTCGAACTAAGCTCAGAGTTTGTGAAATTTGGCCAAGTCCAAATTCGTCGAACTGAGTTCAGAGTTCGTCGAGCTGAGCTCACTGTTCGTCGAACTCAGTTCAACATTCGTCAAACTCAGTTCAGAGTTGAGTGAGGCTGGCTGAGACAGTCAAAGCCTGAGGTTTAAGTGGTAGAAAAATGGCTAAGTCCATAGGCGTTGAGTGAATGTCATTTACTCTACGCCATAGCCTCTTAAGTGTCGAGTAATACTCAATCAGTTAAAGCCAATATTTTTAAATACAAAAATTTCGCTAAGACAAAAAGCGTTGAGTGAGGCGTGCTCACTCAACGCTCTCAACGCCTGAAATGCAGAATGTGGTTAAGACACAATGCGTTGAGTGAAGTATGTTCACTCAACGCTCTCAACGCCATGCATGCAGAAGAGGCTGCAGAAAAGGTTAAGGCAAAAAATGTTGAGTGATGAAGACACACTCAACCCCTAGTGAAGACAAAATTTTGTCTAAAGGGTTTGGCGTTGAGTGATGCCCACTCACTCAACGCCAATCAACACAAAGCTGAGAAAGCAAGTTGGCGTTGAGTGAAGCTGAATCACTCAATGTTTGGAAACATATTTATATTCTAAGTAGTTTGACGTTGAGAGAAGGTAACTCACTCAACGCCAAGGGACAGTAAATCTATCTAAGTGATTTGACGTTGAGTGAAGAACCCTCACTTAACGCCTATACTACTGTTGCTCGATTTCGGCAAAATCCACAGGTGCTGACGACGGTAAAATCGACAAAGTCAACTAAGTTCAAACCAGGCATGGATAAGCTACAGAACACGACAAACTCTGCCGCGAAGCTACTGTACGTCTTCTTCCGTTAAAGCAAGGTGCAGCTGGAAGCTGCAGGTCTCTAAGAGCCGTTGATCAGTGAACTATAAAAGGATGAGATGGGCCAAGACACAAGACAATTTTTTAAGGCTTCATCAACTTCGAAAGTTAGCACCGACTTCATCTTCCTCGCCATTGCTGCATGTAAAAAGCTTGAAACACTCCAGCAAGAAAAAGTTCAGATAGTTGTGCCGTCTCCATCAGGCACAACAGGATCAGAAATAGTTCTGAAGAAAGAAGAACCTTCAGCCTTCGGCAGGTTCAGTTAGCTGCTTGAAGACTCAAGAACAACAGATCTTTAGTCTTCTACAACAAGTTCAGGAGTAAGCTTCTGAGTTCCTCCAACAAAGTTTTTCTCTGTTGTGACGAGAGATAAAGCAAAAATTTCTCAGCTCTAGTTGTTGACACAGAGAAATTTCTCTGTGTCAAAGTTAATTAAATTATTTCTTGTTGCAAAATCCTCCTGGATCTGAGTTGTAGGGCCTTGGGCCTGAGGTAGGGCAAATTTGCCTGAGCTGTAGGAGAGGTTTCCTCTCTCTGAGTGTAGGATCCAGCTGGGATCTGAGGTAGGTGAGTTTTAATCACAAAGAAGTGGGGCAATATTGCCTGAGCTGTAGGAGAGTGTATCTCTGTGAGTTGTAGGAGCAAGTTTGCTCTGAGGTAGGGCTATCCTCTATAGCCAGAGTGGTAGGGCTTAATTGTCTGAGGTAGGTTATACTTGTATCCCTAAGTGTAGGCCCTTGTGGCTGAGGAGTAAGTCTTGGAGGAGACTGAGAGATCCTGAGAGATCTGAGGTGTTAGCTCCTTGGAGTATTAATTTGGAGGAGTGTCTTGACTAATAGGAAGTTAGCAAGGTGGGAGGAGAGTGGATATACCCATAATTTTGGGGAACCACTATAAAAATACTTGTGTGCTTTTCTGTGATTGTTTTTTGCTTGCAGGTTATTAAAAAGCTCTCATCTAATCAATCACAAAGTAACTTAACAAGAAATAAAAAGAAACTCAAAAGGCCTAGACAAACCTTTTCACCCCCACTTTAGGTTGCTAGCTACCTTGAAAATTAAAACTTTCAGAGGCTGCTAAGGATCTTTTGGTGGAGCTGCGCATGTCACCAGGAGTTCCAGGTGTTTCTAGCTCCGGAGCGGATGCTTCTGGTTCAGGAAGTAGAGGGAGCGTTGCTCCAAGTTTGCTTGAGAATGGAGCTGATTCAGAAGAAGCAGCTGAGGTGGTTAGCAAGGGTCAGACCCTTTAGAGATCAAAGAGGACCATCAAACCACCGGCTCGATATAACGAAGGAAATGTGGTGAGCACGGTCTCTTGTTTCTTCGCAAGCCCTCTGAATTAGCGAGAGCCTTCTAGATTTGAAGACGCTACTGGGGTCAAGGAGTGGGAAGATGTCATGGATGAGGAGATGAATGCCCTCAGGAAGAATGAGACTTAGGATCTTGTGCCCAAGATCGATGACATTACTCCTGTGACATGCAAGTGAGTCTACAAGATGAAGAAGAAGGCGGATGGGAGCATCGAGCGGTACAAGGCTCGCCTTGTAGCTCGAGGTTTTTCTCAGCAGTATGGAGAAGACTATGAAGAGATGTTCAGTCCTGTGGCGAAGATGACTTCAGTTCGGGTGGTGATAGCTTTGGCGGCCTGCCAGGGCTGGAAGATACGCCAGCTAGACGTAAAGAATGCTTTTCATTACAGGGAGATTGATAAAAACATCTTCATGGTTCAGCCTCCTGGGTACGTGTCTGAAGATCATCCAAGACACGTTTGCAAACTCCGAAAGGCCCTTTATGGTTTAAAGCAGGCTTCGAGGGCATGATATGGGAAGATCGCAGAGTACCTCCAGTTTTGCGGATATTCTGCTTCAGATTCAAACTCGAGTTTGTTCATCAAGAAAAATGGGGGAGCTTCATGTCTTGGTGCTGTTGTACGTGGACGATATGATCATCACTGAGAATTCCGAAGAGGAGGTGGCTAGGCTCAGGGAAGAACTAGCTATTCGATTCGAGATGAAGGACTTGAGTGAGCATCACCACTTCCTTGGATTTGAGGTGGAGAGGAAAGAGAAATGCATACTTGTTTACCAAAAGGGCTACGCGGATCAGATCATTCAGCGATTAGGCATGCGAGAAGGGAAGAGTTGCTCGACTCCTCTTGAAGTTGGCATCAAGTTTCGACGAGATGAGAGGAGGATACTTCCTGATCCTCTAGTGTTTCGTGCTCTGGTGGGGAGCCTTATCTATTTGATGATTACGAGGCCAGACATTGCATATGATGTAGGCCGTGTAAGTCGATATATGTTGAAACCTAGGAAGCCTCATATGATGGCAGCAATGGGCATTCTGAAGTATGTGAAGTCCACTTCTGACATGGGTCTCCTTTAAGGGAGAGACACGTACTTCAATCTGCACGACTATACAGATGCTGATTATGGAGGAGATTCAAATGACCAGAAGTCAACATCCGGTTACGTCTTCACATGTGGATCAACATAGGTTTCTTGGTGCAGCAAGAAGCAGTATTCGATGTTCGTCTCTACTACGGAAGCAGAGTACAAGGCTTCGACATTGACAGCTCGGGAAGCCATCTGGCTTAGGAGGCTAGTAGAGGACGCCCATGAAGAAGTGCGCGGTCCTACTCTGCTACGCGATGACAATGAGAGTGCCCTGAAACTGGTTAATAATCCAGTTTGTCACGCGCGGACCAAACACATTGAGATTGAGCACCATTTCATACAGGAGAATGTGTTGGAGGGATCTCTCGTGGTTGGACATGTGTAGAGCGAGGACAACATCGAGGACATCTTCACGAAGCCGCTTTCGAAGGGGCCGTTTACTCGGTTACGAGGATTGTTAGGGCTGGTCACCACTTCTCACTTCAAGGGGGAGTGTTAAAATTATTGAAGTGAAAATGACAGCTTGGGCGGTCTGTCCGGGCGGACTGTGCGAACAGTCTTGGCGGTTTCAATGGTCAGACCGGGCGGTCTGTGCGGACTGATCTGGCGACTAGCTAGGTCTGCCAGTGTTTTGCGGCTTGTTCCCTAGGTTGTTTCAGGCGGATAGGATGGTTATCCGCTCAGTTGCCGGTTTGAGCGCTGGCTCTGGAGTTCGTCAGTTTTATGACGACTGGTTTTGTATCCACTGTTGATGTGCTTACTCCAGGGATGTTTGGTGGTGTAAACATCTGTATCTGCTGGTGCTTACACCAGGGATGTGCTTACACCTGTATCCGCTGGTTTTTTTTGGATCGAGTCCAGGTCGGCTTAGTACAGGAGGGCGTGCGGCCTGCGCAGATTGTTTTCTCTGTCTGCCTAGCTCGGCAGCAGTATCTTGTACGACTTGGCTGCGAGGTAGTTTTCTGCGATATGGAGCTTAGTCCGCATGTGGGCGGACTGAGGTGGTACTCGCCGAGTCCGCATGTTTGGTGGTCTTGTCTAGCTAGGCTTGGCGACTTTTCAGAGGCTTGTTTTTGGCCTTGGATGTTCTATCTTGGTGAACTCGCTCTTGGCCAAGTCGCACCGGTCTGGTGTGTATCCGCAGTCTTATCAAGGAGATCAAGGGATTGAGCCTGGCCTCAACAACCTATTGGCCCTGTGGTGGAGCCGGGGATGAGTTGAGGTGTACGGTCCGCGGATCTAATAAAGCCGCCTTTGTGAGACGCCAAGGTGGGCCCCCTGGTGGGACTCCAAGGTAGCAGACAAGTGTGACGCATGTGACGCATGTGTAACATGTGTTTTAGTTTAAGCGCTCAATGTTTTCGGCTCATATCTTTGATTATGTCTTACATCGACATAATCAAAAATGTGTACAAATTCAGTGACAAGGGTGAGGACATCTGGAGGATTAACGCATGAATTTTCTATCATAGTTTACTTACATCAAGATTCAACTTTAATCCCTTATATCTTTACCCTTTTCTTAGATGAGCTCATTGTTGAAGCCAAAATTGACCTCTGTGGAGTTCGGGGTCCCTGGAAAGGGGTGACCTCGCACCTACTACACTCAGGAGAACGTCACAGACCAAAGATCAAGAAGCTAGAAACAGACCCTCGGCTCTAGCGCGGAGGTCCTACCTCACACCCGGAAGACCTTTGAGATCTCCCCCTCCCTAGCCAATGCTTGAGCTAGGGTGCCTTGAAGGATGAAAAGAGAATGAAGAAGTGATCCTCTCCAAGGCACCCCTAAGGGTATATTTATAGTTTTTCCAACTCCCATGGACCAAAATGTCAGAATACCCCTACGCCAAATATGCCTCGGGCCAATAGAAAACAGCCACACCGGGGGGTAAAGAGGTAATTCCACCCCGATGGTAAAACTGTAACAACAAGGCCCAAAGAGGTCCAAAGGCGGGAGAAGCCATACCCCCCACCTTCCCGGACACCCGAGACAGGCTGTGGATCAGGGGGCAGGGGCGAGACCCGGCCTCCCGCCGGTCTTGCCCCGCCTCGCCCCGCTAGGCCGCGGGGGCAAGGCGAGAACCCGGCCTCCCGCCGGTCTCGCCCCGCCTCGCCTCCGCCAGGCCGCGAGGGCAGGGCGAGAACCCGACCTCCCACCGGTCTCGCCCCGCCTCGCCCCGCCAGGCCGCAGGGGCAGGGCAAGAACCTGGCCTCCCGCCGGTCTCGCCACGCCTCGCCTTGCGCCTAGACAACCGGGGGCGGATTCGGTCAACTTGCCATACCCGCCCCTCCCAAAAAAAAGGCCAAGGGGGGGGGGGAAGGCAATTTTTCCTCCCCCTAATAGTATATTCTGAGGGCTAGGCCTAAATTGGCCACCAAGAGCTCAAACCACTCAAAAAGCTTAAAACAAAAAACCTGCGAATACAGGATTGTACACAATCCCCGCTCTTTTCGAGGTTGGCACATGCTCGGAAAGAAACGTCCAACCCAACGTATTCGCTGAGTGTAATTTTCCCGCGGGGTCAACCTGCCATGCCAGCTATGGGAGCCTGCGTGGCGAGACCCCCTCTGGGTAAAAAACACTTCACCCCTCGGATGGGTCAACCTGCCATGCCAGCTATGGGAGCCTGGGTGGTGAGACCCCCTCTGTGTAAAAAACACTTCACCCCCCGGAGGGGTCAACCTGCCATGCCAGCTATGGGAGCCTGGGTGGCGAGATCCCCTCCAGGTAAAAAAAAATACTGGGAATCCACGAGACGCACGCCTGCCCTGCCAGCTAGTGAGAGCCTGACAGCGGAAACCATCTCGAGGTGAGACCTACCCACCCTCCGAGAGATCAACCTGCCCTGCCAGCTAGTGAGAGCCTGACAGCGGAATCCATCTCGAGGTGAGACCTACCCCACCCTCCGAGAGATCAACCTGCCATGCCAGCTAGTGAGAGCCTGGCAACGGAATCCATCTCGAGGTGAGACCTACCCCACCTTTCGAGAGATCAACCTACCCTGCCAGCTAGTGAGAGCCTGACAGCGGAATCCATCTCGAGACGAGACCTACTCCACCCTCCGAGAGATCAACCTGCCCTGCCAGCTAGTGAGAGCCTGACAGCGGAATCCATCTCGAGGTAAGACCTCTCCACCTTCCGAGAGATCAACCTGCCCTGCCAGCTAGTGAGAGCCTGACAGCGGAATCCATCTCGAGGTGAGACCTCTCCACCCTCCGAGAGATCAACCTGCCCTGCCAGCTAGTGAGAGCCTGGCAGCGGAATCCATCTCTAGGTGAGACCTACCCCACCCTACGAGAGATCAACTTGCCCTGCCAGCTAGTGAGAGCCTGACAGCGGAATCTATCTCGGGGTGAGACCTACCCCACCCTACGAGAGATCAACCTGCCCTGCTAGCTAGTGAGAGCCTGGCAGCGGAATCCATCTCGAGGTGAGACTTCGTCACCCTCCGAGAGATCAACCTTCCCTGCCAGCTAGTGAGAGCCTGACAGCGGAATCCATCTCGAGGTGAGACCTCTCCACCCTCCGAGAGATCAACCTGCCCTGCCAGCTAGTGAGAGCCTGACAGCGGAATCCATCTCGAGGTGAGACCTACCCCACCATACGAGAGATCAACCTGCCCTGCCAGCTAGTGAGAGCCTGGCAGCGGAATCCATCTCGAGGTGAGACTTCGCCACCCTCCGAGAGATCAACCTGCCCTGCCAACTAGTGAGAGCCTGACAGCGGAATCCATCTCGAGGTGAGACTTACCCCACCCTCCGAGAGATCAACCTGCCCTGCCAGCTAGTGAGAGCGTGGCAGCGGAATCCATCTCGAGGTGAGACCTACCTACCCTCCGAGAGATCAACCTGCCCTGCCAGTTAGTGAGAGCCTGACAGCGGAATCCATCTCAGGGTGAGACCTCTCCACCCTCCGAGATATCAACCTGCCCTGCCAGTTAGATGAGAGCCTGACAGCGGAATCCATCTCGAGGTGAGACCTACCCCACCCTCCGAGAGATCAACCTGCCCTGCCAGCTAGATGAGAGCCTGATAGCGGAATCCATCCCGAGGTGAGACCTACCCCACCCTCCGAGAGATCAACCTGCCCTACCAGCTAGATGAGAGCCTGGCAGCGGAATCCATCTCGGGGTGAGACCTACCCCACCCTCCGAGAGATCAACCTGCCCTGACAGCTAGGTGAGAGCCTGACAGTGGAATCCATCTCGAGATAAGACCTACCCCACCCTCCGAGAGATCAACATGCCCTGCCAGCTAGGTGAGAGCCTGGCAGCGAAATCCATCTCGAGGTGAGACCTACCCCACCCTCCGAGAGATCAACCTGCCCTGCCAGCTAGATGAGAGCCTGGCAGCGGAATCAATCTCGGGGTGAGACCTATCCACCCTCCGAGAGATCAACCTGCCCTGCCAGCTAGATGAGAGCCTGGCAGCGGAATCCATCTCGGGGTGAGACCTACCCCACCCTCCGAGAGATCAACCTGCCCTACCAGATAGGTGATGGCCTGACAGCGGAATCCATCTCGAGGTGAGACCTACCACACCCTCCGAGAGATCAACCTGCCCTGCCAGCTAGATGAGAGCCTGACAGAGGAATCCATCTCGAGGTGAGACAACTAGGCATCCACGAGAGGTACCACCGACCCTGCCCAGCTAGTGAGAGTCTGGGCAGCGGGACCGTCTCAGAGAAAAAGGACTAGGCATCTCAATCGAACCTCACCAAATCCTACATCCTCAAACGGGGAAAGTAGATGGGTTACATGACCCCCCCCCCCCCCCCCCGACTCAGTTGGTCGGGGGTTTTTACTCATTACAACATAAGATACATACAGGACTCTGCCGGAGTGAGGCTTCCTCAGGGGGTCTGGGCCCGGTGGTCGTCATCCGCCTCCTTCTCGCCGGACACTTCCATCCTGCTCAGGCTTTTATTGATCCTTTCCATCTCCTACGCCCTGGCCAACCAAGTGATGGTGTTGACGGTCGTGACGTAGCACTGCCTTGCCATTCTGGAGTCTCCCTTGACTCTGACCTGGATTCCTCTGGAGCTGAACTTGAGGCATTGGTGGAAGGAAGATGACACGCAACGGAAGACGCTGATGAGGGGCCTTCCGAAGATGGCGTTGTAGCTGCTTGGAGCATCAACAATGACGAACCAGTAGTTCCTTGAAGCCCCTCCCAACTTTACTTGGAGTCCTACTCCACCCTCTACCTCCTTCCTCTCCCCTGAAAATCCGAACAGGGCTCCGTCCGAGGCCAACACCCTTCTTGGCTCTACCTTCATCTCGTCAAACGCCTTCTTGAAAACGACGTTGACGGAGCTTCCGTTGTCAACCAAGATTCGGGAGACGGTGTAGCCCTCGATGGCCGTCTGGATGACCAGCGTATCACAAAATGGATCCTCATGATCCGGCAGGTCCTTCACCGAGAAGGTGATCTTCTCCTCCTGGGGTGGGGTTTGGGACGTCAAGGCGACGCTCTGTCGGTACATCACATGAAGGCTCGCCTTCCGAGTGGCCTCGATCCCCACTCCACCATGGATCACAACTATACCACCTCGGGGTCCGACATCGACCCGGTCCTCACACACATCATCCCCCACTTCTCTGGGCAGAACCTCTTCAACCCGCACTGGTGGCTGTGGATGGGCATGACCTCTCGCCGCCCTCACTTCCAGGAACTCGGGGCAGGTAGCTGTGGCGTGCCCCTCCGCATGGTGGAAGTCACAGTATGGTAACCCTACCCTGATCCTTCTCCTTCCCTGGCGGTTCCTCCTCTCCCTTCGACCAATCTCCATTGTTTGCTGTGGTGGGGGAAGGAGCTGCCTCGGGGCTTGCCTCTGGAAGTTGAACCTCTCTTGTCCCCCATGGAAGTTCCCCCCATCTTGGACGTAACCTCTTCCTGGACCCTGAACGGGTCCTCCCTGCTGCCTCCAACCTGGTTCTGGGCCCTCCTGAGCTCTCCGCTCCTCTCTCCTTCTTCCTTCCTGAGGTCTCGAGCCACCTTGCTCCTTTGACTCCATCTCTGTTAGCTTTGCCAACTTCTTGACAAATACCGGGTTGGCCGCCTCCATGGCTATCTCCTCGGCCGCCCTTTCCATCAGCTCCTCAAAGGAAAGAGGGGCCTTTCGAGTCAGGCTCATCTTGAAGAACCCCTCGCGCAACCCCACCATGAACGCCATCTGGAAGGCATATCCTGACATCTCCTGGACCTCCAAGATATCCTCTTGGAACTTGTCAACGTAACGGGCCAGCGACTCCTCGTCCCCCTTCCTTATCAGGAAGATGGACTCAGGACTCCTCTTCCTCTTCTTGGAGGTGGAGAAGCGAAGCTGAAAGCTCCGACTCAAGTTCTCGAACCCATAGATCGACCTCGGAGGGAGTTGATGAAACCAGTCCCTTGCCTTCTCCTTCAATATGATCGCAAAGAGGCGACACTTGAAGGCATCCGTCATCGGTCTGATGGATACGGCATCCTCGAACCACTGTAGATGTTGGACGGGGTCATCCTTCCCGGTATAGTAAGCCATGTATGACTCTCTGAATCCCTCGGGAACGGGAGCTGAGATGATCAGCTCGCTGAAGGGTGACCCCCTAAGGGGTGGTCTCGCCACTTCTACTCGCGCGACCTGCTCGCCTGGGAGGTTGGCACTTGCCGGGCTGGAGAATAACTCCCGGTCGGTGAGGTCTCGCTCGACCCCATCTCTCATCCTCTCCTTCCCTTGCCTTTTTCCTGGTGCACTTCCTTCTCCCCCCGCTGGGGTCATCTCGCCAAGACCCCTGGGAGTCGACTCGTCGAGAGGGGGGGTGAGCTAGCTCCTGGGGGTTGGGGTGAAGCTGGCACCTTGAGGAGCAATGCTTCACAACATCTCCATGATGCCCTGGATGGAGGCCATGAACTCTTGCCTCCCCACAAAGGGTCCTGGGCTAGGGAGCTCGCCGAGATCATCACTACCTCCCTGACCTCCAGTCATGGCACTCTCCCGAGATCTTCTGTGCTGGTCACTCTCCACGCTCACCGCACTAAAGTGTTGAAACCAAAATTGACCTCTGTGGAGTTTGGGGTCCCTGGAAAGGGGTGACCTCGCACCTACTATTCTCAGGAGAACGTCACAGACCAAAAATCAAGAAGCTAGAAACAGACCCTCGGCTCTAGCGCGGAGGTCCCACCTCACACCCGGAAGACCTTTGAGATCTCCCCCTCCCTAGCCAATGCTTGAGCTAGGGTTCCTTGAAGGATGAAGAGAGAATGAACAAGTGATCCTCTCCAAGGCACCCATAAGGGTCTATTTATAGTTTTTCCAACTCCCATGGACCAAAATGCCAGAAATACCCGTACACCAAATATGCCTCGGGTCAATAAAAAATAGCCACACCGGGAGGTAAAGAGGTAATTCCACCCCGATGGTAAAACAGTAACAACAAGGCCCAAAGAGGTCCAAAGACGGGAGAAGCCATACCCCCCACCTTCCCGGACACCCGAGACAGGCTGGGGAGCAGGGGGCAGGGGCGAGACCCGGCCTCCCGCCAAGCTTGCCCCGCCTCGCCCCGCCAGGCCGCGGGGGCAGGGCGAGAACCCGGCCTCCCGCCGGTCTCTCCCCGCCTCGCCTCCACCAGGCCGCGGGGGCAGGACGAGAACCCGGCCTCCCGCCGGTCTCGCCCCGCCTCGCCCCGCCAGGCCGCGGGGGCAGGGCGAGAACCCGGCCTCCCGCCGGTCTCGCCCCGCCTCGCCTTGCGCCTAGCCAGCCGGAGGCGGGTTCGGTCAACTTGCCATACCCGTCCCTCCCAGAAAAAGGCCAAGGGGGGAAGACAATTTTTCCTCCCCCTAATAGTATATTCTGAGGGCTAGGCCTAAATTGGCCACCAAGAGCTCAAAGCACTCAAAAAGCTTTAAACCAAAAACCTGCGAATACGGGGTTGTACACTCATCAAACATATCCAACAAGAAATATCTTGATGTTTATTGTTTGCAGTTGATATCGTTCTGCTCGATGAGACGCTCGATGGTGTAAACGTAAAACTTGAATATTGGCGAGACACTTTATAAAACATAGATTTTAGGTTGAGCAGAGAAAAAATAGAGTATATGGAGCTTAAATTTAGTAGTGCAAGATGCACGAATGATTCGTTATTAAGTTGAGTGATCAAGATATTTCCCGTAGTGAGTGTTTTAAATATCTTGGATCGATGGTTCAAAAAGACAGAGGTATTGATAAAGATGCGACACATAAAATCCAAGCGGGTTGGTTGAAGTGGAGATGCGCATCAGGGATCTTATGCGGCCGTCGGCTGCTACCTCCGCCTCCAGGCAACCTACCCCGGCCGCCAGGACCACCCGGGGGGACACTTTCGTTATTTCGCTAAAATTGGTGATCTAGATGACCGAAACGGAGCGAAGTCATTTGCCAGCACAAATTTCGCCCCGGTGCAATTACCAGCATTGTACAACCCCATATTCGCTGAGCCAGACAAGGAGGCACAATGGTCACAGGAGGGTTAGCCAAAGTGGTCCCGCCCTAAGGAGGATCTCGCCACAGAAGGCGGAAACGCTCTCGCCGGATGCTATAAGAGAGAAACCGTGGGCCGAGAGCGCCAAGCGCGGGCTGCGCGGAAGCGCTCTCGCCCAAACCAAGCCTCAATCCCGAGAGTTCTCGCTTGCGAGAACGTTCGCGCCTCGCCCTGGGCCGAAAGGTCTTGGCATCAGCTCTCGCCGAGTGGGGCCTAGGGTCTTTGGAAGAATGTCCTAATTGCCCTCAGGAGAAATTACTTCAGTACCCTCAGAAAAACAGCGGGTTTTGGCTATTGGCAGACCAACCAGGGGCTTTTCAGTAAATTCAGGACAGCAAAATGCTATAAATAGACCCATAAGGGCTCCTTAGAAAGCGAGCTATCATTGTCTCCGGAATTCTAGTGCTTTCTGAGGAGCTCCTAGCCCAGCTTTGGCTTTGGAGGGGAAGCTCTCAGAGATCTTCCGGGTGTGAGGTGGGACCTCCCTGCTGAGGCTTTTGGGTCAGTCTTAGGTCCTTAGAATCCAGTCAAGGGGTGAGACTTGAGAGAAGTAGGTTTTGGCTGCACCCCTTTTTCTTCGAACTTCAGTTGAGGTCATATTTGACTTCAACAGTTCTGGTGCGGTGAGCGTGGAAGGCAGCCGATTCAAGAAAGCCTTAAGTTTTGTCCCATGGCTGGAGGTGAAGGTGAAGGGTCAGGTTCTGGAGGCTCCCCCACCCGGGGAGAGGAAGCAACGAAGAGGATGCTGGATGAGTTCAGGCGAGAGGTTCTGCAGACGATCAGCTTGGCCTTCTCGGCGAGAGGCGAGTGGGCCACCCCTCAGGTCCCGATAGAAGAGGTTCCTCTCTTGGGCGAGAACGCCCCAGGGCAGCGCCCAGGAAAGGAGGTCCCGGGCGAGGCTGGCGAGAGAGATATGGCGGCGCGGGAGCTACTCCCAGGCCAGAGCCAGCGCCCGGGCAAGGAGGCATTGGCGGAGCCAGGCGAGAAGGAGGCGGCGGTGCGGGAACTCTTCCCAGGGCACGGTCTCGCGGATCGGGCGAGCCAGCCGAGGCCGCGAGACGTGCCCTCTCGCCAGGCAGGGGGCGAGAGCCCATTTAGCGAGCTCATCATCTCGGCTCCGGTACCGGAGGGGTTCCGGGAGCCCGACATGTCCTACTACTCAGGGAAGGATGACCCGGTGCAGCACGTACAGTGGTTTGAAGACGTTGTGTCCATAAGACAGATGACAGATGCCTTCAAGTGTCGCCTCTTTGCGATCACGCTGAAGGAGAAGGCAAGGGACTGGTTTCACCAGTTGCCAGCAGGGTCAATCTACTGTTTTGAAGATCTGCGGAGAAGTTTTCTGTTGAGGTTCTCAACCTCAAAGAAGCGGAAGAAGGAAGCGGAGTGTCTGTTTGCGGTGAGGCAGAGGCCGGATGAGACGTTGGGTCACTATGTCGACCGGTTCCAGGAGGAGATCCTTTTGGTCCAGGAGGTCCCAGGGTACGCGCTGATGCTGGCCTTCACCCTAGGGCTGAGACCGGGATTTTTAGCATAGAGTTGAAGAGGATGCCCCCCCTCTCCTTTGAGGAGCTCATGAAGAGGGCGACAAAGGAGATTGATTTCGAGAGAGCAAACTCAGCATTCGCCAGGAAGTTGGCCAAGCTAGCAGAAGAGGACGGGAAGGAACCAGCAGCGGGAAGACAGAAGGAATCAAGGGAGCAGAGGGAGCTGAGAGAAGATAGGAGAAGGGAGGAGCCCCGAAGGTTTGGGCAGCAGCAGGGTTGGGGGGCCCGGGAGCCAGTCAACCGGTTGGGTTGGAGGCCCCAGGAGGGTCGCCCCCAAGGTCCAGGAGAAGGCTATCGGGGGAGAGATAACCTACGGGAGCCCCGGAGGTTCGATCGACCGGCATGGAGGCAGGAGCCGAGGAATCGTCCCCCACCACCGCAGGAGGCAATGGAAGTAGGAAGAGGGAGAGGAGCAGCCAGGGGAGCTCGAGGAGGCAGAAGAGGAAGGGGAGACGGGAGAAGGGGCGGGGAGGCGTTGCTATTTTGTGACTTCCACCAGGAGGAGGGGCATGCAACGGCCACCTGCCCGGAGTTCTTAGAGTTGAGGGCTGCCAGAGGAGCAGGGAGGCAAGATCCACCGATGAGGATAGTGGAGGTGCAGCAGGGTGAAGCGGAGGACAGGTGTGAAGACCGGGTGGATGTAGGGACCCGGGGAGGAATCAGGGTGATTCATGGAGGAGTGGGGATTGAGGCAACCCGTAAGGGGAGCCTTCAAACCATGTACCGGAGAGGGGTAGCCTCAACCTCCCAGGTTCCTCCACCAGAAGAAAAGATCACTTTCTCATCAGCGGACATGCCGGACTATGAAGACCCATTCTGCGACGCCCTGGTGATCCAGACGACAGTGGAGAACTATACCGTTTCAAGGATACTGGTAGATAACGGGAGCTCGGTTAATGTCATCTTCAAGAAAGCTTTTGATGAGATGAGGGTTGAAGGGAAGAGAGTCTTGGCATCGGATGGACCTCTGTTCGGGTTCTCCGGGGAGAGGAAGGAGGTAGAAGGAGGAGTAGGGTTACACGTAAGGTTGGGGGGCGTGTCGCGGAACTGCAGGTTCGTGATCGTGGACGCCCCGAGCAGCTACAATGCCATCTTTGGGCGCCCCCTCATCAGCGCCTTTCGCTGCGTCCCCTCCTCGTTCCATCAGTGTCTCAAGTTCAACAATGGGGGGGTGCAGGTCAGGGTCAGAGGGGACCCGAAGGTGGCAAGACAATGTTACGTTACAGCAGTCAACACCATATCGTGGATGGCGGAGGCGGAAGAGTTGGAAACAGAGATGGCGGCCCTAGAGGAGGTTGTGGAGGAAGAGGAGATGATCCTTGAGGAGGTAAGAAAGGAAGCTGGAGAGGAAGCTGGAGAGGAAGCTGGAAAGGAAGCCGGGGAGGAAGGGACAGAGAAGGTGCGAGGGGATGTGCAGGTGGTACGAAGGAGCGAGGGGCCGGAAAGCCAGGAGGGGACAATAGAAGTGGAAGAGCAGGCGGCGATAGAAGTCGAGGGAGAAGTCCCGGGAGGCATAGGAGCCGAGCAGCACCAGCAGAGGGGGGTAGAAGCGATGGAGATTGAGGAGGAAAAAGGAGAGCTGGAGCTGGAGGAAGAGGCAAGAACCGGTTGGGAGCAGCCGCGGTTGGAACCGGCTGAAGAAGTGGTGGAGATGGAGGTCTTCACCAAAGCAGGAGAGGTGCAAAGGGTGCGGGTCAGCGGGGGTTGAGTCTTGAGGCCCGGGAGCAGGTGCAAGCCTGCATTCAAAGCAACGTTGACGTCTTCGCTTGGAGCGCGGCGGACATGCCGGGCATCGACGCCGACATAGCCTGTCATCGCCTGAACCTGGATCCCCGCGCCCGCCCCATCCGTCAGAAGATGAGAGCCATCGCCACCAAGCTGGAGGAGCCCATTCGCGAGGAGGTCAAGAAGCTCCTGGAGGCGGGCTTCATCTCAGAGATCCAGTATCCAGGCTGGATCTCCAATGTGGTAATGGTGAAGAAAGGATGTGGTAAATGGAGGATGTGTGTAGACTTTTCTTTGTTGAATAAATCATGCCCTAAGGATTGCTATCCCCTGCCTCGGATCGACGCGCTGGTTGATTCAGCCGTTGGTTTTTCTGTCATGAGTTTTTTAGATGCTTTTTCAGGTTATCACCAAATCCGGATGCACCCTCCTGACACCAAGGATGTGTCCTTCATCACAAGGGAGGGGTGCTTCAGTTACAAGATGATGCCCTTTGGGTTAAAGAACGCAGGGGCTACCTATCAGCGCATGATGGATCGGGTCTTCCGGGATCAGAGGGGGAGGAACTTGGAGGTCTACGTCGACGACCTAATGATCAAAAGCAAATGCATAATTTCGCACCTGCAAGACCTCGAGGAAACATTCGCCACCCTGAGAAGATTTAAAATGAGGCTGAATCCCTTGAAGTGTGTCTTCGGGGCAAGCCGCGGGAAGTTCCTCGGGCATCTCCTGACTCCGGAAGGAGTGGAGCCCAACCCGGACAAAGTCAAGGCCATCCTGGATTTGGAGTCACCCCGCGACGTCAAGGAGGTTCAGCGCTTGACAGGCAAGCTGGCTGGACTAAGCAGGTTCCTCTCCCGGGCAGGAGACAAGTGTTCTTCATTCTTTAAAGTGCTGCGAGGGAATCAAAGGTTCGAATGGACGGCCGAGTGCGAAGAGGCTTTCCAAGGGCTGAAAAGGCAACTCTCTCAGGCTCCCCTCCTTCAGAGCCCAAAGGATGGGGAGGACTTGACCTTGTACCTCGGAGTAGGGGCGGAGGCGGTAAGCTCCGTCCTAGTAAGAGAAGAAGGAAAGAAGCAGCTTCCCATCTACTACGTCAGCCGGATATTGAGAAATGCAGAGCTTCGCTACCCCATCCTGAAAAAGCTCGCTTATGTCTTGGTCATCTCGGCCAGAAAGCTCCGGCCGTACTTTCAAGCGCATTCGATTAGGGTGGTGACCGACCACCCTCTTCGCAAGATCTTCGAAGGAGTGGAGCACTCGGGGAGGCTGGCTAAGTGGTCCATTGAGCTAAGCGAGTTCGACATCACCTTTGTACCAAGGCTCTCCATTAAGGCACAGGCAGTGGCGGACTTTCTAGCAGACTACGTTGTTGAGGTTGAGGGGGAAGAGCAGCAACCGCGAGAAGCATGGAAGTTGACGGTTGATGGGGCCTCAGGAAGGCACTCCCTAGGGGCAGGGGTGGTGTTGACAAGTCCCCAGGGGGTAACTATAGAGCAAGCAGTCATTTTACATTTCCCAGTGACCAACAATCAAGCGGAGTACGAGGCCGTTATTGCTGGCCTTCGCCTGGCAAAGGAGCTGGGGATTCAGGAGGTAGAAGTTTTCACTGATTCAAAGGTAGTGGCATCACAAATCCGGGGAGAGTTTGAAACTCGGGAGCCAACCCTCATCAGATACCTCTCTAAGGTAAGGGTGATCATCGGAGGATTCCGGTCTTTCTCAATTCAACATATTCCAAGGGAAGAAAGTGTAGCTGCCGATCGACTGGCCAAGTTCGGACCTCAGGTAGGAGGGACCTTGACGGAGCTATTCCGACCGGCTATAGATGAGGGAGAATTGATGATGGTGGATCGACAGCCCTCGTGGGTGGATCCATTTGTGGCCTTCCTAACCACCGGTGAACTGCCTGAGGGGACCAAGGTTGGGAGAAGCTTCAAGCGCAAGGCGGCTCACTACTTGATGATGGAGGGGGGTCTGCATCGTAAGATGTTGTCAGGGCTCCTAGCCAGATGTGCGACCGAAGAGGAGATCCCGAAGATTTTAAGGGAGGTGCATTCGGGCGAGTGCGACAGTCACTCTGGAGGAAGGACACTGGAGGCTAGGGTGGTCAGACAGGGGTACTTCTGGCCCACCCTAAGGAAGGATGCCATGGAGTTTGCAAGGAGGTGCCAAAAATGTCAGCTCTTCGCCCCCCTTCAACTCTTGGCAGCTCAAAGACTCCGGAGTATCACGGCACCATGGCCATTTGCTATCTGGGGAATGGACTTAGTTGGGCCCTTTCCTCCGGCTAGTGGACAGAGGAGGTTCCTTTTGGTCATGATCGATTATTTCTCGAAGTGGCTAGAGGTTAAAGCTTTAGCCAAGGTCACCTCGCAGGTTATAAGGAATTTCATCTGGGGGGAGATCATTTGTAGACATGGGTTGCCCCAAGCAATAGTGACCGATAACGGCCCCCAGTTTGCCAGCGAGGAATTCATCAGCTTCTGCGCTCAACTGAGAATAGATCTCCGGTTTGCCTCCGTCCATCACCCTCGGAGTAACGGTCAAGTGGAAGCAGCAAACAAAATCATTGTAAATCTACTAAAGAAGAAGGTGGAAAACTTGAAGGGAAATTGGGTGGAACAGCTCCCATCGGTCCTGTGGGCACTACAAACGACTCCGAACACGGCCACCGGTGAGACCCCCTTCAAGCTCTCTCATGGGTGTGAAGCCGTCCTACCGGTGGAGTTCGAGGTCCGGTCCCCGCGAGTCACAGCCGCGGGCGAAGGTGACGAGACTTGGAGGGTGGAGAATGAAGAGGGGCAGCGCCTCTCGTTGGATATGGTGGAGGAACTGCGAGACGTTGCGGCTATCAGGCAAGAAGAAATCAAGCGACGGATGGCCAAGCATTTTGATAAGCATGTCAGGGTCAAACAGTTCGCAGAAGGGGATCTGGTGCTGAGAAAGGTCGACGCGGCGGGAAGATCGGCTCCCGTGGGTAAGCTCCACCCGAACTGGGAAGGTCCATACATTGTAAAGGAAGTCCTCGGAACAGGGGGATACTACCTCCAGGACGTGGAGGGAAGAGCCTTAAGCCACACGTGGAGTGGTGATGATCTAAAACGATTCTACCCCTGAGGGGGGAAGGATGTAACCGTGTATCTCAAAATTAAACTTGTTATATTATACCGATTGATTCTCCTTTAACTAGTGTCGAATTTTTCATGACATAACATAGTTGAATGTTTTGTGGCACCCCGAGCTCGGCTCGGCCCCAGGTAGACCCGCTGCGCAGGCTCTCATCTAGCTGGCAGGTCCGAAGGCTCGCCTGTGGGGGATAGGTTTGGTTGGTTTGAGATCTTCATCGGCACCCCGAGCCCGGCTCGGCCCCAGGTAGACCCGCTGCGCAGGCTCTCATCTAGCTGGCAGGTCCGAAGGCTCGCCTGTGAGGGATAGGTTTGGTTGGTTTGAGATCTTCATCGGCACCCCGAGCTCGGCTCGGCCCCAGGTAGACCCGCTGCGCAGGCTCTCATCTAGCTGGCAGGTCCGAAGGCTCGCCTGTGAGGGATAGGTTTGGTTGGTTTGAGATCTTCATCGGCACCCCGAGCTCGGCTCGGCCCCAGGTAGACCCGCTGCGCAGGCTCTCATCTAGCTGGCAGGTCCGAAGGCTCGCCTGTGGGGGATAGGTTTGGTTGGTTTGAGATCTTCATCGGCACCCCGAGCTCGGCTTGGCCCCAGGTAGACCCGCTGCGCAGGCTCTCATCTAGCTGGCAGGTCCGAAGGCTCGCCTGTGGGGGATAGGTTTGGTTGGTTTGAGATCTTCATCGGCACCCCGAGCTCGGCTCGGCCCCAGGTAGACCCGCTGCGCAGGCTCTCATCTAGCTGGCAGGTCCGAAGGCTCGCCTGTGGGGGATAAGTTTGGTTGGTTTGAGATCTTCATCGGCACCCCGAGCTCGGCTCGGCCCCAGGTAGACCCGCTGCGCAGGCTCTCATCTAGCTGGCAGGTCCGAAGGCTCGCCTGTGGGGGATAGGTTTGGTTGGTTTGAGATCTTCATCGGCACCCCGAGCTCGGCTCGGCCCCAGGTAGACCCGCTGCGCAGGCTCTCATCTAGCTGGCAGGTCCGAAGGCTCGCCTGTGGGGGATAGGTTTGGTTGGTTTGAGATCTTCATCGGCACACCGAGCCCGGCTCGGCCCCAGGTAGACCCGCTGCGCAGGCTCTCATCTAGCTGGCAGGTCCGAAGGCTCGCCTGTGGGGGATAGGTTTGGTTGGTTTGAGATCTTCATCGGCACCCCGAGCTCGGCTCGACCCCAGGTAGACCCGCTGCGCAGGCTCTCATCTAGCTGGCAGGTCCGAAGGCTCGCCTGTGGTGGATAGGTTTGGTTGGTTTGAGATCTTCATCGGCACCCCGAGCTCGGCTCGGCCCCAGGTATACCCGCTGCGCAGGCTCTCATCTAGCTGGCAGGTCCGAAGGCTCGCCTGTGGGGGATAGGTTTGGTTGGTTTGAGATCTTCATCGGCACCCCGAGCTCGGCTCGGCCCCAGGTAGACCCGCTGCGCAGACTCTCATCTAGCTCTCATCTAGCTGGCAGGTCCGCTGCGCAAGGCTCGCCTGTGGGGGATAGGTTTGGTTGGTTTGAGATCTTCATCGGCACCCCGAGCTCGGCTCGGCCCCAGGTAGACCCGCTGCGCAGGCTCTCATCTAGCTGGCAGGTCCGAAGGCTCGCCTGTGGGGGATAGGTTTGGTTGGTTTGAGATCTTCATCGGCACCCCGAGCTCGGCTCGGCCCCAGGTAGACCCGCTGCGCAGGCTCTCATCTAGCTGGCAGGTCCGAAGGCTCGCCTGTGGGGGATAGGTTTGGTTGGTTTGAGATCTTCATCGGCACCCCGAGCTCGGCTCGGCCCCAGGTAGACCCGCTGCGCAGGCTCTCATCTAGTTGGCAGGTCCGAAGGCTCGCCTGTGGGGGATAGGTTTGGTTGGTTTGAGATCTTCATCGGCACCCCGAGCTCGGCTCGACCCCAGGTAGACCCGCTGCGCAGGCTCTCATCTAGCTGGCAGGTCCGAAGGCTCGCCTGTGGGGAATAGGTTTGGTCTGGTTGGCTTGGTTAATGAAAGGCAGGAAGCACGTTGGGAATACCAAATGACAAGTGAAAAAGAAGAGAGAGATCTCGGCAGAGATAGATCTCGGCAGGGATAGGTCTCGGCAGAGATAGATCTCGGCAGAGATAGATCTCGGCAGGGATAGGTCTCGGCAGAAGATTCCCTATTGAAGGGAACTCGAGGTGGGGAGGCTTCCACCAAAAGGGTTCCTCTCAGTGTTCTCGAACAAATAGGCGAGATCGTCATACGATGGACTAGTGGGGACTCGCGCAGTCTAGAGGGGACGGTCCCGTCTTAAGGATTCGAGAGTCACGCTTCCGGCTGGCCGGTTACCGCGGGTTCTTGCTGATTCATCGCTACGAATTTCCTAAGAAGGCCAAGGGCCTTGGCGGAAGCCTACGCCGAAAGCATTCAACTACGACAATCACATCAAACACATTCGCAAATAACAAAAAATGTTCGCAAGAAAAAACATTTGCATTAACAAATACTATATACAAATACAAAATGATAGCGCCTCGCGCTTTACATAGAAGTGAAGAACAAAAGCAAGAAGAGGACCCTCAAGGGGACAAGCTGTATCCTTCTGAAGTCTCGCTGGAGCTTCCGCTGGAGCTTCCGCCGGAGCTCCCCCCGGAGGTCTCGCCATCCGCTGCGGGGGACTTTGGGACATCCGAGGGAGGGGTATTGGGGGCGCCAGGGGGCTTTGGGATGGGCTCGAAGAGCCATGGGACAAGTTGTGGAGCGGTAATGTCTTTGCCCCTTCCGTCCCAACAGTTGATGTCACGCAGCGTCTCCAGCGTCAACTTTACGGTGGCTTGCGCGTTCCCCTGAAGGAGCTTGTCGATGTCATAAGCCGAGTAATACTGGCTCTTCAATCTCTCGTCCAGCGGAGGGGCTGCACTCGTCTCGAGGCGCGCGATCTGCTCTCGCAGGAGAACGTTGTCATATCGTGCCTGAGACAGCTCCTCGCGAAGTGCGGCTTGAGCGGAATCCTGAACAACGGGAGGTTAGCATAAGAGAAGGGTTAGGATTGCGAGAACAAGTGATTATGAAAGGTCTCGCTTACCCCTTCCGCTTGGCGCGAGGATAATAGTTGCTGGGTCTCGGCCAGCTCCTTGGCCAGAGAGGCCGCCTGGGCCACCGCATCGTCCCTGGCCTTGAACATGTCTTGGAAGTTGCGGTCTATCGTAATGCTCCGCCGGGCGCACATGTGCGCAAGCTCCAGCCCATACATTAAAGCGCGAGTGGAGTCGTATGCCAACAGCCGGGTCGACATCCTGTCGTAGACGCTAGCGTCCTCCCGGCTGTAGAGGCCATAGCCTAAAGCGAAAGCTTCGCCGGTGACCTCGTCTCGCTCCGCCCAGCTCGGCAAAAGGGACGAGATCATGACCTTGTTAGCGTCAGGGTCCCATTGCAGCAGCGGCTTGTTCTCCGCGTCCAGACACCTCACGCCGAGACCAAAGTTGCGATGACCCCGCGGCACCTCGTCAGACGGGGGTTGGCCGGAGGTCCCGGCGGCGGCACCCTCGCTCTCGGCGGCGCCAGGGGTCCGAGGGTTCTCGGAAGGCGTCCCGGGGCCGCCCCTGGTGGCCGCAATCCTGCTTACTGCCTCCAGGACCTCCTCGAAGGAGCGGCCGGCGGGGAGAGGTTGGACGGGCTGGACAACCACAGCCTTGCCCTTCTCGGTATCCGTGGTCTTGGGCCTCTTGATTAGCTGAGGTGCGGAAGCAACCGACTTTCGCTTCACAACACCGCTCGAGGGGGGGAGGCCCGACTCCTTTCGGCAGGCTTGCGCGGCGGCTTTCGCAAGAGCCAGCGGGTCCTTCGGAGGCTGACTCCCTCCGGCGCGAGCCTCGTCGAAAGGCTGGCGGAGAGGGATCTCGCGCTCTCCTGCAAAAACAATAGCGATAAGTTCTAACCTTGGAAAAGGCAAGAAAAAGATAAATGAAGGCGAGACCCTACCTTCTCCCGGAAGTACAGGGGAAAGAGAATCGACGTCTCGCCGGAGGTGGAGGACGTCGAAGTCCTTGGTTCCGAAGAACTCAAGGAGGGCACTCTCGCGGGAGCCCAAGGACGGAGGCTTGTAGGCGGCATCCTCGTATTGGATGGGGGCTAGGGGAACGTTCCCGAAGTCGCCGGAGACGTAGATGAACTTCTCGCCCCAATGATGATGCTTGTTGGCGAGACCGATCGTCTTCAGCAGTTGCCCGGAGAAGAACACCACGCCTCCTTTCGCGCGGAAGGTAAACAGCTTGCGGAAGATCGACAAGCTGAACTCGATCCTCTCGGAACGCATGTAGCATATGAATGCCACGAGAATGGCAACTGAATTAGGGTTCAGCTGCGCGGGAACCACCCCGTAGTACCGGAGAGCCTGTCGCATCTCAGGCCACAGCGGGAGGCGGAAGCCCACCTCGAAGTGTTCAATAGGGATGGCGAGCTCCCCCTCCCCTGCAGTGTTGACTTTGTCATGACTGCCCGGGGGCCGCGCGACGAAGCCGGCGGGAACGTGCTGGGTCTTGGTCAGATTGAACTCCTCCAGAGTGAGAGTACAGGAAGGGAAGAGATGCTTTTGGAAGGCTTCCGCACAGTTGGATCGTCCTTCACCACCACCCGGCATCGCAATAGGGATTGAAGGCGAGATCTACGGGGAGAAGGCGAGAGCGAGAACGGAGCGAGAACGGAAGTGTAAGACAGAAAAGGGCGAGAGCTTTGCGAAGACCGCGAGAACAACAGCAAAGAGGAGAGAGACTGGAGTCAGAGGAATGAATGTGGTAGGTGAGCCTCCTATTTATAGAAAATCGTGGTAATGATGGCTGTTTTCAGAAAGGCGGCGAGGGTACAGCCGCCGCGTCCTAGGTCAGCGACGCTTCGTTTTTCCCGCCCGAATCTGACAGCGACCGATTAAACAGCTGGCGCTAACGTTGCGAAGTGTCATATGGCAGGAAAAGTAGGCGGAAGCAAGGTGGCTCTCGCCACCCCAAAGAGCTGGGAAGATAACTCATACGCATACAAAAATATTAAAGACAGAGCCATCGCTCTCGCTGAGCGGGAACGCGATAAAAAATATATATATATATAATAATAATATAATAAGCGAATAAAGTGCGGGAACATTAGTTACAACTCCAAGCGAAAAAGTAAGGGTACATAAGAGAAGGGAAGGCCGGGGGAAGAGGAGGGGAGGTCTCGCGCTTCAGTACGGCTCCCAGCGCCATTTCCCTTGCTCCCAACGCCATTTGCCTCGGTCCCGCAACTTGGTCCGGGGGGGCGCCTGCGGGTTGAAGTAGGACGACAGAACGCTGCATCCCAGGTCAACCCGGCGAGACAGATCCCGGATTCTCTCGATGCATCTCTCAGGTGAAGACCCAGCGGTAGCTCCCCCGGGCCGGTCCATCTCGCCTAGAAGGAAGTCTCGCTCCAAGGACTCCAGCCTCTTCTCCACTGACTGGCGAAACTCTCGGGCCGCAAGGTCGCGGACCCGTTCTCGCCGGATGAGTTTCGACAGAATGGCGGCAACCTTCTTCCCTCGTCTTTTCGCACTCCCGGCACCGTTCAGGATCTCCTCCATCTCGTCAGATGAAGGGAAGGGAGAGCTCTCGCCGTCTTCTCCCTCTCTTTCTTCTTCTTCCTCTTCTTCTTCTTCTTCCTCTACCTCAGCGCCAGGCCGCGAGTCCATGTCCCCTGTCAAAAGAAGCCCCATTTTAGCGGAAGCTGAAGAATAGCAGCGATAAAATTGCCGTATACCTTCGGAGTGACGAGGCCCCCCGGTCGACGGCAGGCGAGAAGGCCCAGCCCCCCCCCCCCCCCCCCCCCCAGCTCCAAAGAGGAGGTGGATTGGCTTTCCTTTGCCGGGGGGGGGGGGGGGGGGGTAGACTTTGCGGATGGTGATCCCGGCCTGATCGAGAGCGGGGGAGCGGGTCTCCTCAGCCGCTGGAGGACTAACGTCTAGCGGTGGCACAGGGATCTCAGCACTTTTTCCTCTCGCCGATAGGGAGGAGTCAACCACATGGGCAGGCTGATTCGCAGTTCTCGCCCCACCATCCTGGGTGGCGAGATCCGAAGGTGCAGAAACCCACGCTGCAAGAAATCAGGTCAGCGTTTGGAAATACCAGGCGAAGCCAAGAAGGGAACCTTTACCAGCGGTGTTCGGGTCTGGCGGAGGAGGCGCCTCGGGAACCTGTGGATGATCATCGTGATGGCTAGAGGGTGGATCCGAACGTTCTCGCGGGGACGCGGCAGCGTCAGGAACTGTCTCCTGCGAGAGGTATTAAGTTCAACAATTGAGCAACTGGTTGTTAATTGGTATATCAAGCTTACCTTCCGCGGCGAGATGCCGTCCGCGCAACTAGGGGTCGGGGTGGGCGGGCTCCTGTTCTCGCGGGATAGGTCCCGCTGAACCACCTTCGCCTTCTTCTTCTTCTTCTTCTTAGGCAGAGAAGGCTCAGCAACTGACGACTGTCTCGCTAGCCATGGGGCGACAAGGGCACTGTTAGCCCTAGCTCGCGCCTGCGCCGCGTTGATGCGGTCCTGCAGATCCTGCGGAAGAGGTTTATCGGCACGCTTGGAAGGCATAGCGAGAGAGGGCGAGAGCTCAGAAGGAGAATGACGGCTCGAGGGAAGTGTTATGACCGTCTATCGGCACTCATATTTATAGGCGCCGTACGGCCCACCGAAAGATTCCCTGACGTTGACACGTGCTCAGCGAATATTTTGGGTTGAACATGTCTTTTCGAGCGCGGCGCTAGCTCAAAAAGAGCGGGGATTGTGTACAACCCCATATTCGCTGAGACAGACAAGGAGGCACAATGGTCACAGGAGGGTTAGCCAAAGTGGTCCCGCCCTAAGGAGGATCTCGCCACAGAAGGCGGAAACGCTCTCGCCGGATGCTATAAGAGAGAAACCGTGGGCCGAGAGCGCCAAGCGCGGGCTGCGCGGAAGCGCTCTCGCCCAAACCAAGCCTCAATCCCGAGAGTTCTCGCTTGCGAGAACGTTCGCGCCTCGCCCTGGGCCGAAATGTCTCGGCATCAGCTCTCGCCGAGTGGGGCCCAGGGTCTTTGGAAGAATGTCCTAATTGCCCTCAGGAGAAATTACTTCAGTACCCTCAGAAAAACAGCGGGTTTTGGCTATTGGCAGACCAACCGGGGGCTTTTCAGTAAATTCAGGACAGCAAAATGCTATAAATAGACTCATAAGGGCTCCTTAGAAAGCGAGCTATCATTGTCTCCGGAATTCTAGTGCTTTCTGAGGAGCTCCTAGCCCAGCTTTGGCTTTGGAGGGGAAGCTCTCAGAGATCTTCCGGGTGTGAGGTGGGACCTCCCTGCTGAGGCTTTTGGGTCAGTCTTAGGTCCTTAGAATCCAGTCAAGGGGTGAGACTTGAGAGAAGTAGGTTTTGGCTGCACCCCTTTTTCTTCGAACTTCAGTTGAGGTCATATTTGGCTTCAACAAGCATATCCCTCCAAAAAACTATAAAAGGCCCTAGACCTTCATTTGAAGACAAACAACTCCAGATGCTAGAAAGAGCTCTGAGGTTTTTCGGTGAAAAAGTGAGACTTAGATCGTTCCTCCGTTCGGAATTCTCTCCGCTCCCTCTCTATCATGAAAGACGATTCGAGGCTTAAACGCGGTTTTTTCTTTTCCAAATGAGCGCTCTCATCAAAGCGTTAGCTCAACATGAGCGCTTTCATCGAGACTCCAGGGACTTAGCGATTTTCATCATCGGAGCGCTTACACCTAGGCTCCAAGGACTTGGTTTCTTTTACGTTGCATTCATATTTTGTACTTGTAATGGAGAGGTGACATGTCGCCCTCAAAGGAATTACGAGTTTTCCACGTTTAAAAAACCTTTTTTCATTTGCTGCTGTTTTTTTTACTGTTTGCGCGCCTGCTCCAATTCCAAGCTAAGGTGGTTCAATTCTTCGGACCGGGGAAAAACTGGGTGACCCTCAACATGACACGTACAAAGGAGACCATTAGAGGCACAAATTAGGTGTTGTGAGAGTCTACTCACTAGGCATGTTAAACGAGGGAGGGGTAGACCAATAAAAATTTGGAATGAAATTATAAGGAAATACATGATGTACTTAGGCATTAGTGAGATTATAACAAAAGATAGGTCACAATAGAGACAAAAGATCCATATAGCCGACCCCACTATAGTGCGATAAAGGCTTGAGTATTGTTGTTGTATATTCTCATGTATTTCAAGGTCCCAATATGTCCCCTTTATAATCGGGCTCCAGACCCAATAATCTCTCCTTCAAATGACACCCAAACAGAGGTAAAGTCAACTATGGTGGGAAGGAGAATTATTTGTAGGGTTGGTGGCTAAAATATGCTTTCTCTCTCTCTGTATCCGGGTTGTAACCGGCCGGAAACTTTGGCCCAATATGATAATTTGTAGTGTTCGGGTCAAAAGTAATTTTTATTTATTTATAATAAATTACATAATAATAGAGTTTGATGGATACTTCTGACCAACTAAGCTAAGTAGACACAAAATTGTATGCATCAATTAGTAATTATTTGAATATCATGTATGTTACTCTTTGTGGGTCCTTCTCGAGTATCAATTAGAGAGAGAATCACTCTATTTGTAATTTTGCCTTATTGTAATTTCTCATCAACTTATAATTTTTTTATTTAAATCATATTATTTATTTTAAGATTTTACTCGTGTGTATAATAGTTCTTCTAAGTAAATGTATACACTGACTCAATAAGTGAATTTAAAAAATCTAATACTTTTTTTGGCTAAGGCTTCGTTTGGTTCGGTATTTCACTGCCTCTGTTTGGAGTAAACGCTGCTGGACGACGGGTAAACAAACGGCCACAGGCGGTGTTTGCTTCGTTTGTACCCGCAACAAGGAGGAAACAACCCTGATCCGCTCCGTTTCGACCCCCGCCTCTCCCCCTCCGGTTCCAAAGTGCTGTTTTGATCCACCGGATGCACCCGCCACCGCCGAGCTAAGTATACCCTAAGACCACGATCTCGTTGGAAAACCTGAGAGCTCTCTCTCTTGTCTTTTGAGTTGCTTGTCTTGAAATGAAGGCATGATGACCTATTTATAATTTTCTGGAGGGACGCTTTAGTAATTGCGCCGGAGAGTAATTTGTGCTGGTGAATGGCGCCACTCCGCTTCGATCACGCGAATCACCATTTTTGCCAAAATGACAAGAGTGCCCCCTTCCCTCTGGAAGTTCGGGCGGTCCGGGCAGGATGCTCGGAGGCGGTGGCGGCGACCAAAGGTGAAGGGGCGGTCGGGGGTCGCCGACAGCGCTCGGGTGCGGCGCCCGCGCAGCACGCAACCGTGTGGGCGCGCAGCCTAGACTCCGCGTGGGTGCGTGGCCTGGCCGCCGCGCAGGTTGGCCGCGCGCGTGGCCCTACTGCGCGCGTCGGCCAGGCCCGTGCCTGCGCGGGGCGAGGCCATGCACGCTTAGGCGTGGGCCGACGCGCCTTCCCGGTCTCCTCGGGTGCTTGCGATTCTCTGCGTGCCATCAGTCCGGTCGGCCCCTTTTGCACTTGGATCAGATCGGCTCGGAAATGTCATGGGCGACCCTATCAAATACCCACAATTTTTCATTTGTCATGATCCGCGAAGCGATGACCGCATAAATTTCTAGAATCCCCCGGGACACTCCAGTAGTCAGAGGATTACCTGACATATTCTGCGAGATATTGGTTAGAGATTGAGAATTATTTGCTGCCTGTTTCGTGACAGAAAAATCTGGCAAAAAATATCCTGCAAATCCGGGCACCTTCCATTATGAGTCTTGCTTTGAAGACTATAAATTGGAGAGGGTCACTTAGTTCTTTTCCAATGCTGTTGTAGAGATTTCAGAGTTTCGGATTTTACCTTGGAGGTAGCGGATTTCAACGATCATCATATCTCCATCAAAGAAGGTTAATGTTTTTTCACCATTTGCTAATGAGGAGCGAAGCGAGCGGGAGAGCGTGCCGTCAGGAGAGTTGCTGGAGCGGAGAACGACGGAGGCGTCCAACGCGTAAGAGGATGCCCGCGCACACACTACACCGCGAGTCTGCGGGAGCGGGCGGCCGGCGAGCGGGAGCGGGAGGCCGGCGCGGCCGGCCGGTGCGCGGGCGCTGCCGCACGTGCGGGATGTGTAGCGTTAGCATGCAGGCGCGGCCGCGCGTGCGGGATGCGTAGAGCCAGCGCGCGGGCACGGGGTAGCCCACGCACGAATGTGGCCCCGTGTACGAGGCGACCAGCTCGTGGCCGCGACCGTGCTCGGGGGGCGACCCGCACGGGGGCATGGTCACGCCCGCGGTGCAACCACGCGGGCGGGCGGGCGCAAGGCGACCCGCGTGCGGGCGCGGCTGCTTGCGCGGGGAGACCCGCGCGGGTGCGGGGCATCCCGCGCGCTGGTGTGGCCGCGCACGCTGGGCGCCCCATGCGGGCGTGTAGGGTTTCCTGCGTTCATGCTCGGGGGTCGTTTTCGTGCCTGTGCCGCTCTTCGTGCTCGTTGTTCAACTTTTCTTTGTTTGCTCTGGTGCTGACCCCCATTTTTCCTTGCAAGTGTCGAAGGGTGTCGTTCTACGGCAGTCGATGCGTCTTCTGTCAACTTTGAACTTTGCCCGCGTGAGCAGTTGGAGGAAGTGCTTTGTGATTTTGGAGGACATGGAGGTTGTTATCCCCTCTCTGCTAGAGCGCGTTCAATGCTCTCCTTCGGGCTATTTCACGATTACGGAGGGGTGCTTGAAGGTAGGCTTCCAGATCCCTCCTCCCGAGGAGGCGATCACCATTCTCTTATTCTCTAGGCCTGACGAGGATCATGAGGCTGCTTTGCTTTTTCCAGGAGCACAGTTCTCGGATGTCGGTCCGTCTATTTCGCGAGTAGTGCGAGGTCCGCCTTGGCTCAAGCTACCGTGTCAAAGTTCGGAGCAACAAAAGGTGGTTGTCGTTTGAGGACAAGAATGATCATCGCCATGGTGAGACATTGTATGGGTTCGTCAGGAACCAGTGGGGGATGCCTGAGGTCTAGAATGACCATCCCAATCACTGCCCCTGCTTGAAGGGGGAGGAGAATTCCTTTGCTCCCCTATTTGACTTTGAGGATCCGCGTGAGCTTGATGCGGTTCATTTCAAAATCAGCGCGTTCATTGTCGATAAGTGGCTTGTCCTGACTGGCCTTTCACCAAACATAGAGCAGATCTGCACCGCGCCCCTAGGCGAAGCAAGAAGAGAAAGCTGGACTTTTCGCAGTGACAAGGAGAAGGTTGATCACCTTCGACAACCCCGAGGTCGTCATTGATGTTGCAGACGACTGCCTACATGGCATGATGGTCGATATGCTGTCAGTGGAGACTGAGGAGGTACCGGGAGTTCTTGTGATCGCGTCGGCTTCTCAAGCAGTCCCGGAGCTGCCATCAGATATGGAGGGGGAGGAGAGAGTGCACCGCTTACCATGCGCTTTTTAGGAAGGTACATTGGTTGCCCCCAGTATTTTCCCTCTTTTGTCTTGCGTTGTGCATGACAACAGTTTGTGTTCTGTGCTTACAGCTTGATGTGGCTAGTGATATTGCACTCTCGTGGAATGGCACCAATGTGTCCACAAAGGAAGATTTTCTTTCTTTGTGGGCGAAGCATGCCGCGTTTGAGGAGTCACTGGAGGAGGCCCAGAGGAAGAAGGAGGTTATTTCTTAGTTTGTAAACGCAGAGTCCCAACTCTCTTCTTCCCAGTCAGAGGTGGAGTCTCTTCGGGCCAAGTTGAGCGTCGCCGATTCTGAGATCGGGACTCTTTGTGGGAGGTTGGCTTCTGCGGAGCTGACTCGCACAGAGGTGGTCCGCCGTACTGACACAATTGATGTCGCAATGTGCCAGCACGAGGCGGAGATCGAGCGGTTAAAGAAAGAGAATGCTCGGCTGATTTCTGAGCAGGAGGAGGTCTAGGCCATGCACGCGACTGCGGTTGTCGAGTACAGAGCTTCTCACAACTTTGAGGTGGAGCGGTCTCGCATCGCGGAGGAGGCATGCTCCAAGATGATAGCGACAGAGGTCGATCCACTCGTGGAGGATGACCGCAAAGCCGTGTACTGCCTAGGCTTTGGCAAGGGGTTTTGAGCCGCTCGAAGGTTTCCGGTGCGTGACGCTCTGGGCTTTGAGGATTAGGTGACGAGACTGGCGCTGTCACGGAGGAGTGACCTTGGAGATCTCTGATTTCCCTAGTTTTTTGATTCATTTGTTTTTGTTTTGTAGGCGTACTTTTGCGACGTTGCATGATTTTTTTTCTTTTTATGATGATGTAGCCCCAGGGGCGCCTTTTTGTTTGAGTGGAGACTCTTTTTTACTTTTGGATCCGTTTTGCATATTCTTCTGGGTAAGATGTCGCTTTACTTGAGCATTGCTTGCTTACTCGCTTTGTCGGGAGGGGCATAGATGTTTGAGATTTCTAGGCGATGAGCTTTTGTTTGCTTGTGCTCTTGAAGAACCGGGACTTGCCCCGGAGGTGGCGCCGAGAAAACTTTGCTTGTTAGCGGCTCAGGAGAATTGTGGTTCGTCCAAGTAAAGGTACATATGATCAATTATCCATCTCGCCTGGGAGGACTGGAGTCCGTCCAGGTGGAGGTGATGAAAAACCTTTGTTCGTTCAAGACTCAGGAGAATCGGGGTTTGTCCAAGTGAAGGTGTATATGAAACATTGTCCATCTCGCTTCGGAGGACCGGGGTCCGTCTGGGTGGAGGTGACGAAGAACCTTTGTTTGTCTGTGGCTCAGGAGAACTGGGCTTTGTCCAAGTAAAGATGCATATGAAACATTGTCCATCTCGCCTGGGAGGACCGGGGTAGTTCGGGTGGAGGTAGTGAAGAACCTTTGTTTGTTCACGCCTCAGGAGAACTGGGGTTCGTCCAAGTAAAGGTGCAGATGAACCTTTGTCCATCTCGCGTGAGAGGACCGGGGTGTCCAGGTAGAGGTGGAGAAAAACCTTTGTTCGTTCGTGTAACACCCCAAAAATATGTGTCTAGAGTCTGAGGGTAGGCATTGTGTAAGGCGTCGTGTAAGGCGTCAAGTTAACTCGACGCATGGGGTTTGGCATTGAGTGGCGTTGAGATCACTCGATGTCAGAGGCTTGGCGTTGAGTGGCGTCGAGATCACTCGACGCTAGAGGCTTGACGTCGAGTGGCGTCAAGATCACTCGACGCTAGAGGCTTGGCGTCAAGTGGCGTTGGGATCACTCGACGCCAGAGGCTTGACGTTGAGTGGCGTCGAGCCCACTCGATGCCCTAAACCAGAGCGAGTTCTTTTTAAGTATCGTAAGCTGTTTTTGCATTTAGCCTTTTTAGGAAACCCGATCTTTTGGGGACTTGATTTAATGACCCAGATCGTTAGCCGAGAGCCCTATTTAGGGAAGAGGGAACTCTATCCTCTTTTTTCACAAGTCTCTTGACCTTAGCGGCTCAGGAGCGGAACGGAGTGGAGAAGGAAGACGATCTAATTTTTGCCATTTCTAGATCTTAGGAGCTCTGTTTGATGATCCGAGACCGGATCGCTAGAGGGGGAGTAGAGGCAAACACTTTAATCCGTGCTTCTTCGAGGTCTCCATGGCTAATAAGAGGAATCATAAGGTAACGATACCTCTCCTCTCGGTCTTAAGATGCGTGTATAACATCTTTTCTTCATGCCTTTATTTTCTACAATTTTTTCGGCATCAAATCTCTCAAATGAGAGGGGTTTGGGTTGCCTTAGTTCAAAAAGAACCATCGGGTTGATTATATCCATCTCCGACATATTTTGCATTAGAGATCCACTCCGTTAGTGGATTAGGCTTGGTGGGTGAAGACGAAATCGCGACCGGTGGTGCGATTCGGTGATGTTTGATGTGCATTTTAGGGATCTTGTTAGAGATCCGTTTTACGGCGTAGACGTCTTTGCCATGCCCTTAATTTTGCATGACACGAATAATGATTTGGGGTCGGGGAGAGAATTATTTGTTGAATGCATTTCTAAGGTGTCGATTTGTCTTTGTGGTCGGCTGGCTCACCCCATGATGTTGTGATTCACGTGTGGACAAGACACTTTTATGAAAACTGACAATGATGTCAAGCTTTTGGACAAGCCCAAATGATGAAGCCCACGAGCGGGCAGGGTCAAATAATGGTTCTTAGCATCAGTTGTGCTTAAAATTGGTGAAATTGGCAAGAACAGTGAAGCTGATGGACAAGACTAATTGTGTTGTGATCCATGTGCGGGAGGGGCTTCAGCGAGAGTTCTTGACCTTGGGCTTGTGTTCCTTTGGGGAAATGAGAGTACTCATGTGATTGATGTGATGTGATGATGTGTGATGATGTGTTAGAATCATACATGCTATAGGGTGCATTGGGTGAAACCCTGGTTTGCATACATGATGCATTGGTAGCACCCCCCTTATTTAAATGCTCAACATAGAAACGTGATTGATGTTTGTGATGCCTATTATTAATGTTTTTATGTTACCTTCATGTTTTATTACATTGACATATGAAGTGCTGACCTACATGGTGATGGGGTGCCCCGGGGTCCGCTAGAGACAGCTGGGAGGAGAGGTGTTTGTTACGCAGTTGAGGTCAGTCTTTTGCTGACCCACGTTACAACAAATTTTTACTGGTTAAGGATCACAAGTTGGATTCATCTCGCCGGTCAAAAAAGCCCAAGCCTCATGAAGTGATCGCCCTCTTGTTTTGGTAGTTTGTTACGTTTACTTTGCTTTATTTTCGGCTTGCATGTCGAGGTAGCATAAGACTGTTGTACTTTTGATTGGAGTAATGTTGATGATGACTTGGACTTTTGGATGATGTAAGGCATTAAGGACATCTTTCTGGACTTCTATGTACTTGTGAACACCTTTTAGTCTATGTTGTATTGTTTCCGCTGTTTTATTTCCTGAGTTTTGAGATTGATAGTACTTTTTTATCACTTTATAATACTAAAATTGTGAAGTCTATATGTTGTGGGGCCTTGGGCGTACTCATATTACATAGGGTCTGTTTGGCGCAGCTTTGACGGCTGGAAAATCTCTATTCCAGCCTCCAGAGCTGCTTTATATGTTTTTGGGACAGCTCCTTGTGAAGAGCTTTTCAAAAATCTGGAGCTGTTTTGCAGCTTTTCAGAAATCTCCCCCCCCCCCCCAGCTTCTGCTCCTGCAAAATAGCTTTCTCCCTCACAGGTTTTGGAAATCTAATGGTTTCTTCAGTTGGAACATGCTTAGAGGCCGGACGGTCTTCCTCCGGCGATTCCGAGCCCCGGACGGCCTTCCTCCGGGGATTCCGAGCCCCCAACGTCCTTCCTCTAGCGATTTCGAGCGCACTTCTGCATAGAACAGCCAAACACTATGCAGCTTTTCAAAACTGCTCCCTAGAGATCTATTTTAAAACAGCTCTATCCGGACAGCAGCTTTTCAATCCGCCAGAGCTGTCCCAAACAGAGCCATAGTCATTGCAGGGGAGGTGTTACAGTTTGCACCTCAGGATAACCAGGGTTCGTCCATGTGACGGTGCAAATGAACCTTTGTCCATCTCGCCTGAGAGGTGCAGACAAACCTTTGTCTGTCTCACCTGGGAGGACCGCGCTCTGTCCATGAGGTGTAGAAAGGCTTTCTCCAGTCTTGTATGAGGTGCAGAAAGGCTTTCGCCAGTCTCACTTAAGAGGTGTAGAAAGGCTTTCTCCAATCTCCTCTTGCGATGATCCGTTTGCAGTGGAAGAGAAACAGACGATGCATTAATGAAAAGAAAGATATAGGTGCTCGCGAGTCTGCCTTTGCGGCTTATTCTTCGGAACAGAAATAGGGAAAATAGTAAATAGTAGAGGCGTGCCGGCCTAGGCCTTGTTCAGACTTCTTGGCCTCTGGACCTGCCTGGGGCTGCGCTTGCTAAAGGTAGTAAAGTTATGTTGCCTCCTGATCGCCTCGTGCGACACCTATCCCGCCCGGGGTGACGAACTTCAATGCCAAATGCAGAATTTTGGGTATTGCCTCAAATGATGTCTGGAGTGGCCGTCCGAAAATTGCATTATACGCGGAACTAGAGTCGACTACCACGAACTTGACATCTTGGGCTGCTTGTCTCGTGAATTCCCCTAGAGTGCAGGGAGAGTGATCATTCCCCGGACGGATACGGGCGTGTTGCCGAATCTATATAGTGGCCGGGTGGACGACTCGAGACGTTCTCGCGGGATCTTCATGCTGAGTAGTGTGGATTCGAATAAGATATCCACCGAGATCCCACTGTCGATCAATATATGTGTGACCCTAAAGCATGGGTCATTGATTTGTGCACAGAAGACGAGGGGATCTTAGTGTGGCGCACTTATGCCTTTCAGGTCCTCGTCCCCGAAGTTGATGGCGGTATCTTCTTGAGGCCTCGAGCCCTCTGGGCTCCTTTTATGCCGAGCGACATGGAGTATTTGGAAGGATGAGCCGGCGATGGTCCCGACCTCCCCGACCATTTGCCCGCCCCCCTACGCGCCTTAGCGCAGCGGGGGTTGTTCTTTCCCTGGGTGATGCAATGGGGGGGGGGGGGGCTGATTGGGTACTTGGTTTTGCAAGTATCTCCCCAGATGTCCTTGTCGGATGATGTGCTCTATCTCCTCTTTCAGCCAAGCATAGTCCTCCGTGTTGTGCTCATTCCCGCAGTGAAACTCGCAGTACTGCATTTGGTCTCCTCGGTTTGGGGGAAACTGCTTTGGGCGTCAGAGCATGCCAGAGTCTTGGATGGCCATGAGTACCTGGGCCCGGGCGGTATTCAACGGGGGAAATTCCTGGTGCCGACGGGGGCCTTGGTCCTTGAGAGAAGTGTCGCGGCGGTCGTCGCTCCGACAATGTGTTGGAGGTGTATTTTTCGACTCTCTCTTTTGCTTGTTGGAGGTGGGCTTCGATGGTTTCGTCGGCTGCGATTTGTGCTTCGATCCGGTGAACGGGGTCGGGTACCTGGGGACTGTCTCCCTCATCAGGGCATAGAAGAATCCGCTTGGGCAGAGTGCTCCGAGGAAAACACCTCAGAGATGCTCTGGGTCGACTCCTGGGATGTGAGGCAGTGAAACGACGGAAGAAATCCTTGAGCATTTCCCCCTCATTCTGGCGGATGTCGGAGAGATGTCGGGGTCCCTGATGATCCTTCAGTTGGCTATGAACTGATCGACAAAGACGCGGGTGAGCTCCCCAAAGTTATGGATTGCCCCTCTTGCAGGGAGTGGAACTAGGTGCGTGCTTGCCCCTTCAGATTCATGGGGAGCACTTGACACAGCAGTTGGTCCGACGCGTTGAAGAGGCACATGATTATTTCGAAATGATTCACATTTTCTAACGGGTCCTCTATTCCATCGAAGGCCTCGAAATGCGGTAGCTTAAACCCATATGTGACGGGGTGTGCCAAGATTTCGGGAGCGAGTGGGACCAGTGGTGGAAGGGGCGCCGTGCGTTTACGGGGCGGGCCGCTCCTGGGTGTACTCCTCCTCGATCATGTCTCTGACCTCCTGGCGGGTGAGTCCGTGGCTGCCTCGAGCATCTACCTCGATCAGTCGATGATTAGGCTGAGCGCCGACTTGGGGCTCTGGTCTTCGAGCGGCATGCAAAGAGCTTGCCTCATCAGAGAGATCTTCAGCGGGGAGATCCTCTTGGCAATCCACGTCCTGATGAGGGACATGCTCTGGTGCTGCCCCCGGGGCGCGTGTTTCCTGTGCGGGGAGGGTTGGGCACTTCCATCCTTTGCAAGAAGGTGAGCATTTCATTTTGGCGGTCCTCCATCAGCCGGACGCGCTCTTCTGCTGCATCGGTGGGAATGACGGCGGCGGTCATTCCATTGGGTAGCGGGGTGTGGCCTGCGGGCGAGTCGGTCATGCCCATTTTGGGGCGCTCTTTGGGGGCTGCGCCGTTGGCGGTGCGCGCACTTCTTCTTGTCATTGCTGTTGGTTGGGAAATGTTGAGACTTGTCAGAGTTGTCGGGAACACTTTCCCACATACGGTGCCAAACTATTGCTGGTCACACTGCTTTTTCCCCTGCCAGGAGAATCGGACCGCCTTAGCTCGGTGTCGAGCAGGACACGCAATCAGTTAAAGAAAATCGCAGCGATGGACAATTGATGTTTTTGACGTGGAAAACTGGAAAGAGTGAAAATCATGTGGTTGGAACTGTGTCGATCCAAAATCCACTAGCTTGTTGCAGTATTACAAAGATTGTTTTGATCTTGGAGGCCGACAGGCCGTTACTCCGTTACAAGTACGATAAATGAGGAAGAACAACTAAGTTTTGAAGCCTAGACGACACGAGCGTAATAATGATCATGCACTCTCAGACGTGACAAGCTTAATTCATCATGCATGATCAAAACAATATTTATCCCGGCCCTCCGACATGCGCAACTCATCTAATCCAACTCAGGACAACAAACAAAACCCGTTATTTAAAGCCCATCAGACGGCTCCTGCTCTACCCGCGCTCCTTTCTCTGGGAACGGGTAGCGCAGGAGAAAATTTTTTGAAAAATTTTTCATGAAGAGAGGCATCACATTGCCTGCCAACCCCACTGCCTCCTTTTCTGAGCAAATCATGTTGTATTTATTAAAGTCGGTCATGGCTGATCTGCCGAGTAGGACAAGCCCATCACGTGCGCGCATCCGGGCGGAAAATGCGCGTCCGGGCGAAAAATGCGCGTTAGGGCGGAAAATGCGCTTCCGGCAGGAAAATACGCGCCCGGTCGGAAAATGCGCGCCCGTGCGGAAAATGCGCGCTCGGAAGAAAAATGGGCGTCCGGGTGGAAAATGTGTGCCCGGGCGAAAAATGCGTGCCCGGAGGGAAAATGCGCGCTCAGGCGAAAAATATGCGCACATGCGAAGAATTCATGACGGGGCGAAAAAACCACTCTCGGGCGAAAAAAACAAGTCCATGCGAAAAAGTTGCGCCCGACCGAAAAAATGCGCGTTTGGCCGAAAATGCGCGCCCGACTGAAAAATCCGTGTCTCGCCGAAAATTGCGCTCCTAACTGAAAAATGCCTCTCGTCGAAAAATTCGCTCTTGGGCAAAAAATTTGCTTCAGGCGAACAACGAAGTTGACGTCGAAGTATTTTTGAGAGAATCGAGGGTGCATTGGTCGGGGTGAGAATTGAGAATGAAGACCTGTATTCTTTATAACCAATTCCTATGAGAATTGAAATGAATTCTAATTCCTAGAAATTTTTATGGCTGCTGAACGTTGAAATTGGAATTGTCAATTGAATTTAAATTTCAACATTCCAATTCTGACCTAACGAGCGGACCCCAAAGGATCTGCTACCCTCCGATCAAAGAATGTCTGCCACCCTCTGTGACCGGGAAAGCCCACTTTTCTCGCCGCTCTCATGAGTGAATAATCTGCTTTAGTGAAACCGCCAGTCTAGTGTTGACCTTCGTGACCATACTGCTCACGTGAACACACCACTCAGGTGCACACGTTAGTGGACATTTTTGCATCATGACAAAGTGAACATTAACCACATTTTCTCATCCTTGACAGCTTTTCATTTAGATATGGCAAGAGCAAATCAAGATGGCCAAATCAATGTTCCTACAAGAAGAGAATGTAGCGGCCTCCCCAACACATAGCTCGATAGGATGACCATCGGCACCCCCAATACCAAAAGGTTTCAACCTCAATAGGTTTGCAGACAGTACACCTCAACCCCTCTCCATACCCACTGGTGGGTTGTTGGAGGCTACAACCTCTCATTGATGAGGGAAACTCAAATTAAGTGGGTAATATGGGGACTTTCCATGAGATCACCCATCTTGAAACTACCCTATGGAGGCCGCTCGATATTATCATTGATGTCTCCCGTGCTTTAACAGTTCCCTTGCGCTCCGTCTCCAAAAGTGTGCCCACCTCTCCAAAGGGCGCTCCGCTTTCCAGCATGCACTCCCGTACTCTGCTCTTCAAGACGAGACTGGTGCCACTCTCCAGAACACATTGCAGCAGGTCGACAACTAAAACATGCTCCTACACGCATATCTCTAAAAGGGTGGCCCTCACACATAGGAGCAGAACTATTCACGGGCACACCCGAACATGTGCCCGGGTTCAATTTTTGGAGGAAAAAATACATGTTTTTTGGGGAATTGTTAAAAACAACGCATTTTTGCTAATCGCACCGCATTGTTAAAACACCGCACTTTTTCACATATTGTTAAAAGCACCGCACATTTTTATCCGCACCACAATGGAGATAAACACACCGCATTTAACCTATGAATTAAAATAGGTTCTCATTGAATTACAACATTAATATAAACTCAATAGAAAAAATATTTGATACAAAAAACCATCAAATGTGTTGTCCAAATTGTTGTGGTCTTTTCTCCAAATATTTGTGATCTTCATCAACGACATCTATAATATGAACCAATAATACATGGGGCACAATTCATGATGATGACCAATAATACTTGGGGCACAATTGATGAGGACCAATTCATGATGATGACCATCAAATGTAGGTTTATTTGTTGTAAAGTCAGTCATCGAAGTTTCGCTGAATGAAACCAATTTAAGCTTATATGGAGAGTTACATATGGTTCTCTTTGTCTACTGTTAGATATTCACTCTGTCAGCAATACCATTTTGAAGGATGTCATTTGTAGTTGCAAAATTCATGACGGTTTTGAAAGCAGGGAGTGTGCTTCTATTCAGTGATTATGACATAGATCTGTTTTTATAGTTTCGATTTGAAGATTATAGAAATTTAGCTTACGTCGTCAAAAAATTAGTCATTAGAGTTCTTTAAAGAAAACAAGAGGCATGACAACAAGATTTGATCTTGAACCATTAGATTGGATACATAGAATACATTAATACAGACATATGTTCTGAAAGTATCTTCGATTAAAGACCTTCATCTTTTTTTACAGCCTGCAACTTAAATTATGTAATAGTACTTGGCTTTTCAAACCTTCAACTGTGCTTGCAGGGCAGGAGACAAAATTCTATAGAAGTTGTCCGATCCTCCGAGACGGGAGGAGTAGCCAGCGGCATCAGGAGGCGGGAGGAGAGGCGGTGTCGGAGGTGTGAGGAGAGGCGGCGTCGGCGCTGATATCTGCCGGTGTCAGCGACAGAAAAGGCTGGAGGTGGCAGGAGGAGCCAGCGGCGTCAGGAGACGTGAGAAGAAGATCAGGATTTTAGGGTTGCGGTGCGATTAGCCAAAAGTGCGGTGCTTTTATATTTTTAGAGTGACAAATTTTAAGTGTTAAAAAAGACCTAAATGTGGTGCGATTAGCCAAAAATGCGGTGTGATTAGCCAAAAATGCGGTGATTTTAACAATTTCTGTTTTTTGGCATGTATAAACTTTTAAACTTTAATAATTGATTTATTCTCAATCACTCAATGAAATTCAAATCTGAAAGTAACGTGTGACTTTTATCAAAAAAAAATACACAAGATAAACTCTTTAATCAAATGTTTTCACGAAAATTTGACAAGATTATCAATTTTTCAAAATTAACATTTTATAACTAATTGCTAAAAATTTGATAATTAGATCAAATAACAATCACCATATTCATGAAAACTTGTAAAACATTTTCTAAAATTTGTTAGAAATTTGTTTTTAAAACATTTAATATATAATATTTTATTATAATCTTGTTTGATGTTTTGTGTTTGGCCCCTTATTCTTGGTGGAAAAACTCCAAAATCAAAATGGAAGGGATCCTAAAACTTTGAGTTGCGTCGACTTCTCTGAGTTGCATCGACTTCTCTTTGCTTGCGTCGATAAGAACTCGACGCATGTGTCAGCTTCGACCCGCTCTATTTTCTTGCGTCAAATTGAAGTCGACCCATGCGTCGACTTCGCCATGTTGCGTTGAGTGAAACTCGATGCACGCGTTGATTTATATATACTTGTTCCGACTTCTCTTGCGACGTGTGTCGATAAGGTCTCAACCCAACTTGCGTCATCTTATCTGTCAGTTTACGTTACACACTCTTTTCTTCACATGTTTCTCGCCATTAATTATTTATGTTGGAATTCCAACGTCTCCGTACTCGATTAAAATTTACCAATTATAACTGTTCTAGGATTTAGGGTGTTTTATTTCTTGTCATTTTACGATGCTCCTATTTTGAAGAATTTTCAGAATCGTTTTATAATACACTTTTGTAAAACATGTTTTGTACGCACTCTGGAAATTTCTCCCGTCTTATCGCTCTTTCAAAGAATTTTTCGTGCTTTAGTTTTCTTGATATTTGCTTCATTAAGTGGGAGTTTGGGTGCTCTATGCTTCTTTGATGTCCCCACACATCAGAGTTTTGGGATACAACCGGGTGTTGTGTCTTGGAGAAGTGAGCATCGGTTGGAGAAGTGATCACACACCTTACCCAAATTCGATTATATATATATATATATATATATATATATATATATATATATATATATATATATATATATATATATATACTAATTCTATTTTTATTTCTCACCTCTTTGTCAATTCAAGTTTTGTAATCTCCCTAATTATTTAGATATGTTATTCTTTTATTACTGTTTTTCAAAAATCAGAAAAAAATATATCAAATACAAGAATATATCTATCAAAATTATGACTCAATTAACAATAGTTATAAATTATATTTTCAAATAATTTGACTCATTTTATAATAAGTTCCCTCATATTTTTTTAATATATAAACACACATCCACACACACATTATTTTTCAGCAGTGAGTCTGATCCTTAGATTTTTTTTTGTAAATTTCTAAAATTATTTTATTAAAAATATTTTTAGATTTTCTCTAAGATTGTGTACCCCTGATTCTCTTAAGTTCTTGACTTTTACCTACTCATTTGATTGTTATACTCATAAGATAATTAAAAAATATTAAAACTCTTTTAGCATTATTAAAACAAACAATATTGCAAGTGAGTTGGGCTAATTCCCTTAAATTTTTTTATTATTTTCGAGTTTATCACTTAAAAATCTCTATTATCGACTCTAATTTGACTGTGTGCGCGCGCGTTCATTTGATTTTGGATTCAAGGCTATCCTAATCTACTGACCCGAATATGCATATATTGTATCATTTGTATGACAGCAGTCAGCAATTTTTTTATCTTTTAAAAATTGGAAATTAATATATTATTATTCGATCAAAATTTTAATTTCTCCTCCATCGCAATGAAATAAAATACAATCCATAAATCTTATTTGCTGGAAAATTAAATCTCATAATTTTAAGCAAATCTCATATATATATATTCTAAAATATCCCACATGGGACACCATCTCCATCTGCTAGTACGGGAATGAAAGCAATGTCCGTCGGCGACCTTTATCTGCATTTTATCGTAAAGTGTGGGTATCCAACGACTTTCGTTGGATGTCTGTACACATCTTAAAACGAGCTGAGATACGAGCATTCACGTAGGTCGTTGGATGCCCGCTATTTACCGTAAAAATGCAGGAGTGCACTTTACACCCAAGTTTGTCTGCATTTATTTTTTACCTGCCAAGAACAGAGAGTTTAAAATGAAAAAAAAAAAAAAAAAATAAAAACATATTATTATTTATAATATTAAAACTAACACAAACTGTATTGTCTAATCAATTAATTTTTGGGGAAGTAAATGATTTCTATTTTAGTTATTTATGATTTTATGTCTCTACATTACATACATTACATGCATTATAGAAACACAAACGGCAGAATCCAGCTTGTGGCAAGCATGAGCTTCCCTCACTATCAGTTAATATTAATGTAGTTTAAAATAAACATATTATTAATTAATTAATGTAAAAATAACTATACATCACTATAACAGTGTATATTAATAAAATTGGTAAGTTTCTGTTTAAAGACTGCTGACATGTCTAATGACTACCTACCATAATATATATAATAGCTCTAATAGTTTTATTTTATTTTATAAATTTTCATCATTACTAATTTGAGATAGAATATATTTACTTGAAACAACCTTGTTTAATAATTTTTATCAAATAGATTATAATATATATTAAGTCATCATATTAAAGCAATAAAATTATATTAGTATATTTGATAATTTTAAATCTTTCATCAAAGAAAAATCTTCCTCAAAATATGTAATGTGGGTGACGACAATATGGAAGTTGACAGGTATTAGATGTTTATAGGCAAAATTATCAACTTGATCCCTAAATTTTGGGACTTTTTTCAAATCAGTCCCTAAACTTTCAAATGATTCAAATAGGTCCCTAAACTATTAAAATTAGTTCAAAGTAATCTCAAATTGGTCCCCATGAGGGTATGTTACTTGTACTGGTTTTAATAGTTTAGAGACATATTTGAATCATTTGAAAGTTTAGGGACTGATTTGAAAAAGTTCCCAAAGTTTAGGGACTAATTTAATAATTTTGCCATGTTTATATATGCAAAACTGCAGCATACATATTAAAGGAGACGGTCATTGTTCCCAATGCACATATAATTATTTTTAAGGTAATTGTTATGGGCAAAATTATTTTGACTAGAGACAAATTAAATTTTTAAATAACTATTAATTAATTTATCCTAGAAAGCATTGAGGCACACAAAATCATAAACCCTAGGAGGGTGGAATGAAGCAGGAGAGTTGGGCGGTTGGAGATGCAGGAGCAGGAGAGTGGAACGAGGAGCATTAGGCCGGATTCCCTTGCTCATCATCTCAAGCAGATACTTCCGAGCCTCTGAAATTTTGGAGTCCCTAGCGAGGCCCTTGACGAGGACGGATTAGGTGTAGGCGTTAGGGGAAACGCCAGAGGCCAGCATGCGGTCAAAGGTGTGGATAGCTTCCTTGGAGTGTCCACCGGCGTTGGCGTAAGCCTCGATGACGGCGGTGTGGGCGACGATGTCCTGCATGGCGCCCTCGATGACGGGTTTCTTGTTGAAGGGATAATAGGGAGGGGGAAGGATATTGCTTCCCTAAGCAACATCTTTGATCTTTGTCTTGTCGTTGGCGGCGTTGTCATCGTCATCAGATCAGTCAATAGAGAATGGATGATGTTTGAACTAGAGGAAAGTGTGAAGGATGAGGCTAGGGAGAAGAGCAACGAAGGCAGGCAGGCGAAAGGCCGGGGGAAGTGGTTTGCCCGCATAATTGGTTTGCACATATAATTTCTTGATTTGCTTGCATAATTAATTTGTTCATATTTAAAATAGATTTGCTCATAACACGCACCATTTTTTAATTAATAATTTGAGAAAAAAAAACTATACACATTTATTAATTATTACTATGTTTTTCTAACTTACCAATTGATTTAAATTTCCTTCTGTAGTAGAAAAGGCAGATGGCAATAAATGCAATGATAGCAATGATTCCCACCATGATAGCAACTGTTTTTGCACTCTCATCATCTGCAAGAATTATATATATATAATTCATCAAAAAATGATAATTAATTCAGAATAAAAGACAAATAAATAATTATTTTGACATATTATTAAAATAGTGAAAACATTATTTTGATATATTATTATAAAAATGATCATAATTGGTCATCTAATTACATCGTATTCAGCTAATTTTTGAGTCAGTACAATAGGTAGCTTCAGGTTTCATAATAATAAGATCCCTACAAATTTATTTTATTTAGGTCACGAGCAATTTTTCAACTACCCTGAATTTTGTAGTGAATAGCAGGCTCTTGAATGGCTAGAAATTTTTGGGTGCCGAGGAGAGAGAAATTTGGGATCAATAATGACGCGTCTTGGGCCAACTGATTTCTTATTCGTGCTTATTAGGATTGTCGGACCGGTCCGGGACCGGACTTTTGGCCTATCAGTGTAGGACTAGACCGGTTTTCCTCCTTTTGAAGAGGACCGGGCCTCGTCGGTCTTTTTTCATCCACCTTCACATTATGCCGAAGTGTAAAAAACTGGTCTTTAACTTTCAAATTTCCTGATTTTGAGATGGATCGGTTCAATGATGAGGAGAAGAAGCAGTTCAAGGCATTGAAGGTCACATGCAACCTCAACAATGTTGCGTGCAAGCTGAGAAGATCGGTCTTTTATCAAAGACCAGTTTTTTACCGGTCTCGGTTCGGGACCGGTCTTTTACTGGTCCCGGTCCGGGACCAGTCTTTGATGAAAAAAGGGGCACCCCTTGGGACTGAACCGGTCCTAATCGGTACCGGTCCCTAGCCGGTCCCGACCGGACCGGTTAGGACCAGTTTTTTGTGCACGCCAATCGATTTTTAATTAGATGGATGTCTTGAATTTATCGTGCTATAATCCAGATAAATATGAATGACCATAATGCTTCCGAATTATAACTCGGAATCGGACTCAAAAAACACGACTAAATCACAAGCGGGTTGCCGTCGAGAAATCCGCGGCCGCAAGTGGAGGCATTGTGAAACGTTTTTTTCACACAGAAATCTGCGGCGGTGTGTTGTATTTTACGGTGCAGTGCACAATTCAACAGCTGCGAGTGTATCACATCACGATTTAAAATGTGCACGTATCTCCGCGCGAGATGTGATGTTCTCACAGCCATTGAATGACTGCACTATACCAAAAAGTGTAGTGTCTACACTTGAACTTCGCACCCCTATTCCCACAAAAAGATGAAAATTTTGATTTAAGTAATAATTGGGGCTAGATGGCTTCCAATCATTACTGCACGTGCGTCCAAACCTAACTAATAACAGACTTTAGCGAATATAGTTTATATATAAGATATTGTATGCATTATTGGTGTTGGTTTAGGAGTCATCTTCTTCACCATTTTTATTATTTCTTCTTGCTGCATCATTATACATATTATCTTAAAATATATATTTTGGTATAAAGTAAATAATAAAGGGATGGAAAAAAAGAAAAATCACATTAAAAGTTTGTTTTTAGGTGTTTATAAAAAATTTTGGTGTGCTTGGCTAACAAAATATTTGTGCATCAAGAACACTGCACTACATCTGCCGCACAACGGGAAATGAAAATTTAGAGCAATGTTAATAGGACTCCTGAAGTAGCTATTTGCAGTCATTTCAATGTGTTATTTTTGTCTTTTTTGGGGTGCTATTAGTTAATTGAAGAGTGCTATTAACATTGAACAAAATTTATTATTTATACAGGCTTGGTCTCCATTTAATAAGCATGCCTCCAATATGAGTCTTGTGGAGTCCATTGATGTATTTGATTAGTGAGAGGCTATATTTTTAGATCCATTTAATATATTTTTTCATATGTCATTTCATTTTGCACTTCAAATTACATACATATGCATTAATTTTTGCAAATTAATATAATTTGAATTCAAACTCAAATTAATATAGTTTGAATTCAAACTCAAATTATATACTCATATGTGATATCTGATAGACTTTGACCCTAACATTATTTTGAGATGTAGGAAAAGAAAGATGAAGAGGAGCAAAGTGTTGATTCATTAGTTCTTCATACATGTTCAACCAGGATTACAAGCATTCTTATAGCAGAGCACATAACAACAACATTAATAAGTTCATAACTACAAGAATACAAAAACGGTAAGTGACTCTTTGATTGAACCATTCATTAATATTCTACTTACGCCAAAACATGGTTTAAGACTGACGGTTCAGCAGGATGTGGTTCAAGTTCCAATACCCCCTTTGAACCGGACTAAGTTGGACCAATTTTTAAGTCTTCTTTAAACTTTCTGAATTGTTCCCTGCTCAGAAAATTTGTGAGAATGTCGGCGGGCTGGGTTTGAGTAGGACAGTGCTCAATCCTTACAGTTCCGTCTTCTGGCTATTCTCTGATGAAATGATACTTTATCTCTGTGTTTGCTCCGATTATGGAAAACGAGATTCTTAGTGTTCGATAGCAGATGTATTATTGCACTTTATGTATATCATCTCCATTTTACTTCCAGTAAGCTCCCCGATCATCCGACGCAACCATATCCCTTCACAAATGGCTAAGTTTATTGCCATATATTCGACTTCTGTAGTTGAAAGAGCGACCGTCGGCTGCTTCCTTGACTTCCATGAAATTGGATTTGACCGATAGAAGAACATGTAGCCTTCTGTGCTTCTCCTATCATCAATTGAGCCTCCCCAGTCAGAATCACAGAACCCTATGAGTCGTGGGTTGAGATCTTTGCTGAAGAGAATGTCGTAGCTAAGTGTTCCTTTGATGTATTTGAGTACGTGTTTTGCAACATCCATGTGTTTCTTTGTTGGGCAGATCACAAAGTGAGATAGCAGGTTCACACAATGTTCCAAATCAGGTCTGGAATTGGTGAGGTAAATCAGAGAGTCAATCAGGCTCCTGTAAGCACCTTCATCAGCTAGTTCTTCTCCTTCCTTGGGTTTACTGAGCTTCAAATTAGTGCGGTTTAACAAGGATTACAATCCCTTATTTTGAACATTTTTTAGAAGCTCAGTTGCATAAAGCTCTTGGTAGAGGAAGAAAGATCATGATTGTTGCTTAACATGCAAGCCAAGAAACAAACTCAAACGGACAAGATCAGTCATCTTGTATCCTTTCTTTATCTTTCTTTTGAATTCATTGATAGTGTCGTTAGATCCTCCGGTGATCAAGAGATCGTCAATATAGAGGCAGATCTTCCTCAAGAGAATTCTCCTTTGAATTGTGAAGCTTATCAGTTTGCAAACATCATCATTCTTCTTTCTTAGCATGAACGAGACGTCATTCTTCACGTCCTTTTGAACTAGTTCATTCTGACATATGGGGTTCTGCTCCTACTACCATTGTTGGTAGAGGTAGCTTATACTTTGTCACTTTCATTGATGATTTCTCCATGTGTACTTGTGTTGGATCCCTAGTTGATTTGGGCTAGGTTCACTAGCTTAGGATGTGACCCAACATGTATAGTCAGGGTCAAATTTGTGTCCTAGAGTCTAGGCCAAGTCCTTAGAGTCAACATCAGATGGACCAGCTATCAACAAGACTATTAGAGACTCAAGACTTAGAAGATTTCAAGACTAAGTAAAATGAGTTCGAAGTTCGTCGAACTCAGATCGACGAAAGGCGTTCTGAGCTCGACGATCTTGAGACATTTCTCTGTGCTGAGCTCGACGATCTTTGTTCTCTGTTCAACGAAGACTGAGATACTTCAACAAACTAAAGTCAGGGTAACTCCAGATTTTTTTCTAAGTCCAACTTCAGGCTTTGGTCTACGAACAAGATTCTGAGCTCGACGAACTTGGACCTCAAGTTCACAACTTCTCAGGTCGACGAAGTCAACTTCTCAGGTCGACAAATTCAGTACTCTACTCGACGATTTCTGGTCTACGATTTGAATCCTTCTCAGCCAGAGACCTCTCAGATTCTAAGTCCACAATCATTCTTTGGTCGACGAATTTTGGATCTCAGTTCGACGAATGAATATTGTCAGTTCGACGAATATTGTAGCAGAAGTGACAAGTTTCCCTTGAAGACTAATTGCTATTGTCTGGTCGACGAACTCATCAGCTCAGCTCGACGAACTGTGAACTCAGCTCGACGATTTGTGTTCTTCGTTCGACGATTCCAGACTAGGTCTTCTCCAGTTTTCCGTCCATTTTCTTGGCAATGATTCCTGAGTAATTAATGCTGAATCTTCCCGGAATGTTACCGTTAGAACGAGCATTGATCATGGATTATTACATGCCGTTTTTCCATGAGACAGTTAGGGAATTCATTTATTGTCGCTTCCTTCCCAGGCCGACTACAATTACTGCTCAAGGTTTCAAATTTCGAAAGTTCTTCTGTTAGTCTCAGAAGAAAAAGAAAAAGATTAAGCAGTGACAGGGACACACAACAAGAAATCACTTTCAAGAAAACTTACAGAAATAAAAAAAAGGTTTCATACTGCAATCAGCCTCAGCCATAGAACATCATTTTCAATCCTACAGGACAACTTCAGAAGGAGAACAATCTCTATCTGTCAAAGAAGTTCCTGAAGTAATCTCTGGTCAAGGCAATCAAGTTTTGAAGACCTGTCACCCTGAAGCAGTGCTCCAGAATTCCTGATCCATTCAAGATCTCAGGGGGAGAAATCTGCTGAAATCAATCCACTAGTCTTCTCAGTTGTTATTGAGAAAGAGAAGACACCATCACCCTTTTTACATCCTCTGTACAGGGTTTTAATTCCCTTCAAAATTATTCCTGGTTGCAAGTCTCCTACCAAAAGACTTGAGGTTTTGGTTTTTGAGTACCTGAACAGAAGCTCATTGGTGTCAGGCACCTGATCAAAAACCTGAGTGCATGGATTCCTACCAGGGTGGTAGAAGAGTGGATGTACCCAGGTTGGGGAACCACTATAAATTTCTTGTGTCGTCCGGTTCCCCTTTTTCTTTTGTTTTGAATGTGTTCTGTGATTGGTTAGGTTGCTGTGCTTATTTCTATATTTGCTAATCTGTTCACTTAGGATTACAGCAAAAGTTGTAAAAAGTTGCAAAAGTTGGTTAGGTTGCTGTGTCATATATTCGACTTCTGTAGTTGAAAGAGCGACCGTCGACTGCTTCCTTGACTTCCATGAAATTGGATTTGACCGATAGAAGAACATGTTGCCTTCTGTGCTTCTCCTATCATCAATTGAGCCTCCCCAGTCAGAATCACAGAACCCTATGAGTCGTGGGTTGAGATCTTTGTTGAAGAGAATGTCGTAGCTTAATGTTCCTTTGATGTATTTAAGTACGTGTTTTGCAACATCCATGTGTTTCTTTGTTGGCAGATCACAAAGTGAGATAGCAGGTTCATACAATGTTCCAAATCAGATCTGGAATTGGTGAGGTAAATCAGAGAGTCAATCAGGCTCCTGTAATCACCTTCATCAGTTAGTTCTTCTCCTTCCTTGGGTTTACTGAGCTTCAAATTAGTGCGGTTTAACAAGGATTACAATCCCTTATTTTGAACATTTTTTAGAAGCTCAGTTGCATAAAGCTCTTGGCAGAGGAAGAAAGATCATGATTGCTGCTTAACATGCAAGCCAAGAAACAAACTCAAACGGACAAGATCAGTCATCTTGTATCTTTTCTTTATCTTTCTTTTGAATTCATTGATAGTGTCGTTAGATCCTCCGGTGATTAAGAGATCGTCAATATAGAGGCAGATCTTCCTCAAGAGGATTCTCCTTTGAATTGTGAAGCTTATCAGTTTGACAAACATCATCATTCTTCTTTATTAGCATGAACGAGAGGTCATTCTTCACGTATTTTTGAACTAGTTCATTCTGACATATGAGGTCCTGCTCCTACTACCATTGTTGGTAGAGGTAGCTTATACTTTGTCACTTTCATTGATGATTTCTCCATGTGTACTTGGTTGTATCTCCCGAAAGATCGTTCTGAACTTTATAGTCTATTTACTGCTTTTTATCATGAGATCTTGACACAATTTCAGGTGCCTATTCAAGTTCTTCGTATTGATAATGTCAAGGAATATGTCAGCCGAGAATTTTCTGTTTTTTGTGCGAACCATGATTTGGTTCATCAGACTTCTTGCCCTTATACCTCTCAACAGAATGGCATTGTTAAATGCAAGAATCATCTCTTGGATGTTGCTCGCAGTATTCTATTATAAATGAATGTTTCTCGGTCCTATTGGGGTCATGTCGTTCTTCTTTCATGCTATCTCATTAATTAGATACCCTCTTATGTTCTTTAGGGAAGGACTCCTTTTTATATTTTATATCCCTCTGCCGAGCCATTTCCTTTACCTCGTAAGGTTTTTGGATGTACAACATTTGTTCACATACCTTCTCCTGGTCATGACAAACTTTCTCATTGTTTTGTTAAATGCATGTTCTTTGGTTATTGTCCTACTCAGAAGGGCTATCGATGCATTGATCCTCTATACGCAAATAATATGTGTCTACGGATGTTACCTTCTTCGAGGATACACCATATTTTTCTCTTGCTTCTTCTCTTTTGTCATCTGATACTTCTCCTTCATTGTCTATTGTATCGACACCTTTGTCGGAACCAGTTCTTTCCACACATATTCCTGTTGTATCGTCTCTTTCTCTCGAAACATATTCTTTGCCCTTGGAGCTTTCTGTTCTTGTTCCCGGGCATCCTCTTTCTTCTGACAGTGAATTGCCTCCCTTGGACAAGAGTGATCTTGATCTTCTGATTGCTCTTCGAAAAGGTGTTCTCTCCTGCACCAAACATCCCCTTAAGGCTGTGGTCTCTTATGCTCAGCTTTCTCCTTCATCTAGGAGCTTTGCTCTGGCCCTCTCGGCTAATATTGTTCTCGCCTCGTATCAAGATGTTTTTGTTATTTCTCATTGGAAGACTGCTATGGATGAAGAGATTCGTACTCTTATTAAACGGGGTACTTGGACTCTTGTTCCTACTCCTCCAGGTGATGATGTTGTTGGCTGTCGCTGGGTCTTTGTCATTAAGTTTCTACCTGACGGATCAATTGATCGTTAAAAAGCTCGGCTTGTTTCCAAAGCTTTTACGTAGACTTATGATGTGGATTTATTTGATACTTTCTCTCCTGTCGCTCGGATTACTATGATCCGTGTCCTTTTTTCTGTGGCTGTAAACAGAGATTCAAAAATATCTCAGTTGGATGTCAAGAATACCTTTCTCTACGGTGATTTGAACGAGACGGTTTATACAGAGCAACCTCCTGAGTATATTGCTTACGGGGAGTCTCAGATGTATAAGTTGAAGAAAGCCATCTACAGTCTTAAGCAAAGTCTCAGAGCCTGGTTTGACAATTTTAATGACGTTGTTTCTGTGATTGGGTTTTCTCGAAGTGCTGCAAACCACTCTTTGTTCTTCCGCAAAACCTCGGCTGGTCTTATTATTCTTCCAGTTTGTGGACGACATTCTTCTTATAGGGGATGATAGAAACAGTATTGACATGACAAATAAGCATCTGTTTTGGCATTTTGTTACCAAGGATATGTGAGCTCCTAAGTACTTTCTAGGGATCGAGATAACTCGGAAGTCTGGTTCTATTGTTCTTTCACAGTGGAAGTATGCGCTAGATCTCTTGAAAGAGACATACCTTCTTGGAGCTAAACCCGCTCAAACTCCTATGGTTATCGGAGATGACAAATGTGGGAGTGAAAATTCTTCTATTCTTGAAGATGTTACTAAATACAGACGTCTTGTGGGGAAGCTCATTTATCTGGCAGTCACAAGACCAGATATTTGTTATGTCGTGGGGAAAGTGAGCCAGTTTATGCAAGCCTCTAGAGAATGTCATCTGCAGTCTACTCTAATGATTTTTTTAGAGTATGTAAAAGGTGCACCGGGAAAATGGCTCTTAAAATATTTGAAGGTTGAGGCCTATTTTGATGCTAGCTACACAGATGATAAGGAAGATAGAAGATCTACATCTGGTTTCTGCACTTTTGTTGGAGGTAATCTAGTCAGCTGGAAGAGAAAAAAACAGGTTGTAGTTGTTAGATCAAGTATAAAAGCTGAATATAAGAGCATGGCTCAGACTGCTTGCGAGTTGAAGTGGCTTCGAACACTCTTACTTGATTTGGGAGAGTTTTATGATCATCCCCTAGCTATATTTTGTGACAATAAAGCAGCAATATATATTTCGAGAAATCTTGTCTTTCATGAGAGGACAAAGTATATCAAGGTGGATTGTCATTTCATCAGGGATGAGATTTTGAAGAATCAAATCTGCACACCATTTGTTACCTCAAAAAAAGAACTAGCTGATTTTTTCACCAAACCGATTACTTCTTTTAAGGAGATTTGTAGCAAGATGGACATGATGGATATATATGCTCCAGCTTGAGGGGGAGTGTTGTAGCTTGAGGAGACCGGGCGGTCTGGTTTCTAACCACATCAGGTTGTCTCTTTCAGCAGCCTGACAGTTTAGCTCAACGGTCTGTCTCTCTCAGTAGCTTGGCGGTTTAGCTTAGCGGTCTGTTGGTGAAACTTAGCTGGCGGCCTGTATGGTAGCCTCTCCAGCGGTCTAGCAGGAAGATGCAGTAGTAGTCCGAAGTCAAGCCGCAACGGTGTGGGGTTAAGCCGCAGCAGTCTGGAGTTAAGCCTCAGCAGAAGCGTTGATGCTAGCCACAACGGTCTAAATGGTGTTGCAGTGGTCTGGTTGAATTCGCAGCAACAGACAAATGGTTAACCGCAACTGCGGTCTGATGGCAACTCGCGGTTGCTGTCAGATAGCTTGCAGGAGCTGCGGTCTAGTGGATAGTCACAACTGTGATCTAGTGTCAACCCGTAGTTGCGGTCTGGTGGCCTGTTTCAGCGGTCTACCCTGGTTGATTGGCAGCTTTGTTAGAAGCTGGTTGTTGTTCTACTGTTTGTTGTATAGTGGGTGGTTTGACAATGTCATACCGTGTAGATTGCCCGACTTATATTTAGTCTCACATTATGTGTTGTATTCTCTCACCTCCCCCAATTTCTATAAATAAGGGGGCATACTTATGTAATCTTTACCTTTTTGCAGCACTAAAGTTTGCATTCTATTTAGCTCTTTGTCCATTTTTCACAGTAACGTCGAGGCGATGATGACTCAGAGTCAAAATCAGTGGTCATATATGTAACAGCCCAAATTCGAGAAACGGTAAAATATTGGGTGACACGGCCTGAGACACGGGCGTGTCCCAGGGCATGTCCTGATTGGGTTGAGTGGTCGAGCGCGCGTTCGACGAATTACGTTCGACAAATTGCGTTCGACAAATTGCGATCGACGAATTGCGTTCGACGAATTTCATTCGACGAATTTCGTTCGACGAATTTCGGTTGACAAATTCTTCGGGAGGTACACACCATGTGACACGGGCGTGTCGGGGGGCATGACCCAGGGCGTGTCCTCCCCTGTTTGCCGATTTTCTCTCAAGTAGTTGAGGTCGACGAATACTCGAGAAAGAGGGTACACGGCCATGTGACAAGTGGGGGCGTTACAATATAACCTTCTTCAGGATTTGCAGATTCCTCTTGGATCTCTTGGAAGGAGTCTTCTTTAAGCTCAACCGAGATTGTAGGGGATGGATTAAGCTCACATTCTTTGCCTGATGCCCCACTCCAAACATCTTCTTCATGAAACACCACATCTCTTAATATGATTAACTCTTGCTTTGTGAGATTGTATAGTCGATAGGCCTTGCTATTTTCACTATACCACACAAATATGTATTTCTCACTGGTTTGATGTAGTTTATACTGTTTTTCTTTAGGTACATAAGTAAATGTTGGACATCCAAAGACCCTAAGATTTCCAATTTTTAACTTCTTGTCATTTAGTTTTTCATATGTGTTAAAGTAGCGAACAAACGACAAAAGAACAAGCCGAATTTTGAATAATGCAAAGTTTATTATCCAAAAAAGATATCTATTACAAAGATATGCCCTCCCTTATATAGAATGGAGGAGAGATGAGAGAATACAAATAAGAGATGTGGGACTAAAAATTTACAGGACTAAGCGGACTATACAGAACAAACCGCACAAGCCGTCCGGTCTCCAAGCCGGCTGAAACAAACCGCCAGACCGCCCGGCTACCAAACAGCAACAGCATAGCAACCAACCTGCTGAAGGGAAACCGCCAGACCGCGCGGTCTCCAACCCGCCAAGACAGACCGCCAGACCGCCCGGTCACCAACTTCAACACTCCACCTCAAGCTGGAGCATATATATCGATCATGCCCAGCTTGTCATAAATATGAAGAAACGAGGCGGAAACTGGCTTGGTGAAGATGTCAGTCAGCTCTTTATCAGACGTGACAAAGGGAGTGCAAATTTGTTCCTTTAAGATCTCTTCACGAATGAAATGACAGTCGACCTCAATGTGCTTTGTTCTTTCATGGAAGACCAGATTTTTGGAGATGTATATGGCAGCCTTGTTATCACAGAACATAGGTAGAGGATGGTTGTAGACCTCTCCTAAATCTAGCATGAGAGCCCGCAGCCATTTTAACTCACAAGTGGTCGACGCAATACTGCGATACTCAGCTTCTGCACTGAACCTGGAGACAACAGACTGCTTCTTGCTCTTCCAGCTCACCAGATTTCCCCCAACAAAGGTGCAAAAACCTGAGGTTGACTTGTCATCCCCTTTGTCATCAGCATAACTTGCATCTGAGTATGCTTCAACCCTCAGATGACCATTCTTCTGAAAAAGTAATCCTTTCTCAGGCGCTGCTTTGACATACTCCAAGATCCGCAAGGCGGACTGTAGATGGCACTCCCTAGGTGCTTGCATGAATTGACTTACCTTGCCCACAACATAGGAAATGTCGGGCCTGGTCACTGTGAGATATATGAGCTTGCCAACCAGACGCCTGTATCGCGAACTATCTGAAAGAGGAGGCGAATCATCTGTCCAGGTTTTGTCTTCTCCAGTTGCCATGGGGCATCGGGCAGGTTTTGCTCCAGTCAATCCTGCCTCTTTTAAAAGATCAAGGGCATACTTTCGCTGAGAGAGAACTAAGGAGTCGGGCTTCCGAGAGATTTCGATTCCCAGAAAGTACTTTGGAGAGCCCATATCTTTCGTGATCAGATGTTGACGAAGATGTCGCTTTGTCAGGGCTACCCCGTCCTAGTCATCGCCAGTGAGAAGAATATCATCGACGTACACAGCAAGAACAACCAGCCCCAAAGGGGTTTTGCGAATAAATAGAGAGTGATCGGCAGAGCTTCGCACAAAACCAATGGCCGCCACGATGCCGCTGAACTTGTCAAACCAAGCTCGAGGGCTCTGCTTGAGGCCATAGATTGTCTTCTTCAGCCAGCATACTCGTGTCTCCCCCAGAGCAACATACCCAGGAGGTTGCTTCATATAGACGGCCTCCTGAAGATCACCATAAAGGAAGACATTCTTGACATCCAGCTGGGAAATCGGCCAATCTCGATTGACCGCCACAGAGAGAAGGACCCGGATAGTGCTGAGACGAGCCACGGGGGAGAAGGTGTCAAAGTAATCAACCTCATAGGTCTGAGTAAAGCCCTTAGCAACAAGGCGAGCCTTATACTGATCCACAGTGCCGTCGGAGCCAAATTTGACCCCAAAGACCCAGCGACAGCCAACAACATCAGTGCCGAAGGGAGGAGGAACAAGAGTCCATGTACCCCGCTCAGTTAGGGTCGCCATTTCCTCATCCATGGCCAGCTTCCAATGAGGAATAGCAAGTGCCTCCTGGTAGGAGCGGGGTGTGGCAGTGGCAGAGATAGCCAGTGCAAATGCCCTGCGAGAAGGGGTAAGACGATCATATGAAACAACAGCAGCAAGGGGGTGTAGGGTACACGTCCGCACCCCTTTGCGAAGAGCTATAGGAAGATCCAGGTCAGCGGGTCCCTCGGCATCCGGAGCATCCGTGGCAGAGAAAGCTGGCCCGGGAGTAGAGAGCGACGGCGGTGGAAATGAGGGAGACGGTGGCGGAGATGAGGGAGACGGTGGCGGAGAAGGGATAGAGAGAGGTGGAGGGAGAGGAGTGGTTGGAGACGGTGTAGGGGTGGAGATCGTAGTAGGAGACGAGGGAACGACAGGAGGATCAGAAGCTGTGAGAAGAGGAGAGGAGTCATCCGAGAAGTAGGAGGTATTCTCGAAGAAGGTGACATCAGCAGAGACGAACTGCTTACGAAGGACGGGATCAAAGCAACAATAGCCTTTCTGAGTGGTGGAGTACCCCAGAAAGACACATTTGGTGGAGCGAGGGGAGAGCTTATCACTGGTGGCAGAAGGGGCATGCACAAAGGCAGTGCATCCAAATATTTGGAGAGGGAGAGGAAACGGCTCCTTGCCCGGATACAGAATGGAGAATGGGGTTTTTCCGTGGAGAACCGTGGAGGGAATGCGATTGATAAGGTAGCAGGCAAGGAGAACAGCATAGCCCCAATAGGAGCGAGGAACATGCATCTGGGTCATCAAGGTGCGAGCGACATCGAGGAGGTGACGGTTTTTGCGTTCTGCCACACCATTCTGTTGTGAAGTATAGACACAACTAGTTTGATGAATAATCTCATTTTGCATGCAGAATGTAGAAAAGTCATGACTGATATATTCTTTGGCATTATCAGATCGAAAAACTTTGATAGAAACATTAAACTGAGTTTTGATCATGAGATAGAAGGACGTCCATACATAGAATAATTCGGAGCGATCTTTTAACAGATACACCCACGTACAGCGAGAGAAATCATCAATGAATGTGACAAAATATGAACTACCGCGATCAATGGTAAGAGTAGGAGAAGGACCCCAAATATCGGAGTGGATGAGATCAAACGGGCGGGTAGAATCCACGAACGTGCTTTGGAGGGAAGGAGGAGCGGTGATGCTTGCCAAGCTGACAGGCCTCACAGTTGAGCGGAGGACTTTGTGGAGGAAGTTGGGGCAGAAGTTGACGAAGAAGACGTGGAGGAGCATGACCAAGGCGGAGATGCCATTGGAGAATATCTGTGGATGTGGAGGAGAAGGTGGAGAAAGTAGAAATGTTGTCCAGGAAGTATAAGCCGCCACTCTCAGTCCCAGTAGCAATCGTCCGTTGGGAGTCCGAATCCTGAAAAGAGCAAGAAGTAGAAGTAAATGTGACGGAACACTGTAATTGCTTGCATAGAGAGGTAACAGATAATAAGTTGCACGGGAACTTCGGCACGTAGAGAGTATCCGCCAAGTGAAGAGACGAAGTGACATGAACTAGCCCCGTCCCATGGACTGAGGATGAAGAGCCGTCAGCGAGAATAACCGGGGGCAACCGATCATGTGTTTCTAGGAGAGAAAAACACTGGAGAGTGCCGGTCATATGATTTGTAGCACCGGTGTCGATCAGCCATTTTCCTTGAGTAACAACGTGGGCACTACAAGAAGACGTGACCACCGAGGCGAACGGCTTTGAGGAGGATATGAACGCCATGAAGGGAGGAATAAAAGAACTGCAGCGGTCACGGTGACAGCACACCAGCGGCAAGAAGGGCCACGACCAAGGTGCAGAGCAAGGCGAAGGGGAAGAAGAGGGAAGCACAAGCAGCGCGACTTAACAGGAGGTCGCGGCGACTAACAAGCAGGAGCGGCTAAGGGAAGAAAGGCAGAGAGGCCGCCGAAACAAGGAAGAACCCGCGCGAACAGAGAGAAAGTGCAGCGGTTAGGAGAAAGAGATCTGCAGCGGTCACGATGATAGATACCAGCGGCCAGAAAAAAACCACGACCAAGCCGCAGAAGCAAGCAGAGGGAAAGAAGTCGAGCGGCTAGAAAACAGCCCGCGCGAACAGAAGAAAGAGACACCACGCGAACAGAGAAAAGTCCGCTGGGAGGCAAACAGGTCGCAGCAAGAAGAAGGAGAAACAAAGAGGTCGCGCACACAAAGGGCAACGACAAGGAGAGAAGAGTCCGCGCGAACAGGGCGCAAGCAGGCGGAAGAAACAAGCCACGAGGACAGGCCGCGAGAAGAAAAAGCAAGCCGCGCGGACAGGTCGCGAGGTCAGAGAGGGCGCACAGAATCAGGAGGAGAAAATCGAGTCCTCTGATACCATGTTAAAGTAGCGAACAAACGACAAAAGAACAAGCCGAATTTTGAATAATGCAAAGTTTATTATCCAAAAAAGATATCTATTACAAAGGTATGCTCTCCCTTATATAGAATGGAGGAGAGATGAAAGAATACAAATAAGAGATGTGAGACTAAAAATTTACAGGACTAAGCGGACTATACAGAACAAACCGCACAAGCCGTCCGGTCTCCAAGCCGGCTGAGACAAACCGCCAGACCGCCCGGCTACCAAACAGCAACAGCACAGCAACCAACCTGCTGAAGGGAAACCGCCAGACCGCGCGGTCTCCAACCCGCCAAGACAGACCGCCAGACCGCCCGGTCACCAACTTCAATAATATGGTGTTGCATCTTTTAGGGCTTTAGTTGGGGATCTGTTCAGAATGTGAACGGCGGTACTAGCAGCCTCTCCCCAGAGATTCTTTGGAAGACTTTTATGGATAAGCATGACTCTAACCATTTCCATTATTGTTCTATTCCTCCGTTCGACTACCCCATTCTGTTGGGGGTGTCCCGGAGACAATAAATTCATATTTTATGGTACTAATTAAGCAAAAATGCTTGAAAGTGTGGGAGGTGAATTCACCACCATTATCACTCCTTATGACTTTTAATTTCCTTTGTAACTTGACTTCTATTTCTCTCTTAAACTCCACGAAATAAGAAAGTGTTTCTGATTTTTGATTGTGAAAGAAGACCCATGAATACATGTATAGTCGCCCACTATAAGGAAGAAATAGTGTTTGCCTCCAAGAGTTGGTGTTGAGGAAGGCCCCCACAGATCACAGTGAAGTAGCTCCAAAGGGTTTTTGCAGTAGTGTTGAGACTGATGAAACGAGAGTTTATGGGATTTACTTTTGGCACACGTTTCACACTTGTTGTGATGAACTTGCAACTCAGGAATTCATTGGGCAAGCTTGTACTTGTGAAAAATGAACAAAGAGCTAAATAAACCGCAAACTTTATTGCTCCAAAAATATAAAGATTACATAGGTATGCCCCTTATTTATAGAAATCGGGGGAGGTGAGAGAATACAACACACGATGTGGGACTAAATACAAGTCGGGCGGACTATGCTGTTTGACATTGTGAAACCGCCCACTATACAATCAATAATAGAACAACAACCAGCTTCTAGCTAAGCCGCCAAACAACCAGGGTAGACCGCTGAAACAGGCCGCCTGACTGCAACTGTTGGTTGACACATATTCGAAATTGCGGCTATACACATAACCGCAGCTCTTGCATGCTATCAGACTACAATCACGGGTAGCCATCAGACCGTAGTTGAGGTTAACCATCTACCCGTTGCTGCAGCACCAACCATACCGTTGCGGCTTAACCCCAGACCGCTGCAGACCACTGCGACTAGCATCGACGCTTCTGCTGCGACATACCTCCAGACTGTTGCGGCTTAACCCAGACCGCTGGACCAAACTGCCATGCCGCTAAGACCAGTAGACCGCTGCGGTTAGAGAAAAGACCGCCCGGTCTCCACTAGTTCCAACACTCCCCCTCAAGCTGGAGCATATATATCCACTATGCCCAGCTTGCGACAAACCTCCTCAAAAGAAGTAACCGGTTTGATGAAGAAATCAACAAGTTTTTTCTTTGAGGTAACAAATGGTGCGCAGATCTGATTCTTCAAAATCTTATCTATGATGAAATGACAATCCACCTCGATATGCTTTATTCTCTCATGAAAAACTGGATTTCTCGAAATATATATAGCTGCTTTATTATCACAGAACATGGGTAGGGGATGATCATAAATTTCTCTCAGATCAAGTAAGAGTTTTCGTAGCCACTTCAACTAGCAAACAGTCTGAGCCATGCTTCTATATTCAGCTTCTACACTTGAACGGACAACTACAACTTGTTTCTTGCTCTTCCAGCAGACAAGATTACCTCCAACGAAAGTACAAAAGCCAGATGTAGACCTCCTATCTTCTTTATCATCTGCGTAGCTAGCATCAGAATAAGCCTCAACCTTCAGATGCCCTCTTTTCTGAAACAAGAGCCCTTTTCTTGGTGCACCTTTTACATACTATAAAATCTTTAGAGCTGACTACAAATGATATTCTATGGGGGCTTGCATAAACTGGCTCACTTTCCCTACTGCATAGCAAATATCTGGTCTTGTAACAGTCAGATAAATGAGTTTCCCCACAAGATGCCTATATCTGGTAACATCTTCAAATATAGGAGAATTTTCACTCCAACATTTATCATCTCCAACAGCCATAGGAGTCCGAGCGGGTTTAGCCCCAAGAAGACATGTCTCTTTCAAGAGATCTAATGCATACTTCCGTTGTGAAAGAGTAATAGAACCAGATTTCCTAGATATCTCAATCCCTAGAAAATACTTAGGAGGCCCCATATCTTTGGTAACAAAATGTTGAAGAAAATGCTTTTTTGTCATATCAATACCACTTCTGTCATCCCATATAAGAAGAATATCATCCACATAAACTGCAAGAATAATCAGGCCAGCCGAAGATTTGTGGATGAACAAAGAATGATCTGCAGCACTACGAGAGAACCCAATCACAGAAATAACTTCATTAAACTTGTCAAACTAAGCCCTGGGAATCTGCTTAAGACCGTAGATTGTCTTTCGCAGCTTACAGACCTGAGACTCCCCCTGAGAAACATACCCAGGAGGTTGCTCCATATAAACTGTCTCATTCAAATTCTCATAAAGAAAGACATTTTTGACATCTAATTGAGATATTTCCCAATCCATGTTCACAGCCATAGAAAAGAGAACACGGATAGTAGTGATCCGTGTAATAGGAGAGAAGATATCAAAGAAATCCACACCACAGGTTTGCATAAACCCTTTGGACACAAGCCGGGCTTTGTACCGATCAATCGTACCATCAGGAAGAAACTTGATGACAAAGACCCATAGACAGCCAATCACATCAGCTCCCAGAGGAGTAGGAACAAGGGTCCAAGTTCCCCGTTCAGTGAGAGTTTCCATCTCTTCATCCATAGCAGCCTTCCAATGAGGAATAACAAGAGCATCTTGATAGGAGGCGGGAAGAACATACGCCGATAAAGCAAGGGCAAAGCTCTTAAACTGAGGAGAGAGCTGCGCATAAGAAACTGCATCCCGAAGAGGATGTTGTAAGATTTCATAGTGTAGTGATAGGGCGAATTTTTTATAAAAAAATTCCAAGCACTAACGACACATAAAGATCGGATATCTAATGACAATGGCCAAAACAGGGCTAAGGAATTTAAAAACCTAACTCATCACATCTAACCATCACAAGGGGTTAGAAATTGTACCTCTAGATAACAAGATCTCTAGGCGGAAGAGGAAACACGTTGGAGAAGATGGTAGCGATTCCACCACAACAATGAGGCCGACGCCTCGCCTCTTAGTTCACCTTGAACCCTAACAGTCAAAACAATCTGCTCCATTGATGAGGGGAGAGGAAGGAAGAGACCTATACCTTCTTCTTCAACTCGTTGGAGACGTCCAGTGGCCGAGCCACACTTGTCGTCGGGAAGAAGACTGAGCAAGCAAAAAACCGTCGGGGCAACACCCTAATCTTCAAGCCGTCGTATAGAAGACCCACCCACACACTGTCGTCGGAGCACCTCCAGAAATCGTGAGTTGCTGCTCTGCGTGAGCAAGGAAAAAGGACAGTCGGCGCCCTTATCGAGCTCGGCAAATCGCCCTGACCGAGCTCGGGAAAATCGCCTCTGATTTTTTGTTAGTGTGGTCGTCGGTTCTCCAGGGCAGAACCGAAAAAGCAAAGAGCACTTGCCAACCCTTCTCCCATTTTCCTTTATATATCTCTCTCAACCCTTGATCAAAGAATCTTTGATCAAAACCCTTTATCTAAACCCTTAATCAAAACCCTTGATCAAAACCCTCGATCAAGCATATATATATATATATATATATATATATATATATATATATATATATATATATATATATATGAGTGAGATAAGAAATTGTGCCGTCACACTATTAAAATTAACGCGATGAACCAATTCATCCCGCAAATTAACAGTCGCACAATTTAACAACTCGTCTTGGTCTAAGCATGTCAAAAACGATATTTTGAAAGCACACTTATTGTACTGTCTTGATCGCATGTTGTATGAAATCAAGCACACAAGTAAGTCAAATAGAGACTGTTCCCGTTCATTTGGTGTGACCTTACAGAGGAACCATGTCGTCGCAGCGATAATATAACAGCTTATATTATAGACTGCAAGAGGATTTATCAAGGCATTGCAGTCGCCACAACAATATGGTAGTAGGTAACGAAACATAATGACATGTGTCTACCTTTGTCACGTGATATTATGAATATAGTGCAAAATAGGACCGTGTCATTTCTGCACTATATTTGTCATTCTCGGTCTCATAAGTGAGTTGTATTTATAACTACTTCAGTTATTTGCATGCATTACAACCTCGCTTTACCAAGGGGCCCGACCAAATCACTACCCAAACAATTTGGGGACAAACGATATTTCGATATGCAAATTTCTTACGCGTAAGTGTGAACAACGAATCATAATACTCATCACCATTAAAATATGGCCTTCAACTATAATCACATTGTTCACATCGACTCGCTAAATCTACACATCTCATATCTCCAATTCATTAGACACGTTGTAAACATTAATGACACTAAACACATTCCATATAATGTTACAACTAAAATAGGTCAACCTCAATATGTACGTACTCAGACGCATACATACTCATATGATTAAACGATAACTATTTATCAACATTTATAGAACTCCAATGTACTTTAACCAATATGAAAATTTTCACTCGGTAATCAATGTTCCCTTTGACTATCACGAAAGAAGGAAAACATAAGATTACATGACATAATAAAACTCATGGTTCTATGGTTCAAGTCCAAGAGCATCTTCTTGAACCATGAGGTAGTCAACAATCAAGGAACAAAATGTAACTACAACATTTGGATCATGAACACTTAATATATAAGAAAATGAAGTAACTTCACTCATGGTTCTATGGTTCAAGACCAAGTGCATCTTCTTGAACTCTTGATTACACCATTGCATAGGAGCTAATTATTTTTGTTCATGATGATCTTGCTCGCATGGGTCACATATGTTTATTTGATTTTATTGATCTCATTTCGTGAATGATTGTGACATGCGTGCTTAATATATATTCTAACAATGTAATTTTGTGTTGGTGGCACATGTTGACACTGTGCACGATTATTTGCATGCTAAAATGTGTGGAAAAATTCATTCTTTGACACATTTTTATGATGAGAAGACATAAGAATCTAAAAGTTTATTTAATTAAAAGAAGAGGGCCCTATCCAAAAAGCCCAAATCGGGACCGGGCTTGCCGGGCCCGGGCCTGGATTTAGCCGGGCTCGAACCGGGTTCGGGCCCCCTCTTCAAGAGGGGCCGTCCCCAATCTTGGTTTTTATGAACACCATTAATGGGAAGGTTCAAATTAACACATTGGCAATGAGATTTGTGTTGCTAACTCCACCAAATAATGATATTAATTAGTACCAAGTACTAACTCCACCAAACATGTTTAGTTAAATTAATACTTTCACAAACACTAGCACCTATGATAATGGAAAACACCAAGGAAATGCCATAAATATCTATAAACATGAACCACTTACTCTATACCTAATCAAAATAATAATTAGCACATAGCCCCTAAAACTAATACTTTTGAGATAAAGTAAGAAGTTTGTGGGCATTGAAATTCAAACTTAAAACATATTATGCTAGTATTCTCGCATGAGGAACTACCCTTATACACAGAAGAGCAATATCCCCGACGCTTGACTTCTCTAAAATGCAGTGTGCGGCGACAATTGGGCGCTAAGCCTCGCTCGACGTCCTCACACTCGAAAAGAGACATGGACATGGCTATACTACAAACGGTTCATTTCTACGTCTCTTTCCGAGCAAGAGGACTTCGAAGGAGACTAGTGTCCAATAATCACCATATGCTGCATACTAGAGAAGCCGAGCAAAGTATAGTAAAATAAGGTGAGTGTTATATGCAAACTAATTTTGGATTAATTGTGGAACAATTTGTTGCGTACAAACTAAGATCTATTCATTCAAATGACCGAATTTTAGAGAGCCATAACTTCCAATCCACTCAACGAAATTTGAATCCGAAAGCAACAGCGAACTCGTGAATAAAATACGCACAAGATCGAGATATCTTATTCGAAAGTTTTAGTGACTTGTGAATGAAATTTTTCGAGTTTTCCAACCTATAATTATGAAAACTATATAAACGTTTCAAAAGATATTACTCATGACGATCAGGAGAATAATTATGAAAACTTTATCATATCCTGAGAAGTTATTTTTTAAGGATCACTTTGCCTCTATTCATATTTAGAATTTAATTCTTTTTTTTGAATTTCTAATTAATATAATAATTTTACATATCCAAAAGAATTTAATTATTATTGCGCCACCTGTGATTTTTTTTAACGAATTAAAAAAACCGATATATCATGGAAGGGAAACTTACTGTTGTCATAGCCAGACGACCCAGACTCCTGCTTGCCTCGTCCCGGGCTGTACGGAACCGCACCGCCGCCGGAATACCAAATATAACACGTCCCAAGGTACGCCTCGCCGGATGCGGCGCCGCCGCACGAATGCTTCACCTGCGACGCCGCGGCACCAACGCAGCCATCACAATCCCTCAAGCTGAGATCCCCCGTGCATTGCGCCCCCGCTTGCACCGGCCCCGCCGTCGCAGCCCTGTAAGAACTTCCGGTGACCGGCGCCACAGAGACGGCCGCGAAGGCGTCTTCGCGCGCCGCCAGAAAGTCTCCTCCGCCGCTATTTCCTCCGGTTGAGCAGGTTTTATACCGGAGATTTGTGTCCGGGAGGCCGAAAAAAGCGTCCTTTCCGTAGCGGAGGAAGCAGCCGCGGAGCTGGAGGGAGGCGGCGGTGGCAGATGAGCAGAGCGAGGGGACGCGGAGTACGGCATCGCGGACGCAGGAGGAGCAGTCGGGGATTGATAGGTCGCCGGTGCATTGAAAGAGGCCGGAGATGGGAGTGGCGGAGGGGGAGCCGGCGGAGACGAATTTGGAGTAGAGGGAAAATCCGGCGGCGGCGGAGAGGGAGGAGAGGAGGGAGTCTAGATTTAGTTTGTAAGGGGAGTTAGAGTTGTACTTCTCGCCGGAGCAGGTGGAGTAAACTACGGTGGCGAGGTCTTCGCCGGCGGAGGGGGTAGAAGGGAGGAGGAGGAGGAGGATGAGGAGAGGGAGGAGGCTGGGTGGGGTCGCCGGTGACATGGATGTTTGTTAGTCTTTTGATTTTGTAATTGGGGTCGCTGTTGGGACTTCACTGGTTTGTATATAGTTGGAGTCGGAGGAAGAAGAAGACTGACCGTACATAAGTGGGTAACAGGTCTATTTTGGGTCGGGTTAACAGGTATGGAGACCGAGCCCAACCCAATAAGGACTTGTTGGGCCATGGACAAATATAGGATATTTATCTACTTATCTTCGAAAAAAAACTCTTTAAGTGCGCCAAATGGTTTGTAAAATCATATATGCATTTTATTTTCTATATATTTGTTGAAGCTAGGAAATTCCTAACTCCAAATGTTAAGATATGAGTGCGACCTAAGATTACTGATCCAACGATCCGACGGTCGGGGTTCGAATGCTGAAGCTAAAGAAGAGATGAACGAATTACTAAAGGATCTCAGACACTGTGGCAGGAAGGTCTCACTATGTATCCGGACGTTTAAAAGACACTCCTCATCTGTAGCCAAATAATTGAATTTAAGCCGTCTGATTTGAATTGTAGGGGCATCCAACAATGTGTATACAAGTGACATCAAATTTGAAGTATGTAATATGGGTTTGCAAAAATAACCGAAGAACCGAAAACTGAACCGAACCGAATGGTTTGGGTCAGTTCCAAATAGCTTTGGTTCCGGTCTGGTTCCCATAATATCAGAACCGATAATTCGGTTCGGTTCCTGATTCCAAGGGTCGGGTACGCAGAACCAACCCGAGAACCAAATATCAATGCTAAAGAATATATTTTGAGACATCGTTTATAGTCGTATGGCCGAATACGCGAAAATAATCGAGAATATAGTTTTATGGCTAAAAAAATATTTATTGTACTTGTGTAGTTGTATGATTTCAATATGATATAATGTCATGATTCAACTATTTTGAGATATTGAAACTTATCTTATAGAACAGATCCCGATCAAGTAAGATCGTGGATATTCAAACTTATATTATAATGAAACATGAGTTGAAAAAGTCATTTTTAAATTTTGTTAGACATAGGTAGACCCGAGAACCGAACCGGAACCGAACCGAAGCAAATGATTCAGATCTGGTTCTATACAATAGGACTGTGAGTCAGTTCTGGTTCCAAAAGTTTAGAACCGAACCTATATAAGTCGGTTCTTGATTTTGAGTGAAACCGAACTGACTCGATCTGAGTTGCACCCCTAATATGTAATGATGAAGATCAATTGTAAAATGAATTTAAAATGTTATTTTAATATTATTTATTTATACCAAACCGACGGCCTGATCCAAAAAGGTGGGCCAAGTTAAAGTTGAGCCGCAAATATTATTTCTAAATGGATTAAAAGCCCCCATGGCCCAACCCTTGTTTTTTTTATGTTTGGTGGAGAACGCGAATTATATAATACTCTCATTGATTGTTTAAGCTAATGAGACTTGACTTAGGCAATGTTTGGTAGGACTTATTTTTACCGGGCAAGCGGTTACGACCGCATGAATCGGATCATAATTATCCGCTTCATGCGGTCGTAATCGCTTGACCGGTGAAAATAAGTCCTCCCAAACGGAGCCTTAGGCTGCGTTGACACGGCTTAGATCGCAGCTTATTTGCTCCGGTGAGATTGGACAAAAACGTATTGTTAAAATGCATGTTTGGTATGACACTATCGTTACCAAAAAAAACTAGTTTATGAGATTTTGGTATGACAATGACATTTTTGTCCAACCTCACCGGAGCAAATAATCTGTCATAAGCCGCCCCAAACGCAGCCTTAGTTGGATAAGCTTAATGTTCTTAATATAATATAATGATATTTGTAGATTTATTACTAAAAAAACAATATTTTATGGAATTTGAATTGGGCAATTTACCGTTCAATGATATCCACAGTCAGCAAATATTTTTCGCAGTCCAATTTTTTTTCGTAGTCCATAACATCACAAGAGATATTTAGGTACGGGTAACGCACGGTGATCATAATAGATCACCGTGATTTCAACGGCGTACATTGTTTGCAAAAATATACGGTTGTCTTTGTGTACTATAAATGTATTGAAAAATGATCATATTTAAAATAATCATGAGCGAAAATTCGTTTTGGCCTAAATACACTGCCGGATGGAGTTTTCATAACATCACGGCCAGTAGCGAAGCCAGGAATAAAGTTTAAGGTGGGCAAACTTTGTAACCGAGTAAATGAGTAAAATCTACAAGGCTCTGTTTGTTTGGCAAGTTTTCAGAGGGAATTGTTATTGTCCAAAACAAAAAATTCATGGGTTTTTGAATTGGTCCAAATCTATAATTTTCCTCCAATGCGGCAATGCCAATTCCGAGTTATTCACCACAGGTCGACATCAATCAGTAAAAAATGGACAACAAGAGAAAGAAATCATAATTTTTACATTCTTTATTCATGAAAATGATTTTACAGGATGAAAGAGAAGAAGATACCTCAGCGAAACAAGAAACTCAAGCTTGCGGAAATCATTTTTCGTGAAAATGATTTTACAGAAAGAGAAGAGATAATGGTTCCAACCTCCAAATGCTACCTGAAAAACAAAAAGAGAACCTAAAATCAGGGACGCAGTCACGCAAACTTGCAGTTTCTCCAAAACTAGGGAGATCGACGGTGGATTTTCGAAGAAAAGAGGGAGGGACCGAGGGACGCCGGACGCATACCAGGGAGATCGACAGAGCCCAGAGGCAGCCAGGCAGGCACCCGGCGACGGCCCGGCGAGGTGAGTAGGCGATGACGACGAGGCTTTCCCTCCTTTCCCGGCGACGACGAGGCGAGTAGCTGCGAGGCGACGCGCTGACGACGACGACGACGCTTCGCCTTTGCCTCTTTGCTCCTCACGCCTCAGTCCGTAATTCCGTATGGCGTATCACGAGATTTTTTTGTTTAACCTAGCAACAACTGCGGCGGGTGGCCCCGCTTATCATTTTAAATTTTGCATCTGCATGATTTTTTTTTGCAAAATTAATAACTAATGTCTAATAAGATAGATTTTTGCAATTAATAAGGTGAGCATTTGCCCACCTTATGTATAATATAGCTTCGCCCCTGATCACGGCGTGTCGGGAGCCCTGTTTCTTCGAGGTGGCCACCGCCATGTCCCTCCTTGTCTCCTTCCATCGCTCCCACTCAGATGCAGGGCTCCGTAGCCTCCGCTCAGATACCATGCGCTCCTTCAGAGTAGCCTACCTTACCTCGACATGCCAACACTTCCGCCTAGTAAGCGCCGATCATCTTTCTCTTCTTCGGCTTCGTTTGGGGGGGGGGGGGCATTTTTCACCGGTCAAGCGGTTGCGACCGCATGAACCGGACCTTAATTAAGGTCACGGTCCAGTTCATGCGGTCGCAACCGCTTGACCGGTGAAAAAAAGTCCCCCCAAACCGGACTTTAATTAAGCTCCACAGCCGCGGAGCTTTTAGAGGAGATGGAAGTGTTGAGATTGGTAATGCTGGAGTCATTCCAAAGCAGAAGATAAGGGGGGTACATTGATAACAACCAAAAATCATGCATCATCTCTTAATTATCTCTTGCTGTCATGTTTAAATGCTGTTAAGTTTTATTTTATATAAATTGTAATGGATGTTATGCTGAATATTAATGAAAAATGAACTATTTGCTCTTCCCTGCTTAATCTTCTCTTCCTATGTTTCTTTTTCTTTTCAAAGGAAGCGCCCCGACACTCGGGGCTCGTCTGACAATTGCAAGCATCCTCCACTCCGGGATTCTTAACACGAGAAGAAGTCCGTCTAGACTCCAGAACGCGTGTTAACCACTTCCACCAAAGACAAACATTAAGTTTCACGAGTGGTGGTCTATCACCCTCCAAACGCCTCTTTCTCTCACCACTCAAGTTGTAATGAGCAGCGGTCCGTCGCTCTCACATTCTCTCTAAAATCGGGTAAACAACAACAAATAGTGAAGTTTGGTCGACACCAATTCGACCACATTGTTTTTTACCAAATCCTCGGATTTTTCAGGTAAAAAAACATTGTTTGCTCTCTCATTTTTCTATTTGTTTGCACGCTTGACCGCTCCAGGGCTAAAACAATCCAATCTAAATCGGTCTACCAAGAACCTCGAACGACCCGCAACAATTAGAATCCTCTTCATTTGAAGGCAAATGAATACTTACTAAGGCTCTATTTGTTTGGGCGTTTCGCAACTCTGTTTTGGGCAAACGCCGACGGAAGGAGGGTAAACAAATGAATCTCCGGCGGCGTTTGCTCCGTTTCCACCCGCCCTCCTTGAGAAACGCCCCAAAAAATTCCGTTTGGAGCAGCCACCTCCCCCTCTGATTCGAACTCTCCGTTTCCACCCGCCGGATTCGAACACTGTACGTATGCGTACCAATCGCTCGTGCGGGAGCAATAAAGCTATATGATTTTGATGTCAAGGGCGTAAAATTTTTTGGACCGTGCTACGATCATTTTTCAATACGCCCCTTTATAGAAATACGACCGTATTTTTTAAGCGAATGATCCACATCATTGAAATCACGGATCATATAGCTGTATTTGCTCCCACGCAATCAAAAATAGATACGCATACACACCAAAAAGTTTTTCCAAATAAAGAGGATTCCCGTAACCCTAGAGTTGAATCCATGAAAGGGCGATTGTACCATGCTAAATAATATTATCGTTCGGCAAACTCTAAATTTATACTATTGGTCATAGTCTCATAGATCATAAATAAATAAATAAAATTTATTGCATCAAAATTAAGTTTAAAAAAAAATTATATACATACCTCCCCAAAAACAAAATCCCACTAACAAATTGCAAATGTCAACCATCTCCATTAATTTTCATTGACCAACCAATTGGGACCCACCGAGCTAAATTTCATGGGGAAGACTAGGGGTGCAAATGAGTCGAGCTCGAGTCGAGTTTGGCAAAATTTTCAAACTTGAGCTCGAGCTCGAGCTAATCATTTCGAGCTCGAGCTCATCGAGCTCATCTTGTACTGGCTCGAGCTCGAGCTCAATGCCTGCTTATCGAGCCCGAGCTCGAGCTTCGAGCTCGAGCTGCTCGCGATGTTTTTAGCTCATGAGCCTGCTTTTTCTTTAGGAATAAAAAGCTCGCAAGCTGGCTCGCGAGCTCGTGAACAATAATATTCGAGCTCGAGCTCGACTCGTAATCGAGCTCGAGCTCCACAGGCTCGAGCTCGAGTCGGGCTTTTTTCGAGCCTGCTCATCGAGCTTTTGAGCCGGCTCAACTCAACTTGCACCCCTACGGAAGACATTTTCATTATCTTCTTTGTCCCTGAAAAAAAAAACGAAGGAATTAAATGAAAAGGATAAGTAGGGAGAACAATGCAGGCCACAAGCATCCCATTCTATAATTGATATCAAGTTCTTCCCTTTCAAATCTCAATTCTACATGATTTGATCTTCGTCGGTCGTCGGGGTCTTCAAAAAGATGGTCGTTTCGAGCCGTTGCCACCGGATTCGTCGCAGAAAGTAACACACGAAAACATTGATAATCTACCCCGTCTCAAACAAAGCTAAAAATTCCTGTGACTATCATAGGGGGTCCAACCATACTATTATAACAGCAAAAAATAGTCTAAACCCTAAAAAATAAATGGCAATAGTGTAATGTCTTGGATTGAACTTATGACATCACCGTCGCCAATAACCACAAGGGCCCATTCATTTCGGCGGAATTGGAGCAATGAAATTAGAATTCAATTGTCAATTTCAATTCCAGCGGCCCAAAAAAATTATTGAAAACGGATTTCATTCCAATTTCTTTAGGAATCTATTGTAGAGGACAGAAAGCCCCCTAAATTTTGACATCGCAAGTTCTATATTCCCGATTCCATCGAGCGCACCTCCGTCTCGTCTTCAACCACGAGGGGCGATGAGCTCTCCTCTCGCTTCCCATCAGAGAGGGATGACGAGCTCTACTCCTCTGCATCTTATGCGAGCGTGTGCGTGCGTGTGTCAGTGTGATATTGTGTCCTGATATTTCAATTTTTCACTGTTTTAGATTTTACGTCTCAATTCCATCAACTCAACTGAAAAATAATATGTAGTTGAACATCAAAATTACTAATCCCAATTCCTGAACAGAATACATGCATTCAGCCGAACAACAAAACTGAATTGACTTCAATTTCAATTCTCCCGGGAATCAAAATTGGGCAAATTCCAATTCATGCGGAGCCAATAGTCTGTTCCGTAGGATGGAAATTAGACTTCTAAAGTAGAATTAGGCTTCAAAAAGACCTCCGATTCTAATTTCAGGACGCAAAAAACAGACCCAAATGGATTTGACAATAAATAATTGTATGAAAAAAAGAGATGAGAACTACATTGTTTAGCCCCCTCGACAAGTCGAATAAGAGTATAAGACAAACAATTTCCATCTTATTTTGTAATATTTAGGGAAGATTTCAGAAACATTATTTTTCAGCTCCTTGTTTTGAGAAGAACCTCAGAACTGAAGGGAGAAAGTACCGAGAAGGCGGATTTGAAAGGGTGTTTGTTTTCGCTTTCAAAGAAGCCCTTTCTGCTGAAAACTCTGGATGCAATCATCAAACATTTGGGTGATTGTCTTGAAAGATTTGAGCCCCAGCTCCTTCACCTTGTTTGTGTCCATACTATGTGGATTGTTATCTCCCTGCTTATCATCACAGCTATTCTCATCAAATGTAGAGAATAGAAGGATAAAATTAGACAATGCATGTAAAATGTAAAAAATATATTTAATAATTTTTAAAATTTTAAATTTAATGGTTAATAATTTCACATTAAGTGTAAACATATCCATATAGGGTTAACTACTTATGGTGGAAGGCAGCTTGATGGGTGCACAATGATAAATATAAGGTGTTGGGCGCCTAAATTTAATCATTCATATTGACGTACACCTTTTAGACAGAGCGATCGAGGGCTTGGAAGCACCGAAAATCAGTGAATTGGATGTCCAAGTACACCTAGGAAATGGCCGGAGAACTCTGATGCTTTTTCCTCCCTCTTTTTTCTACGGTTTTCCATGTATTGGTAACTACTTGCGGTGAAAGGCAGCTTGATGGGGGCACATTGATAAATACAAGTAGGGTTTTGGATCCATAAGTCTAATCATTCATATTGACCTACACCATTCAAAGAGAGCGGTTGAGGGATTGGAAGCACGGAAAACACTATAGAGTGCATAATATTTGCCTCATGTATGAGACTATGAGTGATTTTTAAGCCTCCTTTTATCTACGGTTTTCTATGCATTTATGCATGTCGTTGGCATGGATTTGTCTTAAAAGGTCAATCTTCCTTTTGAGTCTAAGATTAAAGTAAGAATAAGAAGAGATTTGAGAAGAAAATTCTCCAAAAATACATGGTGAATTTTATGTCTCCTACATGAGGCGAAAATGCAATATCCTTGAGCATGGTGGACATCCTAAAATCAACTGTTTGAAAGTGGAGCCCCAGTTCAGATCTTTGATGTTTTACACGTGAAATGGATATATATTAAGAGCATAAGACCTCATAAATTTCTAGACGTGGGTCTATATATTAAGAATGGTATTCGAGGTCTGCACCAAACTCACAATAAGTGCTTTCTATAATACAGTATGGATGGATTCTTACTTGTTGGAAATTGGATAAGCTGGATATTTGGTCCTTAGCATCTCTACAACTTCAGACCAATGTGCAACGCTGCATGAACAAATAAGCCTTCCTGAAGCTCTACTATCCTCCATCGCCAGCATGTGAGTGGAAACAACATCATTGATATGCACAAATCCTATGGTCGTGTTTGGATACGAAGCACTATCTCCTGCACCCATACATATAAATGGGTTTCTTTTAGACTAACATGCCTTTTCTCTATGTTTCAAAATTATAAAGAAATTCCCTTCAATTTGCTCCTATTACAGAACTCCCATTCCATCAAAAATTTGGATGAAAAATGATAAAATCAGCTAAAATATTTTATGATTTTTCAAATTCAGCATTCATATTAAGTTTACAACCTCATCTCTTGCAAATTCTGAGTTATATCAAAGATTAAAAAAAGAGCAGCCCGGTGCGCAAAGCATCCCCAGGCAGCTATGGTCTGGGGAAGGGTCCGACCACTCGGGTGACTTTACCCTGCATTTTTGGAAGAGGCTATTTCCAGGACTCGAACCCGTGACCTCAAGGTCACATGGCGACACCTTAACCGGTGCGCCAAGGCTCCCCTTACAAGTTTTATTGAAAGATAAATCTGAAAATTTTCAAAACTAATTTTATCGCTTTTCATCTAAAATTTTGATAAAAGGGGAGTTTTGTAAATGAATCAAACATATAGGGCATGTTTTTTGTAGTTTTGAAACATAGAGCAAAATATTCCATAATTATGTAAGCTCTCAGTGAAGATCCCGGCAATTAACCATCTATATATGTGTGTATGTGTGTGCGTATATAGCCATAACCATACACTAATGATTACGAGAAGAAATGTACATAACCTTTCATCAACAAAAGTATCTTTAGAAGAGTACTCGTGGGCTTCTGTGTAAGAACAGGACCGACTACAAATGAGGGGTTCACTACCACGAGATCTAGGCCATTCTCCTCTACAAATTTCCAGGCTTCTTTTTCTGCCATTGTCTTTCCATACGCATACCAAAGCTATGTAGATAGATTTCATGGTGGTATAAGAATATTTGAACCGGATTATTTCTTCTAATGAACTGAAACATAAATGAGAAAGAGAGAAGACGACATTACGTTGAATCTCTTGCAGTACTCGGTGTCACTCCAATGCGATTCATTGAGAGGGGAGAGTGAAGTAGAATCATGGCGATATCTTATAGCAGAGCAGGAGGAGGTGAGCACAACACGTTTGATCGAGCTTGCTTGAAGGCAGGATTTGAGCACATTCATGGTGCCTTTGAGGGCAGGATCAATCAATGTTTCCTACATTAATTGGACAAACTGTTATCACTTTTAAAGCCCCTTTATGCTAAAGTGTCAAAGAACTCATTAATACTATTATTTTGATTCAAAATTCATTATTTAAAACTAAATTTTATATTGTACCCTTACTATATATATGATAGAAAATGTGTGATATTTTATTAAAATAAATACCACATGAAGATAAAATATGTGATTAACATTACAATTAATTAACCAAACTTCCTCTGGGAGTTTGCATAATTACAAGTTGCACCCCTCAATCTTTTGAAATTACAAAAACTCCCATGCAAGTTGCATGTCACAAATTTAGACACAAGATATATACAGTCCTCCAATCAATAAAAAAAAGAAACCTAGGCTATTAGACACACTTTCTATCTAAGGACACTACAACACGGAAGAATCTCATCACAAGCAAATGAACATTGTGAAGTTAAGGAGACAATGATCTGATATTCTGTGATACTAATCCTTTATTAATTTAAATAGTGTTAGCCAAAGATGGTTGGTAAAACTATAAATATCATAAATAAGCATTATGATGGGAATCACAATCAACTCTCACGATGATCGGAACCGTTCATCTTATGCGGATCGCAATCAACTTACACGATGATCGGAACCGTTCATCTTATGCGGATCGCGATCAACTTACACGATGATCGGAACCTTTCCACCACCAAGTTGTCGGCCACCACCTTCAGCATCCACAAAGACAGCCGGCCACCCTTTCTCCCCCATTTCCCCCATTGCCGACCTTCCACCATTCCCCCTTCTTGCCGTGGAACCACTTTCCAACTACACCCTCCCACCATAAAAACCAAACACGGCAGGATACGTTGTATTAAATATAATAAATATGTATATATATCCTAAAAGTACTCAGCCATCATCCTATGCATACTAAACCAATGATCCCGAAGAACTTTTCAAGGCTTCCACACCATTAGAGTAACAGGTGTATTCCCGAGTATCGGGTACCGTACGGTACGTGACCCTCACCATAGCTTTCCAAACACCCTCCCACCTAAAAACTACAAAACAGCCCTCTGAAATTCATCTCCAATGATCACCGAAGAACTTTTCAGGCTTCCCACCACCACCACCACCATCTTCATCAAGTTTCCTCCATTTTGTAGTTTTCCGGCGATTGCCGGAAAAACACCTCCGGTAACCATCGCTTTTGAAACCCGGATTCCGGTTCAACGGAGTTCGGACTGGAGAGACAGTTTTAGTTACACGATGATCGGAACCTTTCCTCCACCAAGTTGCCGGCCACCACCTTCAGCATCCACAAAGATAGTCGGCCACCCTTTCTCCCCCATTTCCCCATTGCCTACCTTCCACCATTCCCCCTTCTTGCCGTGGAACCACTTTCCAAACACCCTCCCACCTAAAAACTCCAAAACAGCCTTCTGAAATTCATCTCCAATGATCACCGAAGAACTTTTCCGGCCTCCCACAGCCTCCCACCACCACCATCTTCATCAAGTTTCCTCCATCTTGTAGTTTTCCGGCGATTGCCGGAAAAACACCTCCGACAACCATCACTTTTGAAACCCGGATTCCGGTTCAACGGAGTTCGGACTGGAGAGACAGTTTTAGTTACTTGGCCCGTCGACGAGTGCTCAAGGTAGGTCAATTCGTGCCCGGATTCAGCCTTCACTAATTTGAAGTGGTTGCCTACTCACAGACCCGGTGAGCTGCAGCGTGGAGGTCACACCGCTCACCTGGAAGCGCGTGTCGCCCCCCCCCCCCCCCCCCAGCCAAAAGCTTGGCACCTTGGATGGCACGGAGCAAAACTCTCTAAAATTCAAGAGCTCTGGAAGGCTGGATCTGTCTCTCCAAGGTGCTTTAAGGGTCTATTTATAGCCAAACCCCTAACCAGGGGCAAATCCTTCATTTATGGCCTGCGAATAGCGGCTTCCGCTTTTTGATTATTGCTATTGATACCCCTGATTGGTCTGCGGACAGCGGAATCCCGTTGTTTTAAATGGCTACGGGCAGACAAGGCCAAGATGCGAGTAGACGGAAGGGCGAGCCGGCTCTCCTTGCCGAGGCGAGTTCTTGAAGAGAGTGGTGTCGCCTCACCCGCTAGTCCGGCTCGCAGTCGTTCTTGTGGAAGGGGCTCCCCCAGCGAGCTGACAAACCGTTTGTTGAGTCCGCCTCGTGATCATCAAAGTCGCCTCGCCTAGTCCAGTTTCTTCTGATGGGCTCACCCAGCCCTGGTTGGGCGCAATCTGGACTGGGGTCGCTAAATTGGGGTTGTACATGATCCCGCTTCTTTGCGAGCTCTCCAGAGGTCGGAAAGAAACCATCCAACCCCGATTTGGCGAGCCCGGCATGTCGTCTGTTAAGCCGCATCGGCTTCCTCTCCTAACTCTATAAATAAGGTAGTGAGGGTAGGGCTGTCCTTAACAAGATTTTCCGACCGACCTGCTATCCCCTTGATCGTCATGGACTTGCTTGACCGGGACGAAATCGAGGTTCGGTCTGATCGGAGCCCCCCCCCCCCCGGAACTCGGCGGGCTCCTCGGGTGGACGACCCTGTGCGAGCTTGAACTCAACAAGGCAGAGAGAAACTGACGGCCCCGATCGACCTGACCTCTTCTGTGCCTTCTCCGTGGTACGCGCCATCCCTAGGAGTGGTGGTACCGGCTGGCGACGAGGGCCAGCTTCCTCTGGATAGACGTTCTGCCACTGTCAAGGTATGTGAATCTGTTGCCCCTTGTCGCGTTATCCCTACCTTTGATTACGTCGTTTTGTGATTCCCTAGGTTGGTGACGATGCCACCGTTGTGGTGGCCCTGGCGACCTCGACGGACGGCAGTGGCGCAGGGACAAAGAAGATAAAATTATCCAAAGGGATAAAGCAATCTCGCCCACCTACGCCAGGCGACGGCCTTTCTCCACTCCGATCACAAGAGGAGCCCCGAGCAACCCCCCTTCCTCAATTGCGCACTCGCTCTGGCGTTCGGTTTGCGACACCACCGTGGAGCACTATGCCGACCATGTGCACCTTGGCAGTCAGGTGACCCCGCCCTTACTGGCTGGCATCGAAATCGTTGTCTTGCCTCGCTACCTGGAAGCGGGCGAGTCGAGTCGCTGCACACAAGGCGGCGAAACTCCTTAGCCGCACAAGGACCTAGACGTCACGCACAAGGCAGCGATTCTCTCCTAAGCCACGCAAGGACTTAGACACCACACACAAGGCGACGATTTCCTCTCTCAATTACAATGAAAATAAAGAATAAAACAAAGTGTAAACTACAGAATTAAAACTCCCTCTAATGAAGCGCTGAATATGGTGACGAATCCTTGTCAAGGTTGCTTCGAATGTTGTGTACGAGCCGTCGATCTTCCGCGCTTGAACCTTCTTGGGAGAATGGAGTTTTTCTGAATGATGGAGCTCTCTGGAACAATTGCACGAGAAGGAACACTCCAAATTCTGTAATTCGTAATCTCCACAAAAAATGAGTTTATTTTATATTTTAGCGATATCGCCCGGCGACACGGGATATCGCCAGCCGGCGATATCTTCTCCAGCTGCCACTTGTCCAACGTATTCCTGATTTTCGCATAACAGATCGATCACGGTCAATCGTGGGATATCGCCTGGTGATATCGATGTCGTCGGGCGACATCGAGTGTAACTGCACGCAGCGTGGAGGTAATGCTATAACTGTTCATCCATTGTCGCCTGGTGGCGATATCCAATATCGTCTGGCGATATCTCCTTAGCTCCTCTGTTCTGACCCGAATCAAAACCCAAATGCTATTAGTGTTAGAGTTGTGATATCTGCACATCATAAACACCTTATGATCAAATCAGTGTTGTAGATATCGGACGACATGTCCGACATGTCGGCCGACATAAAGGTTTTGGGTGCAAACCGCAACGAAACCGATTTGTTTGACAAAAATATCGTTTTGTAAAAAAACAGCGATATATCCCGATATATCGATATATCTCTAACCCGATATTTCGGTTATTATATTTAATATATAAAAAAACAAAGTTCACGGGACCCATATTTTTCTACTTCAAGAGTCCATTTCACGCATTCGTCATTTCTCGCTTTACCCTAAATTTTACGGGAGAGTCGTCTGGCGGAGTGGTCGACACTCGACAACTTCTCCTCTGACGAGGCAACGGATCGGCATCGCAGGCGAGGAGTAGACGACGACGTCGGGCTTTCGACGAATTGGCATCGTAGGCGAGGACGCGAGGAGTCGATGCCGGGTTTTAGGGTTTCTGCTACTTCACTCGACTGTAAGCCCCCTTCTTCTTTCTTCTTTTTTCTGCGACAATTGAAAGTTTTATTTGGAGTTATTATATTAATCAAGTCATAAGATCTAAAAGTTTTATTAAACTTGTGTTACTGTAAGATTCTTATTTATGATATAGTTAGATTTTTTTATTGCAATAGCTAAGTTTATAACTTTCCTTGTGCAAATCTACAGTAATTTTTATTTCTCCTATGCTAAGAAAAACTCCCCTCCAACTTTACATAATTACATGTGCTTCTCCTTTATCTTTCAAAATTATTTCAAAAAAAATGTTATAAATACTTATTTGTCTATACATTGCTATAGTTATTTGTCTGTACATTTTTACTTATTTGCAAAAAATATGTTTATAAATAATGTAATCTTTATTTAAATATTAAAATCCGATATTGTAAAATATCTCTGATATATCCCCCGCAATACGACATACGACATTTCAAACCCAAACCGACATGAACCCGATATCCGACATCTACAATCTTGGATCAAATACAACTAAGATTTGTTATTAGCAAACCAAGAAGCGCGGAACGCATGCTACAACAATCTCCCTCTTTTGATGATAACAAATCCACTTAGAAAGAAATTATGAATGATCTATAAAGTGTTAGTAAATATGATTAGGAAGACTAAGCATTTGTATGTGCACAAAACTCCTCTTGGATGTAACACTCCTACATGTGTACTCCCCCTAAAGCTAAGCAGATTGAACCAATGTATGTTATTTTTAATTTAAAGTTAAATTAAAAATTAAAATCAATCCTAATTATGAATGGTTTCTCATTAAATTATCCCTCTTTTGATATTGTCAAAAGAAATATCAAAGTGATGCGGAAGCCAAAAATAGGAAAAACGACAAATGAAGAAACAAGTATATAACATGTGAAACAATGTATAGTAATGAATAGTGTGAGTGAACACTAACAATTGTCAACTTTCATCCATTTATATCATAAACGCATACTCTAGTGAAGATAATGTAGAATCATTTACGGTCCAACTCTCATAAGAAGAAATTTTAGAAAAGATAATGATGTGTACATGTGAGAGGTTGATGAAAACACATAATGAGAATCCTTCAAATATGTGAACACGTGGAATGTGAAAAAAACAACATAACATAGAAATATACATAACTAGCTATACATGTACCCAAGAATTCAGAGCACAAAAATTAAAGTAATATCCATATAAAGGTTTCACAAGACACTTTACAATTCTTTCCAAGGTGCTCAGCCTCACAAATCTTATTAAAACTTATCAAAAGGGTAAGTAGTACTTGGTGGAGGTTCCTTGTCAGTTTTTTTTGCAACACATCATCAAAGAAGTGGAATTTTTTTATTGTTAAATAAATATTTTTTTGCCTTTGGCTTGACAAAGGATTCCAAATTCACTTGTGTGATCATATAGGATAATCAAATATGAATTGTGCAAAGAAAATAAGGATAAAGTAATAGTGTCAGCACGAAATCTAATGATTATGGTAGAACATTCACAATTCACATATGTAGTAAGGTGAAGTCATATGTAGATTTTCACAATTGTGGGTGTGAGAACATTATAATAACTAAAACATTTTTTATACTTAGAGGCATGCAAAAACAACTTTACAAGTATAATACACTAGGAGAGATGTATATAGAAAATGATATTTGAAGTTGAATATTTGAACAATGTAATAGGTAACCCAAAATTATAAAATATACATTGTACCATGCCTGAACCTGAAAAATCAAGACAAAGTGGCATTATTGTAAATTTTGATGTTGTCGGGCAATATCGGATATCGCCGGTCGGTGATAGTGCGTAAATATAAAAACCCGTCGATCTGGATCTAATGCACCATTTTCTCTATTTTCTCCTAAAGGTCTTGTGCGTTAGGCATTCCGAAGTCGGCGAAATCCCCAAATCAAGGTAAGATCTTGAATTTTTTTTTCTTTCATGTTTTTTATGTGAAGGTTTGAGGGAAGATTCCATGAAGAGTTAGTGTAGAAAATCTGAAATTTTATATTTTTTTTCTAGATTTTAGTGAAAGTATGGATTTTGGATAGATTAGCTTGTAGATCCATGTTTTTCATGATGTATAATCATTGATCTATGTGTTTTGAGGAACCTAATTTCAGATCTTGAGTTGGCCATTTAGTTTTTAAAAAAATTTCATGGTTGTAGGGAAGAAGATGATAAATAGTATTTTTGAAACTTTTCCTTGAACTTCTTTAGGTAAATAATTTGGAAAAAAAATTTCAAATCTGGTATGTAGAGATGGTGAATGTTGAAATTTCATGTCGAAATCCATCGTATCTCGATTTTCGATATCGCCCGGCGACAGTGAGTGTTGCCCGACGATATTGGCAATTTCTGTATTTCAATTTTTGTCTTATCATTGCAGATATTGCAGATATGACTTCCAGTTCAAAGGCTAGGAGAAGCACTGGACATGACAGTCACTCATCATACCAGACATATCCGAGTCTTGAAAATGCGAACATCGGTGTTGGGAAAATAATTGAATTCGACCCAGTTCGACACGCACACATACACGATCTTCTGGCAATGGCAAGTATCATGTCTGTCATTATATTGTACACGTTTTCTTCAGTGTTGTTTAGGGAGTTTTATAATCATTTAAAGGATCCTAATTTCACTGAATTGAACGGAGGAGTGCGATCCTGTATTCAAGGATAAACAGTGGAGATAACCCACTATGACCTAAGGGAAGAGTTTGGGTTGTGGAAAGTTATAGAAAGGATAGAGATTATACGTTATTGAATTTGGTTTTACATGAAAATTCCATGAAAAACCTTATCCAATCCACGACCACGCTCACTACAGATGGACGATTAGTGCAAGATATCCTTGAGGCATACCATCATGCTCAAGTCCGGGGATACGAGAACGATCACGACTCAATTGAGCTATGTAACATATATGATCTTGGAGAGGGAGCCATTTGATGTGGCGGACTTCATTCTTTATATAATCCAATACACGTTTAGACTAAAGAATCCGATGTGGAAGAAGTTTAACACTCTACCGATGGGGGCGGTGATACAACGTATCTTATATAAGAAATATAGTTGGATCGACCCAGAGTTCTATTTTGATGATTGCGAGCCTTCCATTTTCTCTACGGGTGGTACACGACTAGGTTCATCACAACTAGGTTCCACACGAAGTAGTGAACCGGTATCAACGATCAGAAACCCACCACTTTCAAGAGATGGATCACTGCGTGAAGGGTAGGACAACTTGCGAGAGTCGTTTGAAGAACATAAGAGAGAAGTTAAGAAACATCATACGGGAATGCAGAAGTTCTTCAAATTTCTGACCAAAACCCTGAAGTTGAAACCAACTTCAGCTGAGGCAGCAGAATGGGAGAATCCAGTCGTGGATCCTCCGCGACATTCAACGCGCTGGCCTCGTCGTACAAGAAACAGTGGTCAGAGCTCGACAGAACACCAGGAGGAACTCAGTGGTGCTTACAGCAGAAATTTCTGAGTTTTTGGGCTTACTGGACTTTTGACAGATATCGTTTGTCGACACCCAGTATCGCTAGGCGACGGTGCATTTTATATTATTTTTGTTTTATGTTTTGAAATTTGGTGTTGTAATAATATTTGAAGTAATCTGTGACAGTTTGGTGTTCTTATGTAGTACAATTTACTTTGTTATTCTTGTTTTGGTTATATTAATTATAATTATAAATTCTGTTGTTTAAGGTTAATTTTTTGTTTAATGATTATGTCAATTTCCTTATCTTGATATGTCCAGTATTTCTAGTTCTACTCTTAGTAAAAAAAAACGGGAATCTGCAAGTGGTTTTGTGAAAATATCTACAAGCTGTGAATCAGTGTATATAAAATTAACTTTTACTGTATTTTGTTTAATGTAGTCTCTAATAAAGTGATGTCGTACATCAATATGTTTGAACCTAGAGTGATGAACTGAATTGTATGTTAAATTAATTGCATTTTTGTTATCACATTTTATTTCAACGGTGTCGTGGTTTATACCAATGTCTTATAAGATTTGTTTCATCCAAAAAGCTTGTGCACAACTACCTAGTGCAATATATTCGGCCTCAGTGGTAGATAAGGTAACAGAATTCTGTTTCCTACTCGACCATGAAATGAGTGATGTGCCTAAAAAGTGACATGTGTCACTTGTGTTCTTATGATCTAATGAACAGCCAACATAATCAGAATCTGAATAACCATACAACATAAAACTATCATTATGTGGATTACCACAAACCTAGTTTAGATGTACCAAAAAGATATCTAAAAATACGTTTGACCGCTTTTAAATGTGATTCTTTAAGATTAGAATGAAATCTAACACATAAAAAAACTGCAAACATAATATCAGATCTAGATGCGATTAAATACAAAAATGATCCTATCATCCTTCTATATAATGTTTGATGTATAGAAATTCCATTTTCATATTTTTCTAATTTCAAAGAGACATCCATAGGAGTATTAGCTTGTTTTAGATTTTCAAAATCAAATCTTTTTAAAACATCATTAATATATTTAGATTGACAAATAAAAATAACATCATGCCTTTGTGTAATTTGAAAACCAAGAAAATAGGTGAGTTCTCCTACTATGCTCATTTCAAATTCATTTTTTATAATTTCTACCACATTATCACATAATTCTTCATTAGTGAATCCAAAAATAATGTCATCAACGTAAATTTGTAAAACTATTATATCATCATAAGCATGTTTAATGAAAAGTGTACAATCTGCACTACTCATTTTGTAATCATTCTTTAAAAAATATACAGTCAATCTATCATATCATGCTCGGAGTGCTTTTTTAAACCATATAGGGAGGGCCTTCTTTTAATTTAAAAACATGATCAGAAAATTATCATCAATAAAGCCTGAAGGTTGTTCTACATAAATTTCTTCCTTAATATACTCGTTAAGAAAAGCAGTTTTGACATTCATTTGAAATAGTTTAAATCTTTTAAAGCTAGTAAATGCAAGAAAAATTTAACTGCTTCTAAACGTGCTATGGGTTCAAAGGTTTCATCAAAATCTATTCCTTCAATTTGTGAATATCCTTTTGCTACTAGCCTAGCTTTGTTTCTGGTGACCCTACATTCACTATCCATTTTATTTTTAAAATCCACTTTACAGCTACAGCAGGATGATTTGAAAGTCTTTCAACTAATTTTCAAACATTATTGCGTTCAAATTGACTAAGTTTTTCATTCATAACTAAAAACCAAAAATTATCATTTAAAACGGTTTCTACATCTTTTGGTTTTTTATCTGATATAAAGCATAAGTTTGAAAATAAATCATGTAAAGATGAATGAGTACTTACCCCTTTTGATGGTTCTCCAATAACCAAATCTTATGGATGATCTTTTGAATATCTCAGTTCACTTGGAGGCACATATTCTTGCACTTCTTCTTGTTTGTTTTTATGTTCTTCTTTTTCTCCAAGTATTTCATCATCATCCGATCTTTGTAGAGGGAATGACTTTTCATCTTGACCTGTATTGTTAGTTTTTACGCAAGAGAAAAGTTCATCAAATTTAATATGAATTGATTTTTCAACTATTTTTGTCATTTTATTATAAACTCTATAAGTTTACTAGTTGAAAAATATCTAATAAAAATAATTTCATCGTAGTTTTCATCAAATTTTCCTAAATTATTTTTAATATCCAAAATGAAACATTTACATCCAAAAACTTTAAAATAAGATACATTCGGTTTCTTTTGAAAATATAATTCATACGGTGCTAATTTCAAGAAGGGTCGAAGCATAATACGATTAATAACATAACATGCAGTACTTATACCTTCAGCCCAAAATAATCTAGATAATATGTATTCTGATAACATAGTACGAGCTATTTCTTGAAGAGTTCTATTTTTTCCTCTAGATCACATCATTTTGTTGCGGTGTGCGAGGAGCGGAAAATTCATGCTGAATCCCTAACTCCTTGCAAAAAGATACAAATTTTTCATTATCAAATTCACCACCATGATTTGAACGAATGATTTTATTTTTAAATCTAGTTCATGTTGAACGCGTATATACAGTTTAGAAAATTCTAAAAATGCATCAGATTTTGACGATAAGAAAATTGTCAAACATAAACGAGAATAATCATCAATCAAAGCTGTAGAAATAGAGAAACCTCCAACCTTGTATATACTTCTTGAATGAATAATTACAAGTATGAATGCATTTATATAGGAAGAGAGTAAGAAGAGAAGATCCCAATCCAAGATGTGGGACTAAAAGACAAGAAACAAATGGGCCTCATAAATGGGCCTTTACTCGGTCTTTTCTAACACTCCCCCGCAAGCTGGAGCGTACAAATCGTAGGCGTCAAGCTTGGATAAAAACTGGTAGTATAACGGTCTGGAGAGAGCTTTGCTCAGAATATCGGCAACTTGATTTGTAGCAGAAACATGCTCCAGATCTACCTTCTTTGACTGAAATTTTTCCCGAATAAAGCGGCAGTCAACTTCAATATGCTTTGTGCGTTCGTGAAATACCGGGTTCTTGGCAATATGTATTGCTGCTTGACTATCACAAAATAGGGTCGTCGGTGATGAGAGACGGACACCCAAATCTCCCAGAAGACTCTCAAGCCATGTTAACTCGAACACTACCGAAGCCATGGCCCTGTACTCAGCTTCAGCAGAAGACCTAGCAACCACATTATGTTTCTTGCTACGCTAGGTTATGAGATGACCACCAAAGTAGGTACAGAAACCAGATGTAGAGCGTCTATCATCAACAGATCCTGCATAGTCAGCGTCCGAGTATGCAACGAGGGTTAGTGATGTGGATGGCTTGTATAGAAGCCCTTGTCCTGGAGCGTTCTTGAGATACCGAAAAATACGCTCGATAGCTAGAAGATGAGATGTCCTAGGAGCATGTATAAATCGGCTCACGACTCCTACGACAAAGGAGATGTCTGGTCGAGTAACTGTGAGGTAGATCAGTTTCCCAACCAGGCGTCTGTAGTATTCCGGATTTGTAAGTAGCTCATCGGAGTCAGAACTATGGGCCAAGAGCCTGTGATTAGCATCCATTGGAGTATCCGTAGGTTTGCATCCCGAATAACCAGCATCATGAAGAAGATCCATACAATACTTCCTTTGAGATAATACAAGGCCATCAGGCCGTCGTGCAACCTCAAGCCCAAGAAAATACCGTAGGTTACCAAGATCTTTGGTCTGAAAGGCGGAGTTTAACTGTTGCTTGGTATGTTGTATTCCTGTAGTGTCGTCTCCAGTGATGAGGATGTCGTCAACATAGACAAGTAGAATCACAGTTCCGGTTGGCTGGTGTCGAGTGAAGAGAGAGAAGTCAGCCGAGCTCCTAGTAAAGCCAATATCGCGGACTACCTTGCTGAATTTGTCAAACCAGGCGCGCGGGGACTGTTTGAGACCATAAATTGATTTTCGAGGATGACAAACCCGAGACTCCCCCGTGGTCTCAAACCCGGGAGGTTGATGCATATAAACAGTCTCCTGGAGATCACCATTGAGAAAGGCGTTCTTCACATCCAGCTGATAGATAGGCTAACGACGGTGCACAGCCAAGGAAAGAAGAACTCGGACCGTGTTCAATTTGGCCACGGGAGAAAAAGTTTCCTCATAATCAAGGCCGTGTTGCTGAGTAAAACCCCGGGCCACGAGGCGGGCCTTCAGACGCTCAACAGACCCATCCGCGGTATGTTTGACAACAAAGACTCACTTGCAGCTGACACAGTGTTGGCCGGCAGGAAGGGACACGAGATCCCAAGTCTGATTAGCCCAAAGAGCCCTCATTTCATCCTCCATGGCCGCCCGCCAGCCTGGGTGTTGAAGCGCCTCCTGCACAGTGATAGGAATAGAAATCGAGGAAAGAGAAGTGGCAAGGGCGTAGAGAGGTAGAGCGAGCCGGTGGAGAGAAACGTAGTTGGCGAGGGGATGAGCCGTAGAGGCAGGAGCAGAATCCGTCGGTGCCGGAGTGTCACTGGGAGCATGGAGCTGGGGCAGGGAACCATGCTTGGAGCCGCGACAAGTATAGACACGAATAACAGACGGAGGAACTTTTGGAGCCGGAAGAGAAGCGAAGGAGGGTAGAAAGGAAGGTGTCGTGGGAACCGCAGGGCAAGGCAGAGCAGGAGAGGAACTCGAGGAGGAGGAAGGTAAGTGAAAGGGCTGGTCTTCGCAGAAGGTGACATCCGCGGAGACAACCGTCCGGCCAGTGGAAGGAGAGTAGCAAACATACCCCATTTGAGTACGGGAGTAGCCCACAAACATATATTTGGCCGCACCAGGAGCGAGTTTGTCTAATGGAGGGCCAAGAAGATGAACATAACAGACGCACCCAAAGACCCGTGGTGGTAGAGAGGTGGGTTTGGTAGTAGGATATAGGAGGTCGATAGGAACGGCAAAGTCAAGAACAGAAGAAGGGATCCGGTTAATGAGATGACAGGCTGTGGAGACGGCGAAATTCCAATATTCGATTGGAACCTGCATTTGAAACATGAGGGAGCGAGCAACATCGAGTAAATGACGATTCTTTCGTTCGGCCACCCCATTTTGTTGAGGGGTATAGGCACACGAAGTTTGATGGATAATGCCAAACTCGGTGCAGATGGAGGAGAAGGCGCGCCCTGTATATTCGCGAGCATTATCAGTGCGGAGGATTTGGAGTGGGGTGGAGAACTGCGTATGTACTTCAGTAACAAAGGCACGAAAGACAGATGTAAGCTCAGTACGATCATGCATTAAGTAGAGCCACGTAGTACGCGAGTAGTCATCTATAAAAGTGAGAAAATATCGAAAGCCATAGATACTAGGGACCTTATAAGGACCTCATACATTAGAATGAACTAATGATAACGGAGTACTACTCCGGGTACAGGTAGGGGAAAACAGAACGGTGGTGTTTGTCGTAGATACATGATTCACAAGAGAACTCCTGTAATGGAACATCAGGAAGAGCCCGCTTGAGAATCGAAAGAGGAGCATGGCCAAGGCGACGATGCCAGTCAACAGAAGAGACGGCGGATAGAAGAGTGGGTTGAGTATCCAGGAGGTAAAGCTCATTCACCAGCTGCCCCCTACCAATGATACTCCGGCTGCGACGATCCTGTATAAGAAAGGAAGAGGGAGAAAAAATTATTGAACAATCAAGGTCGTTTGTCAGGCGACTAACGGAAAGTAAATTGAAAGGAGAGCCTGGAACGTGAAGAACCGAGGAAAGAGAAAGGGTCGGGGTAAGTTGGAGGGCAGTAGCACCAGAGACCAGGAGAGTGTCACCATTGGCCACAGTGATACTCGGGGGGTGAGCCATCTGGAGATATGTGGAGGGCTTCTGGGAAGTAATATGGTGAGTAGCACCGGAATCAACGATCCAGTGAGGGCTGGGAGAGAGACAGGTTATACCTTCCGCAGAAAAGGTCGCAACCGAGACGGAGGAGCGGCTAAGAACACCATGTAGCTGATGGAGTTGGGTGCTGAGCTCATCAATATCATGTTGGGTAGTGGAGGTCGGATCCATGGCAGGAGCAGGAGCAGCAAAGGAAGGGGCAGCGAGGTGGGGAGGGAACCCATGCTTGCTGTAACAGGTGGCCTCAAGATGACCAGCCCGGCCACAATATGTGCATCTGAGAGACGAGCGGCCACCATAGGAGGTTGTTGGAGAAGAGCAGGGGAAGGAGAGGCTGTTGGAGAAGAGCAGGGGCAGAGCCGGAAGGGGCCTCCATAGGAGGCGTAACTCAAAGTAGCATGGAGCAGACGTCAGACAGTGACAGAGTCGTCGTGGAAGAGAGGATCTGGGCCCGAACACTATGCAGTTGAGGTGGAACCCGGGACATCATCATCGCGATGGTAACCGCCTTTTTTGGGCCCGTTGAGTAGCAAGATCCGTGGTAGGAGGCTGATGTTGAATCCATGTCTCGGCTAGGGTCTTGGCCTGAGCAACAAAGGAAATCATGTCGCCAGGAGGACCTGGAGCAAGATTCTGGAGGTTGGAGATAATATCATAGAGGTGTTGAAGACTGTTTTTCCCAGAGTAAAAGGAGTGGAGCTCCTCTCACATTGCCTTGGCCGTATCATGATACATGGCCATCCGATAGGGTTCGGTGTCCATAGAGTTGAGGAGCCAAGACTGGACCCGACCGTCATCACGTAGCCAATCATCAGAAGGGACAACAGGGGTAGCCCGAGTCAGGTGGTGGAGAAGACCCTTCGTCTGCAGGACACGACGAACAGAGTGGACCCATTCAACAAAATTGTGTTTGCCTGTCAAAGAGATAGTAGTAATGCGCAGTTCATCACGAAGGTTAGAAGCCGGAGGAGCCTCACGGGCTGGCGGAGCAGAAGTAGCAGCAGAGGCGTCGGAGGCCATCAGGCTAGCAGAAGAAGGAAGCCGGGCGGCTTGACAAGGGAGGCCGGGCGGCTTGAAGAAGTTGCGCGGCTTGACGAGAAGAGAAGAAGGCCGCGGGAAAGAAGGCGCAGCGGAGAGGAGAAGCTGGGCGACTTGGCAAGGAAGACCGCGAGCGACTTGACAGGGCGTTGCGGTTAGAAGGGAGAGGCAAAGGCGGGAAGACCGCACGGGTAAGAGAGAAACCGCAGCGGCAAGAAGAGAAACCGCGAGAAGCGGGGAGAGACGGGAAGACTGCGCGGGGAAGAGAGAAACCGCAGCGGTCAAGGGGAGAGAGCCGCAGCGGCTAGAAAGAAATCGCGAGAAGCGGGAAGATAGAGACCGCACGGTCAGAGAGGCCGCACGGTCAGAGAGGCCGCACGGTCAGAGAGTAAGACCGGGCAGGAGAGAGAAAAGGAGATGCAAGTGGACCCCACGTGAGAGAAGGTTATAAAAGAGGGAGAGATAGGAAGAGAAAAGGGAGAGGAACAGAATAGAAGGAAGGTGGAGGAACAACGGGTAGAAAGAACAGGTCGCCGAAGACGGCGGCTTAGGCAAGGAAGGAACAGGCCGCGTGGTCAGCCGGGTGACCAGGCGGTTAGCAAACAGAGAAGCCGGCTAGAGGGAGACCGGTGCCTCTGATACCATGTATAAATAGAGAAACCTCCAACCTTGTATATACTTCTTGAATGAATAATTACAAGTATGAATACATTTATATAGGAAGAGAGTAAGAAGAGAAGATCCCAATCCAAGATGTTGGACTAAAAGACAAGAAACAAATGGGCCTCATAAATGGCCTTTACACGGTCTTTTCTAACAAAAACAAATGTGTATTTACACCTCCTAGACTTTGTGTACTAATTACACCAAACAAATCCATATAAATCAACTGTAAAGGACTAGTATTGGAAATAACATTTTTGTTTTTAAATGAAGATTTTAAAAATTTTCCTTTTTGACATGGTGAACATAAATAAGATAAATTTTCATGTAGAATAGGTAAACCTTTAATTAATTTATCTCGAGACAATTTTACAATTAACTTGGAACTTGAATGTCCAAGTCGCCTATGTCATAAATCTAACTCATCATTTTTTGACATAAAACATTTTAACGAAAAATGCGATAAATCATTAAACTTCATAATGTAAACATTTTGATATCTAGCAGCAGTAAAAACAATATCATTTGTTTTAGAATCAAAAAATTTGCAAATGTTTGATGATGAGTCAAATAATACATTAAAACCAATATCGCATAATAGATTTATAGAAATTAAATTATGTTTTAAACCTTTAACATACAAAACATTTGATATAGTAAAACACTTGTTACCTACTACTCCAATGTCGATGATTTTTTCTTTTTCATTATCGTCAAACGTAACTACTCCTCTTTTCTTCATCTCTAGGCTAAGAAACTTTGATTTGTTGCTCGTCATGTGCTTGTAGCATCCTGAGTACAAGTACCACACATCTTCCTTGTCCTTGGCCTCTCAACACACCTAAAAAGAGGATGAGAGTAAAGATCTGGCTACCCAAGTGGTTCCTCCCATAGTGTAGGTGGAAGCCTTAGGTGCCCAGACTTGTTTAACAGAACAATGTCATGTCTTCCTACAAGTGTGAGTGGTGTGATCAAACTTATTACATTTGGTACACGAGATAAAAGAAGTTGAAGGATTTTTCAAAATAATTTTTGAACTATTGCTGGAAGTAGCATTTACAGTAGATTTACTATTTTTATTTAAAAAAGACGAATTTTTGAATTTTTTCTATCGTCGGCGACAGTGGCTGTCGTCGGGCGATAGTGTCCACAAGTGTATTTGATTCCAAATTTTGTCGAACCATAACATTGATTCGCCAAAATCATATTCAGTGATTTTTGGCTCATTCCAAACTTTTTAGTGGTCACTTCTAAATCACGAAATCGGCCTTTCAATGTGGTATTTTCAGAAACTATAATACCGCATCGGCTTGCGAAGGCCTTTTTATTGTCTTCTACTTGTAATTGAGAACATTTTAGAGACCTTTCTAAGGTCCTTTTTTTCTTTATAAGAGAATCAATACAAGACCGATACTAAGAAAGATCTTTCTCAAGTTCAAGTATTCTTGTCGAAGAGGGACAATCCTCTTGACAACTAACTTTCTCCTTCCCAAGTACTTTGAACTCGGTTGTTTTTTTTTATTTTCATTTAATAAATTTTATTTTCAGATTTCAGTAGTTTAATTTCATTTAAGCTTTTGTCAAATATTTACATGTTAAAAATTCAGAATATAAATTTCATAGGTTGGAGGAGTTACCTCAGTATCGCTCTGGACACTGCACTTGTCATCAGATGATGAGACGTCCTTTCCCATCAGGCACATGTTGCCCTCCTCTTCAGTTTCTGAACTCGAACTGCTTGACTCCTCAGAAGTGACGTCATCCCAGGTTTCAGCCTTTAGAACTTTTTTCTTATCCTTCTTCTCGTTTCTCTTCTCTTTCAGCTCTTTCAGATACTTTGGACACTTGCTCCTTATATGTCCAATTCTCCTGCAGTGGTAGAATTCGGGTGGTGGTCGCTCTTCAACATCATCTTCATCATCTTTGGTTTTTCATTTCTTGTATCCAGATTCTTTCTTATTGAAAAACTTTATGAAAAAATTTCTTTTTTCATGGTTTCTCATAAACTTTCAGAACTTCCTCACGAACAAGCTTTCTCAATATTCTTCGTCATTCTCATCAGTCTCACTTTCCACTTCCATCTTGTACTTTAACATTCAGTGCTTTCTTTCTTGGTTTCAAATATCATACGCAGTTTCACAAGCACATCCAAGATTAAATTCAGTTTTATCTAACGTGCAGAATAAAGCGTTCATTGTCTTAGCGTTATTTTTTCATCGAAGCTTATCAATGTCATCTCATTTGTCTTTGGGTTTTTTCATACTAACACTCTCAACTACAGTTATAGGTGGAGTGTAGCATGTTTCTATCATGCCTCACACTTCGATATCTAAAGCTATTAAAAAGCACCGCATTCGAGTTTTCCAATAGTTATAATATGTGCCCGTGAATAAAGGAGGTCTACTTATCTCTTGCCCCTCAGAAAATGTGTGACTGCTTTGCGTCATTACTACCGGTGGTAAAATCGATTTCGGAGTAATCTCCTCTGATATCAATTGTTAGATCGTGAGGCGCCCTTAGAGGGAGAGGTGAATAAGAGTAAACAATATTTATTTCTTAAGCAGAGTTTACTTGGTGAAAGGGTTAAAGAAATCAAAACAAATTTTTCATAAACAAAACTAAACACTTAGAAACTTATATGAATAAAAATGATAGTAATTTATTTCAAAAGTGATAAAGCTGAATACAACATATCTCTATAGAGCAAGAGATTAAGGCTTATGAAAAATACAATTTTCTATTGATTTCACTGGTCCTACAAGAACTGGTTGGCTAAAGCGAATCTCTCCTTAGAGCTTGCTACTAGCCTCCCCCTAGATCTAACCACGATCTATTTGTTGTACATAAGGCGGCGATAACTCCCTAAGCCACAGAAGGACCTAGACGCCACGCACAAGACGGTGATTCTCTCCTAAGTCACGCAAGAACTTAGACGTCACACACAAGGCGACGATTTCCTCTCTCAATTACAATGAAAATAAAGAATAAAACAAAGTGTAAACTACAGAATTAAAACTCCCTTTAATGAAGCATTGAAGATGCTGACGAATCCTTCCCGAGCTTGCTTCGGATGTCATGTACGAGTCGTCGATCTTTCGCGCTTGAACCTTCTTGGAAGAATGGAGTTTTTCTGAATGTTGGAGCTCTCTGGAACAATTGCACGAGAAGGAACACTCCAAATTCTATAATTCATAATCTCCACAGAAAAATGAGTTGATCTTATATTTTAGCGATATCGCCCGGCGACACTGGCTATCGTCAGCCGACAATATCTTCTTCGGCCCACGTGTCCCACGTATTCCTGATTTTCGCATAACAGATCGATCACGGCCAATCATGGGATATCGCCTAGCGATATCGATGTCGCCGAGCGACATTGAGTGTAATTGCACGCTGCTTGGAGGTAATGCTATAACTGTTCAGCCACTGTCGTCTGGTGGCGATACCTAATATCGTCTGGCGATATCTCCTTAGCTCTTTTGTTCTGACTCGAATCAAAACTCAAATGCTATTAGTGTTAGACTTGTGATATCTGCACATCATAAACACCATATGATCAAATACAACCGAGATTTATTATTAGCAAACCAAGAAGCGTGGAACGCATGCTCCAACACACATTCTTCCGAAAGATCCTCAACCTGAAGGCGACCGGCGACGGCGTCGTTTTCTTCTCCAGCGCCTGTGTCAGATTGGTGGAGACACTGAACAAGGTTCATCACTGGACCGACATATTTGTTGTGAGAGGAGCGTTAGGGTCGAAGTCCATGGCGCCCGTTTAGCGGAGCGAGAACGCGTATAAACCTCCTAAGGTGACAGGCAATACCATCGCACTCTACGAGATGCTGAAGGGCAACGGCTTCGACGTTCTGTACCTGAGGCGCCGCCAGGACCAACTCGCCTACATCATGCCCGGGACAGGTATGCCACCGCCTACAACTCCGTTGTATGGCCTCGCCTCGCTTGTGTTTAATTGACACGCTTTTCACAGGTCTGCGAACACTTCCTCTAAACTTGTCATGCGCGGCGGACAGGAAGCAATCCGTCCAGGAGCTTGCCTCGCTTGACGTCGAGACGACCCCAAGACCGTCCATCGTCACCTCGGCGGCTACGAGAGACAAGGGCAAGGCGCCCGTAACTGATACCTCCTCTGCCGATCCTAAGACCAAGAAGCTCAAGATTGGTGAGCCGGGTTCCACCCCTACCGAGAAGCGGCAAACCAACGTTTCCAAGCCGCATTGCGAGGAAGACCCGAAGGCTTCAGCCAGAGGTAAGGCGCCAAAGGAAGCCCCTCGAGCCTATGCTAACTTCGGGTTGGGAATGCGCGCCAGAGAATTGGAGGGCGCCACCATCCTGGAATGTTATGAGGGCGAGCACAAGGTCAGCCTGAGCTCGCGACTTTCCTCCTGGATGGAGGACGAGGATGCCGACGACGACGTGTTCAACCTCCTATTCGGCATCTACGGCCGAGAGGATGTGGCGGTGCTGGCAGGAACCCCCATCCGCGAGCTGGCAAATCACGGGAGTTGCTTCGTCCTGTGTGTTGCCGAGCTATTCCACCAGACGGCGAGGCGCGCTCTTAGCACGGGCCGCAAGTTGGGGGATACGTTGACCACCCTGGACGCCACCAGCAAGGAACTTACCCGGACAAAGGCCGAGTTGGGGGAGGCGAAGACCACGCTGGACACCAGGCAACAGGAACTAGCCAGAGCTAGGGCTGAGCTCGTAACTGCTCGATGCTCCGCCTCGCAAGACCAAAGTGAGGCACGTCTCCTACTTTTGATCTTGCGAGTTATTGTTTTACTCAACCTGGTACTTCCTTGCAGCCTACCGAGCTCGCGTGGGCGGAACGGACTTCCAAGTTGGAAGAGGAGCTGAGGGAAGTCCGTTCTCAAAGTGACTGCTTCGCCAACCGCCTCACTGAGGCGGAGTCGAACCTACTGGAGTGCCATTGTCAAGCAGAAGAGAGGTTTGTCGGCACCTCTGCGCTTGGCTCCACGATCGCGGAGGCTGGATTCCGCCGCGCCTTAGCTGTGGCCGTTACCCGACTCGCCGTGAAGCGTTTTTGGTTGCGAGGCGGCTTGAACGCGGCGGGCCTTGCACTCACTCCTGAGTTGCTGATCCCGGAACTCTTTCCTCCCCCAGAGAATTCACCGTCCGCGAGCCCGCGTGCTGACGAGACGAGAGAATGATTCCTGCATTGTACCTTTTTTCGTTTTTCATTTGTTAATCTGAACCTTCTAGCCTGCGCGAGTTCGCCTGCGCCTTTATATATATATATATATATATATATATATATATATATATATATATATATATATATATATATATATATATATATATATATATATATGTGTGTGTGTGTGTGTGTTTGGTTTTTCTTTCCTCGCTTCATTCATTCTTAGTTTTTGTTCTTTCCTGCTTGCGCATTGGTAGTTAGGGATAGTCTAACCCTTATGTTGAACTCGTGTCATCGGCTTTTCCCACAGAGCTTTGTTCTTTTCCAGGCGGCTACGTCCTGGACTGCGACGTCTCGTCTCGTCTCGCCGCCTAGACCCGTCTTTTTCTCGCTTTGTATGGTCCATCACTTTCATCTCGCGATATCGACTTTTCCTGCGGAGCTCGTTCTTCGTATATTTGATGTTTTTGAATTTCTTTTATAAAACTCAAAAATCATAAAAACTGTTTGTTATTCATTGTCATTATCAAGGATGTCTAATTATATCAATGAAAAATTAAATACAATATTAATTTAATTTTTCAAGTTTCTCAAAACATTATTTTATTTATGTCATGTCTTGAATATTATTTTGTAATGTGCAATGAAATTGATTGTAGAAAACATGTGTAGGATTGTTTAGCATGCCTCTAAAAATGAATAATGTTTTATGATTGATAATGATTCATTCACTCACTTATTTTGATAACCTACATGTGTTTTAACCTTATACTTATATGATTGTGTAGTGTAATAACATAATAATTAAAATACATAAATAGAGTGCATACACTACATTGAATTGTTTATTTCAATTCTTTGTTTTTCATACACTTATTCATTAGAGAAAAATGATTTATAAAAAATTAAATGATATTGATTACAAAATAAGTGAATTCGGAGTCTTTGGTCACAGGCCTAAAAAACATATAATAAATTACAAGAAAAACTCCACCAAGCACTACTCACCTTCATGATAAGTCTTAATGAGTATTGTGAGGTTGAGCACCTTGAAAAATATTATAAATTGTCTTGTAACAACAAAAGTATTCACCACTTTTCTTAGTACACGGAAACACAAAAATAAAAATAAAGTTAAAAAAAATAAAAGTGATCCCTCAAACACTACTTCGCAACTTGATAATTCTTAATGAGCATTGTGTGTGCGAAGCAGCTTGGTATTTGTACTTTTTATGTATGTGCATTGAAATATTGTGAAAGTAATTTTATTTGTGTATTTTTAATGTTATGTTATTTCATTATATATGTCATTCATTTTGATTAATATATTTGTATATTTTATTAAATCACTTTTGTACACATTATTATCATATATACAATTCTACTCAAGAGAATTGGATCTTAATGCATATCTACACTATTTTCTACAAACATTAGTAAATGCACTAGATTACAAAGCATGACCGTTATAATGTTTATGTTTACTTAAAATGTAACTTTTATTACATTGTAGTTTTATATATTTTTTTAATATTTTTAAATCATACTTGCAATTATATTTTAAAATCTCAATGAAATATCATCTTTTAGACTAAAATTGAAACATTTTCTTATTAGTCTTAAAACTCGTTATCTTTTAGGGTCCGTTCGGCGCGCATGTATTGACTTTTAAGAATTGGCTTTGGTCAGAAAATCAATATCTGTAAAAATTGGTTTTTTGCAGAAAATCAATTATGTTGTTCGGCTGCAGGATGGTATTCAGTGAACAGAATTGGTCATTGATATCTAAATGTTGTTCGGCTGCACAAATGAATTGTTTTTCTGGAATTGTAATAATTTTTAAAACTGAACAATTTGAACACAAAAATAACATTTGGATAAAGCTCTCAATTTAAAAATTATTTTTGATGACAACAACACACAAGATAGAAGGATGAGAAGTAATCAACTGACAAGTACACACACTGAACACACAACACTATCCAATTTAGATTTGTATGACCGCCACAATCTTTGTGATTCTCAAGTATAGTTCAAAAACCAGAATTTTTTTTGTTAATTTACAGCTCAAAAGCCCAAAATATTTCACAAATAACATAGATTTTAGAAAAAATAACTTCCAGATCTAAAAACCTAGGAATGTAGAAAAAAATCTCAAGAGTAAGACGAAGAAGATAAATAGGAATAAGAAGAAGTGGAGAAGGAATATGATACCAAGAGGCGAAAATTCTGAAGCAGTCGGCATCGGTGCGCCGGAGGAGGAAATATCTGATTTAGGGCACGGAGGAGTCGGCGTCGGAGCGTACATATATTCTAACAGCGTCGGAGGAGTCGACGTCGGAGCGTTGACGTCGGAGCATCGACGTCGGAGCATCGGGGTCGTGCAGTCGGTGTCTTGGTCGGGGCACGGGAGCGGGATCCGTGTCGGGGTCGGGGTCGGGGCACGGGAGCGGGATCCGTGTCGGGGTCGGGGTCGGGGCACGGGAGCGGGAGCGGGGTCGGGATCAGGGCACGACAGCGGTGAAAATCTGGAAAACCTACATCGGGAGGTAAGTTTTGGGGGACTGGAAAACCTACAATACCCCCAGCTTGGCAGAACCACATCTCGCCAAAAAAGGGTTGAAGCATTTTTTTGAGCTCTATGCGAGCTTACAAAGAGCGAGGATTGTGTACAACCTGTATTCAATGAGGTGGGCTCAAGCGTAAACATAAACCTTAGGGCCTCAAAAGGCGGGCCGCAAACTCAAAAACATTCACCCCCAGAGGCAATGGGATATCATCCAACATGCCCGCAAGCTCAGGGTGAAGCTCAAATTGCCAATGAGCTCATCAGGGTTGAATCTTGGCTCCCCTCTCAGCTCACCCACTTAGTATCTGTTCGCGATCATCTTTTGGGATTGGGGTCGACCTCGTCGCGTTGGAGCTCATTCAACCAACGAGCTTGTTAACTGAAGACCTCACATAGACTACCTTGCCTAAGGTGCCTTTGATCAACTCGCCTCCTCCAGAGGTTTCTAGTGAACAGGTTGCCCTGGTGCCAGGTATCCAGTGTCTCAAGAAGGTGGGGGAGGATACTTGTACACCATGTACATAGACTACCTTGCCTAAGGTGACTTTGATCAACTCGCCTCCTCCAGAGGTTTCTAGTGAACAGGTTGCCCTGGTGCCAGGTATCCAGTGTCTCAAGAAGGTGGGGGAGGATACTTGTACACCATGTACCACCCCCCACCCCCCACCCCACCCCGCCTTTGGATTGCCTATAACTAGGACCACATGACACAAGTGAAAGGCACGTTATCCCCCCCAAGGTTTCCATTCAAACAAGCTCGTGTCTTCCTTGTGTTGAGCTCAACCTTAGTCTGGGAGAGGAAGTTCCTATTGTTGAATTTTTTGAAGTGAAAGTGGCGGTCTGTGCGGCCTGTCCGCGCGAACTGTAACATCTGTAGTTTGACGCAATTTATTTAAATTGTAGGGTCGAATCGCGAAGGATGTTGATCGGGGCAGCGCGTCGTCGAGGTATAATGTTAGTATGTTTTATAATCGCGTACGTTAGTTAGTGGTTTATGTCAGTCGTAAAGTTTGTGTAACACATTTTGATTTAATAGTGAAGCGCAACACACTTTTGGGGTGCCAATAGCAATTCTCACCTTTTAATATTTCCCAGCGGTTACTGAAAACCGCACCCTACCGAATAAAAGCCCGCGAGCCCATATCCAAATTTCCGTAAGCATTTTCACGGGAGAAAACCGCTAACGTGCCTCCGCCGACCTCGATTCCTCCCGCAAGCCGCGTCTTCCACCTCTTGCTGCCCTATCGCGCCTGCCCCCCCTGATTCTTAGAGCCGGTCTTTCCTTCTTCCTCTACAGGCGCCTGCGTGTTCCCTCCTCCCTTCCCTTGCGGTAGGAGGTCCGGTTTCAACCCTAACCGGTGGAAGTCTAGGGTGTTGAGGCATCGCTTTGGTTCCGGTGAGTTTAATTCCTCTCTAGTCTTCATTCTTCGTGGAAATCCTTCTATTGGAAGTTGATCCTAACGTTCTTCGCATTTTCCTCTTACCCTAATTAGGGATTAGAGTTCTAGATCCACCGCGAATCTGGAGTTGGGCGCATTGAGAGCCTTAATTCGCTCTCACGTAGAGTTAATACACTATTTTGGTCTTTTTTTGTGTTTACCCTAGTCATTTTAAGTTTTCTTTACCGTTAACCCTAAATGGGGAAAAGTGTGTAATTTATGTTGTTTTGGATTACAGATTTTTGGTGGTCTCGGGGCAAGGTTCCAGAAGTCCGCAGTAGTCAGATTTCTGTCGGAAAAGCAAATGTCGCCGCGCCGAGTGTACGAGCGCCGCACCACCACTGTAAGGAATTTTAATTTTTTTTAGTTAGACGTATCAAGGAATTACTTTTATATACACGTGTAAATTTTGTGCATGCACTATAACTATGTAAAGAAAGGTGCGACGGTAGGAAAACTGTCGCGGAAGTAGTTGAAGGACAACACCCTTTTCCAAGACCTGAATAGTCAGATCATGTAAACAACGTTAGGCACGAAACTTTTTATCTAAGTTAGGGCGTGAATGCCCCTTCTGGTCGACCACAAGAAAAGCAAGGGTCGCTCAGTAGTACACCAAAAAGCGATGTCCCAAGCAGAGTAGCGGTAGACCGAAAAAGGGTCAATAAGCACGCATAAGTCTCCTTGTGCTAGGTAGAGACACACTACCTTTCTCATAGGGCATATGGAATCCTATGAGTAGTAAAGTCTTGGGAGTTGACCCCCTTTGAGACAGTTAGTAGATTCGAGACCGTGTCCGCGCGACACCAAAACAATCAAGTTCGTCAGATGGTCTCGGGTCGTCAGATTTCAGTTGCGCGTTAGGAGCTACTCTGCCTGGAGTCTTTTAAGTAGAAGTGCAGAATAGAAGCCACCTAGAACTGAAGCATAGAACTGACGTGAGACAGCGCACTAGTTAGTGAACGTCGGGGCTTGGGTAAATATAATGAAAGTTCATGAACGTAGAACGAGTATGTTTGTTGACCAGGAAACATTGTAAACGCATGCATATCATCTAGCATAAAGATTTTAAATAACAAAACTATTTTTCAAGGGCATGCATTCATCATTTAAGAAAAAGTTTTTAGTGTCACTAGAATGAGTTATTTTTCCTTACTCTGATTCTACGTGGACAATGTTTTACAGGTGACGCAGGTGGGAAACTACGCCTAGGATGAGCGTCCTTGTGATGTCAGTTTGTAACTGTTTTCCTTTTCTGTTTTCTTCCATTCAGTAAACACTTGTAACCTTGGATATTGTATTTGGTTAATGTTTGAAATATCATGTATCAGATTTATTATGCTACTTCACATTTACAGTTCTTTCATCTTATTTCATGTTTAACAGCTCTGTGAATCCAGTATACAGGTATGTGATTACCTTTAGTATTCCTTCATAGCTTCCGTTAAAAGTTTAATTTTTTTGTAGTTTCTCTTTATACCTGTTGTGTACTAGTTTTGATATTATTTCTTAGTTCTTTTTATATCGCTGACCCGACCGGATGACAGATTATTGTAAAACTGGGAAGGGGTGTTTCACAGACTAGGCGGACAGAAGTGGCGGCATGGGCAGACTGTCCGCGCGAACTGGCGAACAGGAGTGACGACTAGCCAGGTCGGCAAGGTTCAGCGTCAACTTGTTCCCAGGTTGTAACCAGGCGGATAGGATGTTTATCCGCAGGAGTGTGGACTCATCTGGAGTTCGCTGAGTCCGGCTGCTACGGACTCTTCTGGAGTTCGCCGAGTCCAGCTTGTTGCGGACTCGCGAGATCAGCATGGTTTGTGTCTTGGTCTTGTTCTGGTGGTGTGGTTTGGTGATGACCGCGGAGTTCTCCAGATAGTGCGGACTGGTGTTGGAGTTCGCCGGTTAGTGCGGACTGGTGTTTGAGTCCGTCGGTCCAGAGTTCGCGTCGTGGACTCGGTGGTGTGGACTTGGTCTGGATTTGTGCCGAGTCTGGTTGTGCTCAGTCTGCAGAGTTCGTCGGTTAATGCAGACTGCTTTTCTATCCGTTGAGTTCGGCAGCTCGACAGAGCCTGATTTGTGCTCTAACTGTGAGTTCGGAGTATGCGGACTGGTTGTCTATCCAACAGCTCGGCTTAAGCGATATTGTGCCTTAGTCTCGGGTTATAGATGTGCGGACTGGAGTAGTGTCCGCAGGTTGTTGCAGACCGGTGGTTGTGTCCGCAGTGTCCGCGGGTATGGCGGACTAGTCTTGGTTCTGGCCTTGTCTATGTTCAAGGCGAATAGGCTCTGTCTGATCTTGTTGATGCGACCTTGGTGGACAGGCTTTGTGTCTGCACTATGCGGACAGGTTTTGTGTTAGCCGCGAGATGGGTGGTGATCTTATCGGTTAAGGCGGTGATCACACTTCTCTCCGCGCCTATAAATAGGATCTCATGTCACATTAATAATACAACTGAATGAACAGTAAGTGAGCTCGGTTGTTTGCTGCGGACAGGTTTTTGTATCCGCGCGGTTTGAGAAGTTAGCCAGTATTTGTTATTGCAAATTGTGTGGATAGCGCTGAGAATTCACGGACTTGGTTCCGACTTGCGTCTGCGTCAGGGATCAGTGCGGACTCTGCGGTTACAATAGGCGGTTAGCAGCAGGTCGCGGCTTGCGACTAGGCGGTTTTCTCATCAACAATCTTTCCCAGTTCAATAAAGTTGTCCACTTCTGACGGTCTGTTCAGTTCGGCAGCAGCTGTTCGCTGATTTTTTGGCGGCTAAGCGACCTCGCAGTTAGGCGGCTTGCAGATAGCGGATAGAATTCTTCAGCATTGAAATAACAGAGTGTCCGCGCGGTTAGGTTGTGGTCTGGCGACTTAGCGGCTTCAGCGGACTTAGTTCAGTTCGGCAGAGTCGGCGGTTAATTCTATCTGCGCGGCTAGGTTTTTTTGCCTTGTTTTTTACTTCCATCGGATAATTGACGAATCATGTCTTGTCATGTATGTCTCGCACTGTAAAGAAGATTGATAGTACAAGATTTACTTGCTCCTCTATTTGCATCTGATTTATTCGACTTGGTTTGGTTTAGTGTTCTTGCGACCTGGTTTCCTATTTTCCGATTTTCACAAATTTTTACATGGTATCAGAGGGAATAGAGGTTTGAGCAGTGATTAACCGTCAAAGTTGTTTTTTGCTTCTTGAGTCAAGTAGGCCAGTGTTAGTGCAATGGAAGGAGGGTTCACAAGAGGTCTTGGAATTGAACTTTTAACGTCGACCAACTTTAAGAAGTGGAGGTCGTGCATGTAAAGTTATCTTCTAGGCGAGGACCTTTGGGACGTCGCCTGTGGAGACGAAAGGCAAGAGGTGACTGCTGTCACTAGTAATGTTGAAGCGGTGAGAGCTTGGAAGAAGACAAATGCTAAGGCGAAGTTTACTCTCAAGCGGGCTATCTCGCCGGAGCTCTTTGACCACATCATAGGATGTCGGTCAGTTGCTGAGATTTGAACTTCCTTTGATGGGTTGTTCAATAAAAAGAATGTAGCGCGACTACAATTCCTGGAAAATGAGTTGGCGAAAGCCCCTCATGAAGATTTGTACATCTCTACGTTTTTCTTGAAGATGAACTTTTGTGCTGAAATTTCGGCATTGGTGCCTGAGAAGCCGATTTCAGAAGCGAAGCTTAAGAGGCACATAATCCACGGATTGCGAAAGGAATATGTTGTCTTCGTTACTTCTGTTCAAGGCTGGGTCACTCAATCGTCATTTCTTGAGCTGGAGAACTTGCTGGCTTCGCAGGAAAGCCTAGCAAGACAGATGACTGGAGTCACTATCTCTGAAGAAGGTAGTGAGGCGCTCTTCTCAGGGAAGAAGAAGAGATGAGACAAGAAAAAGAAGCCGTCTGCTGGCGATGGTCCTTTTATTTCATATCAGCAAGTGAGGAGTGTTGCTCCTAAGCGAGATTGGAAGAAGAAGGAAGGGCCAAGGTGTTACAGATGCAATTTGTCTGGTCACTTCAAGAAGGACTGCAAAGTCAAACTGCAGTCAGGGCACTTTGCAGGTAAAGAAGAAGCAGGTTCCAGTACCGACGAAGGAGGATGGGAAATGCATTCATGACGGGCACGTGTGGCCGTGCTTTGTCCGCCATCAACTACCAAGAAGACTGGATTGTGGACTCAGGGTGTGGTCATCACCTCACCGGGGATGAGTCAAAGTTTTCTTCTCTGCAAGCGTACTCAGGTAATGAAGCTATTATTACTGTTGATGATACAGATCATGTCGTCAAGAAGGAGGGCCTCGTTTCTTTGGGTAGTGATAAGGGTCCACTCACCTTGAAGAGTGTTTATCACGTACCAGGCATGAAGAAGAACCTCTTCTTTGTGACCAACGCGGTGGATGTGAGCTATCACGTTCTGTTCGGCCCGATAGAAGTGAACTTTCTCCGCAATGTGTCAGCGGTGAAGGCTGACGTTGCTCATGTAGGGAGAAGAGTAAAGGACTTGTTTGTGTTATCAACAAGTTCCTATGTGGATCGGATGATGGCCAATGATAGCACTGCTATTTGGCATGAAAGACTGAGACATATCGGGATGAACAAGTTGAAAGTCATGACGGTAAAGATCCTTGTGAAAGGTTTGCCTAAATTGTCATCCTTCGGTGACGGTCATGTATGTGCGGGATGTCAATATGGTAAGGCCCATCGTCTCCGTTTAACAAGTCACGGACCAGGTGTAAAGCACCATTGGAGTGCATCCATGGTGATCTGATAGGACCGACCGTCACCTCCAGTCTTGGAGGCAGCAGATATATGTTGGTGTTGATTGATGATTATACGAGGTACATATGGGTGTACTTTATGAAGGAGAAGTCGGACGCGTTCCAATTGTTCGTGGAGTTTAAGGAGCTAGTGGAGGGCCGGATTGGCGTACGGATTAAGAAGTTGAGAACGGACAACAGAGATGAGTTTGTTTCAAATAAGTTCTCTAACTTCTGCAGGAAGTACGGAATCCGGAGAGAGCTCACTTGTGCGCATACTCTATAACCAAATGAAGTAGCAGAGCGGAAGATCCGTCATCTGACGGAGACCTGCAAGTGTTGGCTTCATGTCAAAGGCATTCCTAGGGCCTTCTGGGCAGAAGGGATGGTCTGCGCAACATATGTCATCAATCGGATGCCTCTGAGTCCGATCAATATGAAGTATCCTCATGAGATGATGTTTAAGTAGAAGCCCAGTGTTGGACACCTTCAGGTGTTCGGGTCGACCTGCTATGTACACGTTCTCGATGCTCTCAGGACTAAGTTGAATGCGAAGGCGGGAAAGCTTGTCTTCGTGGGCTATGACGAGAGGAAGAAGGGATGGAAGTGTATGAACCCTGCCACGAAAAAGTTCGTCGTTTTCAGAGACGTTGTCTTCGACGAACTGACGTCGTATGAAGGTGGCTCATCTGTAGAGCTACAGGAAATCGAGTCCGACGGCGGGCAAGAGGGAGCTGTTAAGGATCTTCTGGTGGAGCTGCCTGTGTCACCAAGGGCTCCAGGTGTTTCTAGCTCCAGGGCGGAGGCTTCTGGTTTAGGAAGCAGGGAGAGCGATGCTCCAAGTATGCCCAGGATCGGAGCTGGTTCAGAAGAAGCAGCGGAGGTGGTGAGCGGTGGTCAGGTTCTTCGGAGGTCGAAGAGGACCATCAAACCGCCGGCTAGGTACAGCGAAGGGAACATGGTGAGCTTTGTCTCTTGTTTCTTTGTAGGCCCTCTAGACGAGCGAGAGCATTCTAGCTTTGAAGATGTCACTGGAGTCAATGAGTGGGATGATGATATGGATTAGGAGATGACTGCCCTTAGAAGAAACAAGACTTGAGATCATGTGCCCAAGGTCGATGACGTTACATATTTGAGGAGGGGCGATGCGGTAGTTTCTCCAAATAACCCCGGTCGGACCAATAGAATCGTCCAAAATGGGGCACATGCATCACCATAATTATGTAAATGAAGAAACCGCCCCCGCGCGGAAAATAACCACCCCGTCGGAAAAATAACTGCCCCTCACTTAAGGGGATGGGTGGCCCAGTGAGGTTGGTTGTCGGCGGGAAAGGACCGCCTAGCCGGGGTCGAGCGATGAAAACTCCGCCCGACTTAGGCGGCACAGAGGTCGTACCAACTAGGCTGCCAAAGAGCCGCCCGATTTGTGGCAGCCTTACTCTTCGGCAGGGAGCCTGACCAGGATTGGGCAGTATTATACCGCGCGACCTGGGCAGGGAGGCAGCCGCCCAAATCGGGCAGCCAAGGAGGCACCCAATTTGGGCGGCCCTGATCTCCGGCGGGGTGATGATAAGGGTCGGGCGAAACTCTGCTGCCCAACCGAGGCAGGGAGGCGGCCTCCAAAATTGGTCGGCCAAGGCGCCTCCCATTTTGGGTGGGCCGTCTCCCTGGCCGGAATAAAACTAGGGTCGGGCGGCATTGTGCTGCCATACCTGGTTAGGGAGGAGGCCACCTTAATCGGGCGGCTTGGGTGGCTGCCCGATTTTGGGGCGGCCCCTCCTTCAGGCGAAGGGCAAGCCAAAGACGGGCGACAGATTTGTCGCCCGATCTAGACGGCGAGGATGTCGACCCTCCGCATGCCTGCAGAGGGCCGGACGGTTAAGACACCGCCTGGTTTGGGCCGTTCCAGCGCGGTGCTCGGCAATGACGACGATGGCGGTTGGTACGATGGTTGTGACATGGGTGGTTGCGCGCGGATCGATGGGTTTGGTTGAACCGCGGTTTAGGGGAACCCCATCAACCACCACCAATAAAAGAAAACCAGTTTTAAACATACATGTCATTGAAATTCCTTAGGTCAGGAATTAATGAAGGACGATTTATAACCCCTATGTTGTCCACATTCACAAATGCCGCCTTTGTATTAAACAGAGCTTTAAAAGATTATTATCGTGGGTGTGGTTCATTATGTATGGGCTCAGCCCTAATTTATAGGGAAACCGGGCTGCACATAGCCAAACCGCTCTCTCACCCCACTAAAGTCAAGGGAGTTATGCATGTAACCGTCGTGCGCTGGATCAGTGTGCCCGATTTACGAAGTAACTACCGCACACCGGATCGCATGTACGACCAAATCACCACCACCCAGCGGCGCCCGCCAGCCCCGGACCGGGGCTGCCCGCCCCCATCTAACCGCACGAAGACGGGTGGTCCCGGCATGGTTGGTGATGAAGACGATGACCCCCGACATGTTGATGATGATGCCGGCATGCTTACGGAAGATCCCTCGCCCTCTCCAACCAAGGACCTGCGGCGCCGCGAAGACGTTGTTGATCTACGTTACAACCTCCGCCCTCGGCGCAAGACGTTCACTTGATAATTATCTTGCTTATGTTTTGTTTAATTCCCTTGTTTTATTTAATTTCCTATTTTTAATTTTGGCATGCGTTTAGCCATATGTTGTTTTAAGTTCGGTTGTATATAACCTGGATTTTTGTGAGCCTTATATAATGCTATGTGTGTTGGATTTTTAATTAATTGATGAATGAAAGAAAAGCTTAACCATAATTGAGATTTTCCCCTCTTGCTTTCCCTCTTCCTTGGTCGCCGACCACCCCCTTGCTCCCCTTGGTGTTCGGCCACACCTCCCCCTCTCCCAATTTCTCTTCTCCACCACAACACCCGCCCCTCTCCAACTACATACAACACGAAGGCCACCCTCTCTTGGAGTTCGGCTGCCTCAAGACTTCCCCTCCTATGGTACGGCCAACCAAGGTATTCCCCTTCTTGGTGGATCTCGGCCAAGATCTTTCCCTCTTGCAACGACGAATCTTCTCCGGCATGAATCGAGGAAGGCGGACGTGTTTCTCTCCATTCGGTGTGACTCTGGTGGAACCGTAGGAGAGTGAATCTTTTCATCGGAATCATCTTCTGATTGGGGTAACGAAAATTTCTACCATTGAGTGTTTCCCTCTTACATAAACCTTGTGGTGGTTTACTTTGGCGTTGTTTGCGAATCTTGATTTCATCATGGTTTTGATCCAAACGATTTTTGTTGCATTCTCTTGATCTATTTAAATTTGTGAGGATTGACGGAACTCGTTTTCTTTTTGTTGGAGAGATTTACCTTTTCTGAATCGTTATTTTTCGGTGGATCTCTTTGTCACAACACACGCTCGATCGGATTGGGTAGATCCTTTTCTCTTGAGAGAATATTGGCTCATAGCTTCTATTTGATCTCTAAGGGTGTGTCGAACCCGTACGTCAGCATTGGAATAATAATATCGCCAATCGGGTGTGTTGCATTTTACTTGTGCGAGCGTATAGTTGGAACGTGAGAGAGTAATTCGGTGTCGCTTGTCCATGGCGGTTCGTCGGGTGACGTAAACTGCATCAATTTGGTATCAGAGCCAGGTTCGTGTCAATTTCTTAATTGACACCTTCCTATTATTCTTAGGACGTCAACACACACTTGTCTAGCACGTTTTGTTGATCAAAATTCAAAAAAAAAAATTGGTTTGCAAATTGAGGTCTGAAATTCTCATTTTTCTGCAAAATCCAAAAAAAAAATCTAGAAAATCTTCATACTCCTCTCAGTGAGAAATTTAAAAAATATTTTACTTTCACCCAGTTATTATTGGGAAAAAAATATCTTTTATAAATTTTCAGCGAGTCAGGGTCCAATCTCTTTCACTGCATGCGCACTAGACTCGGCACGGAGTATACCCCTTCTTCTTCCAATATGGAGGATGACCGGGATGCGGATCACGGTACGACAGCGATTGATGACCTCCTCCGGGAGTTCACTGATTAGCTAACGGACATCTGGGAGATGATTCTCGCACTGAGATTAAACCAAGCGGCTCCCCCTAATCAGGCGGACCGCTAACGTGATGAGGGAAATAACAATAATAATAACAATTACGTCCCGCGTGCAGCAAATCATAATAACCAGGCACCGTACGAGTTTGATATCACTAGGGCTGTTCGAATCAAACCCCCATCGTACGACATACTAGGTGAATCCCAGGTGTTCTTAGATTGAGTTATGGAAATGGAGTGTTATTTCGAGTGGCACAATCTAATTGGCGTACAAAAGGTGTGAGTTCCGAGGATGAAGCTATTAGGCAGGGCTAAAATATTTTGGCTGAATGAGGAACGGCGTCTAGGTGCGGTGAACGGCTTACCATCCATTGGTTGGGCTGACATGGAAGCCATGTTGACTGATCAGTACGTTCCTGCATACCATCGGACGCAGATGTTTGATGAATTATCTACACTGAGGCACGGGAATATGTCGGTCGCTAATTACATGAGTCGTCTTAAGGACATGATGGTCAAGTGCGATGTTAGGGAGATGGCAGAGATCACCCTCCCTAGCTTTCGTAAGGGGCTCAACCCCGACATTCAGGGTAAACTCCTACGGTATGGTCACACCGACTTGAACAGGGACTCTGGCCCGTAGGAGAGCCCGGTTGCTGGGACTTACCGTCTGGAGTCCGAAGCCACGGGATCGTTCCAGGATCAATGTTGTCGTCACCACTCCGACGACAGCATTGGGGACAATGCATATTTTCCAGACGGCGACATTGTTACTAATATTCAAGGCGAACATGGAGCGGATCGAGGAAGATGAACCGGGAGCGTCGGAAGAGGCTTGGACCGACGACGACGACCCGGGTGGGGTCGGCGCGAAGGATAATTGATATTCAATTATGTTTATGTTATGTTATTTTATTTTTTTCCTGTTATTGGTACCCCTCCTCTATAAGGGGAGTTGTTTTGGACTTGCAATACATCTTGGATGAATGTGTGATTTTCTCTCCTGTCCCTTTTAACCCTAATCCTCTAACTCTATTCTCTCTTCTCTCTTTCTCTTCCTCATCTCTCTATCGTCGGCACCCCTCCTCTACCGCTGAATTCCTGAATATGTATCATCAACTCTCACTCATGGGGGAGTTTCTTGCTTTTTTAGTAGTTTTCTTTGTGCCTCCTCGTATTTCTTTCAATTGGTCGTGTGTTGGGACACGATTGTTGTTGGTGTTCTAATCTCAATGGGTGTGTCGAGTGGGACTGTGTCGTGTGGGACCGCCCTTTGTGTGGATTATCCCCGATAGATTATTCCTGGTTGCCTATTTGATGTTGTGTTCCACATATTTTGTTCTCTTTCGCATGTTGTATGTGTAGGTGATGTTGGTTGACCGGTTTCCAACAAGTCTGCGCGTGTGTGGGTGTTGCATTGTGTGTGAGTCAGCGTCGTATGTTCCTATGTCCCTGGCTTGATTCCTCGGTTTGGAATTTTTCCTGGTGGCTCGTCTGATGTTTTGTCCTGCATCACCTACCTCCATTGTCATTATTTGATATGTCCAAACTGAAGGTTCCTTCTTCAGCTTGAGGGTGAGTGTTGGAATTATTAAGTCAATGTCGGTCTAATAGAGACTTTAATGTATTTGAGTTTAGTCCCACATTTCAGTTTTAATTTTGAGAGTCCATGTAAGTCCTATGTAATGCCCCCTTGTAAGATGAATAGATCAATAAAGTCTTTTCTTTTCTTCTTTCTAACAGTCACATGTTTTGTTCACCTTGGATAGTTCATAGGGATATCAAGCCAAGTAATATTTTGCTAGATGAAAAACTCAATGAATACACTCTGATTTCGGATTAGTAAGGTTATTAGATATGTCACAAATGCGGGCTGAAATTATTGTTGCAGGAACCTACAAAGCACCGAAATGGCAAAAATGGTCATGTACCGGGTACGTTTCCGGTACGGATACGTGTCACATACGCGCGGATACTTTATTATCACTGTTTTAGGTTTTACTCGGCCGATCCTTTCGCGCTACCGCACTGCCAATCTTTTCCCTTCCTGCTGTAAGTTCCCGCCGGTGTATCGTTCCCGCTAATGTATCATTCTCGCTGCTTCTGTCGCCGATCGTTCCCGCTACTGTATTATTCCCGCTGCTTCTTCCGCCGATCGTTCCTGCTACTTCTGCCGCTGATCGTTCCCGCTGCCGTGCTTCTTCTATTGTGCTTCTTCTGTTGTGCTTCTTCTTCTGCTGTTGTGCTTCTTCTTTTGCTGGGCTTCTTCTTCTTCTTCTTCAATTGTTCTGGACAGAAATTGTTGCTGGACATAAATTGTTTCTTCTTAATTGTTCGGGACAGAAATTGTTTCTTCTTATCAGAAATTGTTTCTTCTTAATTGTTCTGTACAAAATTTGTTGTTCTGGACAGAAATTGTTCAAATTTCTGGACATTAAATGTTCAGATTTCTGGACAGAAACTGTTCAGATTTCTGGACAGAAACTGTTCAGATTTCTGGACAGAAACTGTTCAGATTTCTGGACAGAAACTGTTCAGATTTCTGGACAGAAACTGTTCTAGATTTCTAGACAGAAACTGTTCGCTTTTCTAGACAGAAACTGTTCGCTTTTCTGCGCAGAAACTGTTCGCTTTTCTGCGCAGAAACTGTTCGCTTTTCTGCGCAGAAACTGTTCGCTTTTGTGCGCAGAAACTGTTCGCATTTCTGGACAGAAACTGTTCGCATTTCTGAACATAAACTGTTCGCATTTCTGGGTTCAAATTTCTGGACAGAAATTTCAACTTCTACCTCAGCAACAAGTAGATGTATTTCTAATAACGCAATCTCATATTATGTCTAAGAACTTCATGTTATATTGCATTAGTTATGGACTTATACTGCAATTGATTATTTATATTTCATGTTTTATTGTATTGAGAATTTATAATTGCATTTGTGATATATACATACATATTTATTATATTTAATACAACGTATCTCACCGTACTTGTATTCTTGTTTTTTTAAATTTTGTCCTACCCTCATACCAGATACATATCGTATCTGGTTCCCGTACCCGTACCGGTCCTTCCTAGGCAGAAACCTTTAGGTATGTTGCTCCAGAGTATGTCATAACCTACAAAGTATCAGACAGGGCTAATGTTTATGACTGTCGTGTTGCTTAAACTGTTGTCGAGGAAGAGATATCTTGATTTATCATTTGTATGACTTTGGAGATGGATTCAACAATGTTTCCTTGGGGCAAGTTACTGATTCAGGAAGAACGCTCTCTTGAACTTTTCTATTTTCTTTACATGAGGGAAGCATCACTGATAGGTTGGTCAGAATTTTGAGGGGCGCTAGATTGCACAGTTGAATCTCTTCGAACCCCTTAATTATTGGAAAACACATCCAATCTGGTGTCCAGAGCACTAGTCGCATGCATAGAAGCATTAGCAAAAAACTGAGCTATACTTTTTTCATTCGCGCTCAGCGGAAAGTAGCAGAATTGGCGATAAGATCCAGGAGGAAGGAGAACCATGACGTCAAAGGCCTACAAGATCGAGGGGGGAGCAACTTCACACGTCGGAGAGAAGATGAACAGGAGGAAGGAGAAACCTCGCTTAGAATAGAGATGAAACCTTGCTTCGAAAAGAAAAACTAGAACTGTGGATCGAAGGAATGAGATGTGCTCGTTGCGGCAGGAAATATAACATAGGGCTGCTTTTAAAAAATAAGTATTGTGACATTGAGTTACCAAACACCATAGAATAAATATTGGAAAAAACTATTGTGTCATGGCTCGAAACTCATCCTCAGTGCTGGAACGAGACACGTCAGTCTGTTTTTTGGACTTCCATGCAATAAGTGAAAAACCCAAGAACAGACAGAAACCAGTGACAGAACGACGATCAACAGGATCACTAGCCTAGGTAGAATCCGAGTAAGCACGGAGTTGTAGGGAATTATTGCTGGACAAGAAGAGACCACGAGAAGTCATTGCTTGGAGAAAGCGCAGGAGCCGCAGCAGATGACCATAATACACAAAGGTGGACGCACTAACAAACTGGCTCAACACATGAACAACATGGGCAATGTCGGGCCGAGTAATGTTGAGATAGACGAGACTTCCCAAGGTGGAGGTATCGAGTAGGCTCAAAGAATGGAACCCCATCATTCAGACGTAGCTGTAGATGAAGCACCATATGGGTGTCCACTGTGCGAGAGTCAGAGAGAGCAGCCCGCGCTAGGAAATCTGATGCGTCACGCTGTTGAGAGAGCTGAAACAAGCGGTCTGTAGAGCTAACCTCAAGACCCAAGAAGTAGCTCAATTGTCAAAGGTCAGTTAGTTGAAACTGCTACTGAAGGTGAGTCACATGAACACAATAGCCCCACAAGATCCCCTTGAATCTGATGGACGTCAAGAACTGATGAAATCATTTATACCACTATCTTGGAGATTTGCTTCAAACCATGGAGCGATTTGTTTAGCTTGCAGACATGAGTCTTCTTGCCGTCAATCATGAATTCTTCATCCTAATTCATATAAATCTTCTCCTGCTCAATATCACCATGCAGGAATGCAGTCCTTATAAACAGTTTCAACTCCATGTCATTGACTGTCATCACGATCAAAGTTATGAGAATGAATTTGTCGCACCAATCGAGGAAAGACTTCATTGAATTCTACACTTTTTTCAGTGCATAGCCCTTTGCCATAAGTCCTATCATGTACCTAACATTATTCTTTTATGAAGAACCTTCCTTTATCTTCAAGACTCATTGGCATTCAATTATCCGTTTGTGTTTTGATAGCAGAACTAACGCAAGTGTACCGTTTTTATGAAATAACAACCCTCTAATGCAGAAAGTAGCTGGAATGTCTAATATCTTCATAACGAGATTTTTTATTCTTTACATTCAAAGCATTAACACATAAATCCTCAAAAGCATATGTGAGCTTACCTCCATATCTTTTATAGGGAATATATATCTTCTCGGCCTATACATTTCCTATTGTGCTAAATGTGGTTACATCCTCATGACAAACCATATCTGGCGGTCTAACTCCTCAATTTTTCTTCTACACCTAATTTTGATATCTCGGATTTGAATCTCAGTCACCACCATTGTAGGTGAAGGACTCATATGCCCTCTCTGCTTAAATAAACCTCTTCAAAATGACAAATTCGTCGAAATTCACTAGTCGGTTGATCGCAATCTTCTTGGTGTTAGGACACAACAACCTACAACTCTTGACTCCTTCAACATATCTGGGGAAGATGCACTTTTTTATGCGGACCAATCCTACTATTTTTCTCATGTGCATATATAAGACACCCAAATACTTGTACCATAGATTAAATGGTCTATCCAATTCATAACTCCTCTAGATTTTTTGATCCAATCACTGATTATGAAGAATTGTTGATGTGGTAACGGAAGTATTTAGGCTCTCCGCCCAAAACTCCTTTGAAAGCCCAACAACGGTTCTCAATCATCACATATTCACCAATATCCTATGATTCATTCGTTCTACAACTTCATTTGATTGTGGGTCTCATGAAGTAGCATAGTAACACAATCCCTTAAACTTTGCAAAACTCTTTGAATATATCAAAAGTATATTGATCATATTAAGACCTCATGACCTTCACATGTCTTCTCGCACGTTTCAAAAAAAACGCTCTCATTCTCACTCCCAATGCAGAAAAAGTTGTTTGAAGCTAATTTGACATCACATCACCCCTCCATTTCTCACTACTTCATTTACATCACTCTCATTTGTTGAGCCTCCGCTCAAGATAATCCACTAAGGCTCATCAAGTGTGAAATGACCTTATATAATATCTTCAGCGTAGAGCCTTGCCCTAGAGTGACACGACAATGGGTCATTTCGAGTCGGTCTCGACACGCGCGGACATATAATAATACCCTAACAATTTTCTCATATGTTCGTCGTAAACCCAACGTCGGAAAACGGGTGGTGTGTGTAGTGTTCAACCGAACATGAAGCACTCACAACCGTGTTTGTCAAACTTGTCAAAGTATATTGGACGTTAAATAAATCAGTTGTATACATGCATAAGAATAAATAGAAAAACTCAGCAGCATCATAACAAAGTCAAAAGTACAGTCACAGCACAGCTAGTGTCTCATGACCAACGAAAGAGCAAGACAGTCCAAACAAAACAAGTGAAAGTAAAGGAGAGCTAAAACAGTGTTCTAAGCAGAAGAAAAATCACAGAAATACTCTAGAAATCATCGTCCATCAGAACATACTTGTCAGGATCCCAATCTGAACATGCTCCTCCATCAGCAACAGCTCATGTATTTTCCAACAGAGAATTGCATTTAGAATGAATCCAACTTTTGAAAAAGTACATGTATCTAGATCTACTTGTAAGAACGTAGTACTTTACAATTAACTGAAGGACACCTAACATAGAGTATCGCAGGTTCTACCTCAGAATCCATTATCTGTTTTCAAAGAAACGATCTTATGGACTTCTGAACACCGCAGCTGTATCTGTGTTCTTATGTGGAAAGTCACGGTTACTATTCTTCTAAAGTTAATTGGAACTCATCAAATGTGGAATGGAACCAATCAACAGGAGAAGAGTCAAACCGAGTCGAATCATGTAATCAAATGTGGAATAACACTCTCCTCCAAGGTAAGGTAAACAAATCTCGATGAAGTTGTTAACATCAGACGTGCAATAAAACAACTTACCAGATTTGTACTCAGCAACCCCGAACATCAGCGGAGCACAACGCGCTTGTTTTAACAAAGGAAAGTGGGAGAATCAAAACATTTGGACTAAGACTGAACTGAATTGCCTAAACTTAAACTAAGGCTGAACTTAAATTGTCTCATGTCTCATTTCCCCCACTGTTTTGATTAACCGGTCTTTGGGCATTCCTTTCGTCAATAGATCAGTCAGGTTATCCTTCAATCGCACATCGATCAAGGTGATAACACTTTGTTCTTTCCGATAATTCAATAGAGCATATCTCAATCGTACATGTCTTCTCTTAGTATTAAAGAGAGCATTCTTGACGACTTGAACTGATGTCTGATTATCACAGTAAAGGCTTAAAGAATTGACTTGTAGCATAGACAAAAGAATGTCTAGAATTAAATTCCTGATTCAGTCTGCCTCTTCACCAGCCGAAGCTAAAACAAACTGCTCGGCTTCCATAGATGACAAAGTTATACAAGTCTGTCTTCTGGATTTCTAAGCAACAGCAGCTCCACGCATAATGCATATGAATCCACTGGTATACTTACTATTATCAACTTCTGAACACTATGAGGCATCAGAATATTCATCCACAGTAGAAGGGTAACCAGTATAGCACAGAGCATGATCTTTAATACCTTTCAGGTATCTCATCAGTCTGTCTAGGGCATCACAATGCTCCTTGTCTGGGCTACTGGTAAAGCGACTCAGCATGCTAACAGAGAAGGCAATATCTGGTCTTGTACAACTTGTGGCGTACATGAGACCAATGATCTTTGAGAACTTTATTTGGTCAATGTTGGTCCATTCATTCGGACGTAACTTGACGTTTGGATCAAACGGTGTCTCTACAGGCCTACAGTTTTTATAACCTCAGGTAGAAAGAATTTGTTCTACATAGTGACCTTGACTAAGAGTAATGCAACTCTTGTCTACTCTAACTTTCATTCCTAAAAGGGTATCGACGGGAGCAAGGTCCTTCATGTCAAATTCTTTTGCAAGAGTGGATTTAATATCCTCTACTACAGCAAGATTTGACCCCAGAATCAATATGTCATCCACATATAGGCATATGATGACTGTTTTATTTGACATTGAGCGGTAATAGAGGCACTTGTCTAAGATACTGGACTGAAATCCAACGCTATTTACCACTTGGTCAAATTTCATGTGCCACATCTTAGGCGTTTGCTTAAACTCATAAATTGATTTATCTAGTTTGCACACTTTCGCTTTTAGATCGTTATGCACATAACGTTCAGATTGTGTCATATAGATCTCCTCATCAAGCTCATCATTCAATAAGGTTGTTTTCACATCCATCTGATGAAATATAAAGTTCTCGATAGAAGCTAAGCCAAGAACAATCCTAATAGTGGATAGGTGACATACAGGTGAATAGACGTCAAAGTAGTCAATTCCCCTTGTTGTTTATAATCCTTAGCTACTACATGTGATTTATATCTGGCTATAGACCTATCATTATGCAATTTCTTCTTCAATACTCACTTACATCATAGGACTTTAGCTCCTTTCTTGCTATAGACCTATCTAAACGAAGATCCTTCTCTTCCGATCTGTCAAACTGGACTGTCGTCGACCTTGAAGACAGCGACGTCGGGATGATCTCGCGAGAACGAAGGAGCGGAGCTGTAAATCGGGAACGAGAGTGCAGTCGGGAGCACGAGAAAGCAGACGGGTGCTCGAGCGGAAAACTCTAATTTCGCTATCTTAAGAATGTTGAGGCTCCGCTCAAGATAGTCCACTAAGGCTCATCAAGTGTGGAATGGTCTTATATGGTATCTCCAGCGTAGAGTCTTTCCCTAGAGTGACATGAAACTCAATGGGTCGTTCCGAGTAAGTCTCGACACGCGCGGACATTAAATACCCTAACATCATTCTCATTCCTACAACCACCGAAAGAAATAGAGCCTTGATTTTTAACTTGTAGACACATGCGAGACGGTGCACATGATGTGAGCCTTCTTGTTTGATGTGTGTCAAAATACATCATATGGCAACAACTGGTCTTGCGCCTTCAATAAAATTTAGGTCATCCTCTCAGGAAACAGCACTTTTCAGAAGCAATGATATTGTAACAATTAGTGAATAAATTCAATTGAAATCAAACAACTACTCATCACCCAGTCATATTCAAATCTATTACTGGGAAAAGAACAAGGGAAGATTTATATTGGTTTAATGCGAGAAAAGAGAAGCCATCTTATAACAATTACCTGAATATTACTGCCGGAAAAAACAGGGGAAGCGGTGTGGAAGACGCCATCAACACCGTCCACGGCGTCGTCGAAGCTCCCCTCCACCATTAGATCCGCTTTCATCAGCCTCAACCTCTCCTTAGCTCCATCCATGCCCCGCAGAAATCCAACCTTTCCTTCATCTTCTGCTTATATATTTCCGTTATTAGAAGTTACAAAGCTTAAGAAGAACTACAGTAGAGAGAGATGAGATGGCGATGGACCTGGGTCTCTTACTGTGGCTCGAACATGGTGGCCTCTGGAGAGCAGCTCCTTCACCAGGTAGGCGGCTATGAAACCAGTTCCGCCGGTGACGCAATACTCCGGCATCCCTCTCAACCGCCGATGAGCTGGTACTTCGCCAGGTGCGGGGCGACGGTAAGAGTGGAGCTAAATGTGAGCGTATTCGTCGACCTAATTATTGTAGGCATTTGCAATAACCAGTAATTGTGCAAAGAAGCATAGAAAAGTTAGGTGCGGTCAATTCAACCGTTTTGGTAGGCCGGATTAAACTACACCGTCAATGACTCGTAGAGCGGTTGAGCATGCACACAGTCACAAAATAAGCAGAAGCACATAAGGAAATTTTAACGTGAAAAAATATCTCAATCGTGTAAAAAATCACGTGACAGGTACGGTGCTAGTCAAAATTCACTAGTGGCGGCTGTTTACAGATTGTGCGGAGAACTGAGGGCTTGGTGGGCGACAGACCGCCTCACCCGAAGCTGATTCTTTTTTATGCTTTGATAGAGGCGAGCGTTCTCGAAAGCTATTTGGCGGGCAAACTCCGTGGCGGAGTGCGCTGAGATGTGTTGGAGGCGGCTTGGGTGGCATTGCGCACTTAGGAAGCTCTCTGGAGTGGCGCATCGAACACCTTTTCAAGAGCGTCGTGAACTTGGACAAATTCTCTGGCGGCCCGGATGGTGGAGGAGACTCGTAGGAGAATTCCGGCAGAGCTCCGAAATGAGTAAGAAGAAAGCTGAGAGGAGAGAAGTTAGAAATGAAGTGGGTCCTGGGGCCTTTTTATAGGCTCCAGAAGATGGCCACGGTGGTTACATGATTATCCGCACACCATAACCACCAAAAATTACTATTTGTAGATCACATCTAATGTAGTTTCCGGCGTATATGATTACCATGATTTTGGCTATATGTAGGTCATTATTTAATAAATAATATTTCTCACTAACATTAGTTGTTAGTGAGTGGTTATTAGAGCTGTCACTTAAAACCAAAAATCGAACTGGAACCACAAAAAAACGGACCGAACCGTTCGCAAATTATTCGGGTTCCGATTTGAATTTTGGAACTGTGAACAACATTGGTCAGGGTGTGGTTCTTGGATTTTATTATCCGGACCGGAACCGGAACCGCAACATACAAGTCTCAAGTTGTTTCAAGATATTTAGACCTGATCCGAATCAGACCAAAGTAGAACTGAACCGCAACCCGTTTATTATTATTATTGATATTATTATAATAATGTTATTATTTATAATTTATGTACAATATTTATACTTACTTTCATGAGTGAAGCTGGTGTAGTTTGAACTCAAACCGTAATCGCATTAAAGGGGTTGATTTTGGACCGAACAAAACTTCACCGCATAAAAATCGTGTGTTATGATTTGACATTTGTTGATGCGCAAAAACCGATGGGGAGAGAAGAGTAGGGGGCTGCTGTCACGGGCACCAACAATTAACACAGGGGTGTTTTTGGTCTCATGGGCAAGGTGAAGAGATTCATTGTTGCGGGGATAGAGGAGAGGAGGAAGCTTCTGAGTGCTCAAGAGTGGAGCAAACACTTGTTCAGGGATTGCGGGGATAGAGGAGAGAAGGGTGTTGATCCGAGCACGGAGCCGGTTGGGAAGGTTGATCCGGAGCTGCCGAGCAGACGGTTACTTTGACGGATGTGCTTGCAGGTTGATGCCGAGAGAATTGAGCTGAGCTGAGAAGAAGAAAGGGGGCCGCTAGCAGCGCCAACAGCAGACTTCGCCCGCAGCGGCCTAAATGTCACTCTTGCGACGGGCTTTCCTTTGATTAATATTGAGTATTACAGCTTGTTACACCTTTACATGGAAAGCAAATAAAGGGTACAGGGGGAAGCTGGCGGCTAAGGAAAAGAGGGTGCCAGAGAGAGGTCGCGCGGACTGAAGAGCAAAGTCGGCAGGACACGCGGACAGGGAAAGAGAGAGAGTACGGACTGGGAAAATGAGTCTGCAGGGGTTGATGGCTTGAACTTGTCGTCGGCTATCCTCGAGCGTGAGGGTCCAGAGCCGTCCCCTGAATGAGAGGCATGGGGGTCTATTTATAGGCCCGAGGAGGTAACGACTTTAGGTGACGTTACCCCAGTTAGGCGGTAACTTGCGCAAGAAGAGAACTGAGTCCGTCGAGTCCGCAACAGGCCGCGCGGACTGGGGCTTGCTTCTGGAACTGGTTCTGCTGATGGCAGACTTGGAGGAGTCCGCTCCTGCTGCTGGCGGACTGAGAGGAGTCCTCCCGAACTGTGTTGAACGAGCCCGTGTCAAGATTGTGCGGGCTGAGGGACTACCCGCCCGCTGCTGGGAAGCGGGTGCTGGAAGCTGAGTGGCGGACTGCGCAATGAGTCTGCCCTTGTTGAGTTGAGCGAGTAAGCGCCAAGGGTTCGAGTTGAGGGATATTCGCCCGCTGCTGGGAAGCGAGTGCTGGAGGCTGTTGAGTGGAGGGCTGCAAGAAGTATCTGCTGAGTCCGCGGCTGATAAGCTGAGTCCGCCTATGCTGTTGAACGAAGACGAGGCCGCCTGCTGAGAAGCTAGAGCAAGGGTCATCAACTCTTGCATACTGAAGGATTGGACTGAGAGTCGAGTCCACCCAGCCCACATTAGAGGAGATTAGTGTTGGAGAGCTGGAGTAAGTCCAGACAATTGGGCGGACTGAGATAGAGTCCGCGGGCTGTCGGTGTCCGCATTGGTTGATTGGGCGACCTAGCGGACTGAGGAGGCAGGTCGGCAGATCTGCTGAAGTCCGCATGTTGAACGGAACGGCCTGTCGCCCATGCTGGGCGGCCTGGGCTTGGCGACCTGGCAGGTCGCGCACTCTGGCGAGGTGGAACCAAGCGTTGATGGTTGGCGGCCTGGGGGCAGGTCGCCACTTTTGATTGGTGGCATGAAGACAGGTCGCTACCCTTTATTGGCGGCCTGAAGGCAGGCCCTTTCAAGACATGGCAGTCTAGGCGGTTAAGGTTCTGAGCTCGCCAAAGCTGGCCGACACCTGTTTGGATAGAAGCTTGGAGCGGTCAGCTGAACAAGGCGCGCGGTCTACAAGGGCGGACTGAGGAAGCAGCCCGCGGCCCCTGCCGACTAAAGGAACGTTGTGCGACCAGGGCGGTCAGACCGCTGAGACCGCCTAAGCCGCGCGGCCTGAGGGGACAGAAAGGCATGTCCACCCACACTAAAACGCCGTGACCTCCATGGAGAACCCGGAGCAGGCCACGACTAGCGAGCTGGCTGTCTTGGGAAGGATCGCCGATTTCTGGGTTAACAACATTGGTGCGGTTTGGAGTCAATTTTTGTATTGCATTTTTAATTTTTATATAGTTATATAATGTATTTTCAAATTAATTACATATTTTTTTTGAAATATTTTATTTTAAAAATATAGAAGATATATAACTACTATTTATTAGTAATCATGAAAGACAAATAATTGTAGCCAATTGTTACAATTGAGCATGCCGACGAGACATGAGCAAGTCAACTAGACGTCGTGGCAAGTCGACATGCGTAGGAAGGCGATGGATACTATCCCACCGATCGTGGAAAAGACCATCGAGAAGTGCGCAACATATTTATTTCTATTTTGATGTTGTTTTGAGTTTTACTATTTGCATCCCGCTTTTATTTCATTCCGCCAAGTTTGTTTTTGTTTTTAGTTGAAACCAATTGGAATCGTACCGAACCGGACCGAACTGTTGGTGGTCGGTTTGGTTTTGGTTCTTGTTGGACCATAATCGGAATCGCTGACACGACGGTTCCAAAAATTAAGCTGGAACCGGAACCAGAACCAGAACCGGCCAAAACAAATAAGGTTTTGGTTCTAATTTAAGGAACTATTACCATAGTGGTTTGGTTCATGGTTTTAGTAGAACCGGAACCGTGACAGCTCTAGTGGTTATGCATATAATGGACGGCGGTGATCACGATTGGGTGATCAGACAACGACGGAGCCCCGTCATGAACAGGCAGCCAACAAGGAGGCGGACGGCCTCGGCGGAGAAAGAGGGGTCGCGGTCGGTGGTGGGGACAAGGCGGCGGACGGTTGGGAGGGGAGAAGGTGCGGAGGCGGGCGACGGCCGTGGGGAGGGCGGCTACGGTGCGGACCGCCCAGCACCTGTTCCACTGAGGCTGGTCGGGCACGTGGTGCCCGATGCCGCCCCGGCCTAGATCGGATGAGTGGGACACCCAGCACCGTCCTAGCTTAGGACGATCGAACACGAGTTGCCCAGCACCGCTCCGGCCGGTGGCGAGACGCACGGTTCCGCCCCAACCGAGGACGGTCGGATGCGGGGCGCCCAGCACTAGCCTTGCCGAGGCAAACCAGGCACGGGGCATTAGGCGTCGGCCTTGGCGGGGCCAGCCATGCGGGAGGCACCAACAATGTCTTTGATGGGGATGTCAGGCATGGCGTGACCGGTACTGTTTCTGGCACGGTCGGCCGACCGTGGGCCGCCTAGTGTTGGGGGTGCCAGTGGCCGGTCGTGTGTGGTTGCTCGGGCGATGCACGAAGTGGGATCCGTGTGCAAATCGCACGGGAAATCAGGCGTGCTGATCGCGCGTGTGGTAGTTTCCCCCATGATCCCACTAAATTAATGAGGATCATGGGTTGCAGGCTATTGGCACCCCATTTTTGCTGTAAATTTTACATTGTGCTCATTATATGTCCCCAAAATCCTCGGTTCTTGTAGCCGAAGCGTGAGAAAAATGAGGATTTTTGAATCTTTTACTGTGATGTTCATGACAACGAGTAATAGAGAGGTGTCTGTGGGAGCGACTGGCGGCGGCGCACATGTCAGGGTATGTTGTAAAGCGTTTAGATATGAAAATAATGTGTGATGGGAGGAATAAGCGAAGGTGAGGGTCCATGGAGGCAGGGGCGCGCGGAGGTAGAGGTGTGCCGAGGCGGAGGCGCATGCAGGCTCCTAGGAGTGCGGGTATCTGCCCGGCACCTGGTGTGTGGGCACCAGGGTATGCACGCACCAGGCTCACGCACCTACACGTGCATTGGGTCCATGCGCTTTGGGCACACGCGCATGGGGCGCACGCTCTCGCGGGCGCTTAGTTGCATGTGTGTTCCGGCCACGCGCGTGCGGTGTGCACGCGTTCCGGGCGCATGCGCGTGCACACCGAGCGCGTGCTGGGTGTATGTGCTCCAAACGCGCGCGCAAACTGAGTGCTCGCTGGGCATACTTGCCCCGGACGCGCACACACACAGAGTGCTCGTTGCGCGTACGTGCCCCGGATGTGTGCGCTCTGTAGCGTGCGCTCGTCCCGCTTTGGGTGTGTGCTCCGGTGTTTTTGGGCTTTGGGTGACTTTTGTTTTGCTTTCAAGTTTCGAGGCATAATGCGCTTGGTCGCCCAATGCGATTGCGCTCTACTCTTGCTTCCGAGCAAATTGCGGTTTGGAGAAAAAAGTATGGAATACCTACCGATTTTGAAGTGAGGGTTCCATATATTGAAGAAAGAGTTCAGAATCTACCTAAGGGTTGGTTGATGGTATGCGAGACGATATTACGGTCTGGATTCTAATTTTCATCATGCGAGGAGGTGGTTGACATTTTGAAGTTTTGTGGCGTTCCTCTATCGCAATTTACTCCTCTTATGATGATACACATCATGAGGCTGGTTGCGTTTTTCGGAGAGCATAACTCGAAATTCTCCTTGGAGTTGTTCAGAGATTGTTGCGGTGTTCGTATTGACAGCGGCGACCTCGTTGAGATTTATAGCAACAAGAGTTTGCTTAATTTTGAAAGTCGGACGGATCGTCATCATGTGAACACCTTGTTTGGCTATGTTTAAAATCTCTGGGGTTTGCCAGAGCTTTGGAATTCTCTAACAGATTGTTGTCGCCGTCAGAAGGGATGAGAATGCGACTTCTCTCCCATGTTGGGATTTATAGAGCTTTGGGAGCTAGCGAACCGTTTGTTTAGCATTTCGTTATTTGTTTATAAGAAACGTCTGTGGTTATGTGGATTGTCGATTGATCCAGAGCATGGTGCAGAGGCGCACTTGGTCTGTGGCCAGAAAAGGAAGCTTGTTCTGAAGGGTACTAATGACGTAGATGCAGATCCTCGACCTTTTTTATGGCAACGAGATTGTCAGGCTGAGGAGGCTCTTCAAGGCGAGGATACACTGGCTGACTCAGAGGTTGAGGTGTTGGAATCTTCTACCCCCCCCCCCCCCCCGAGTTCCTTCTTCGGTGATTTTTGGCACCCCCGAGAGTCCTGTCCAGAGGCTTCTGCCCCTGAGTGTCTTCTTCTTTGAAGACAATGAGTGATGTGGTAAACAAACTCTTTTGTTTCCGGCTCTTAGTTTGATTACTTTTTGCGACCCTGATCCTTTTTGGTTGCAGATAAAAGCTCGGGCCCACATATCATTCACATGGAATGATCAAAATATGAGTTTGAAGGACAGATACTTGGTTTTGCAGGAGAAGCTCCGGGTGGCATAGAGTTCATTGGCCATTTTAAAGGAGGAGCATGATCGACATATATATCGATTTCGACGTATTAGCTCTGAGTTAAAGGCAAAGCTTAAGGAGGCTCGATCAGCACTAATGACAGAAAAATCCTTGGTGGAGGGCATCGCGTAGTCGCTGAAGACTGCTCAGGAGGAGGCCTCTCATTTGGAAACGGAGTTGGGGGCTTTAAGGGTTGAGGTGGCCCGACTTTCTTCTTAGGATCGAGTTATGAAGGTGAAGGTTGTTGGGCTTGCTGACTACATCGACTCCTTGGACTATATGCGTGATTGTTGTTTGATTGGTGAGGAGATCCGTCAGGAGGTCTGGACCAGAGAGGTAGAACCTCAAATGGAGGATATCTGAGAGGTTGCTCTTAGGCATAGAGTATCAAAGGTGCTTTGGATGCTAGCCAGGAGGCTTGGGTGTGATGTCTCATGCCTTCACTTTGATGACCCTTCTGATGATGATGACACAGATTCTGAGTCTGATGTGGACGTAGTCGGCATGTAGTAGTCTTATCTTTGTATGTTTGATTTGTTAGTTGGGTATGGACGATGTTGTTGCTTTGTGATGATTTTTGCGTTTGTCATTGTATTTTTATTTTTTTACTTTGCATCATCTTTTGACTATATATATATATATATATATATATATATATATATATATATATATATATATATATATATATATATATATATATATATATATATATAGTTTTGAAACATCTTTTTAGATTGCATTTAGAATTCTGCTTTAGCGTTGTGCTTAGCTTTTGTGATGATTTTGGACGTATTGACGTCGTTGAATAGTTGTCTGTTGAAGGACGAGACCCGGTGACATCTTAATTTGCTGGCCATGCAAAAATTAAGATATCCGGATTGGGGGGTGTCACTGATTGTAGTGACCTACCGCTGGCAAGAAAGAAGCACCTTCGATCTAGGGAAGTGCGAGGTCAGTTGATGATGGCGAGGGGTAGACCCTATTGGTCGTTTGTTGATTGTGACGGCGAAGTACCAACCTTTGACTGTGGCAACCGTAAGGGTTGCAAGCCCCGACGACGTTGTGACCTACCGTGGGGGATAAGGGCATACCTTTGATCCGTGGCTGTATGAGGCCACTTGGAGACGGCGAGGGGTAGACCCTACCAGCCATTTTGGCGTACGCGTGGGGGCATGCCCTTGCATTATCGTGACCTACCACGCAGGGGGGAGGGAGCACCTTCAACCCGGGGTAGTGTGAGGTCATTCGAGGAGTGGCCTTGCGACATGTCCTTACCACGGGGGAGAAAGGCGCACCTTCAATTAAGGGCAAATAAGGACTACCGTGATGCTGACTGTTGGGGGTTGTATATTTGTGCTCCAACTCTTTTCCTAGCAATAAAGTTAACGAACAAAGAGAAACATTGCATTAGAGTGAAACGTAAATCAAAGTTTGTACAAACATATCTTGTTGAGTTTGAGAGTGTAGAAAAATAGGGGTGAAACTACGAGGCCGGCATGTAGCTTAGCGTTCTTTGCATGACTTGGAGCTTCACATTTAGTTTTTTCAGGCGAAGAAATGTCGGTGTGTGCGTGCGTAGAAAACATCCAAGAGTGACTGTTGAAGTATTGCGGTGTAGTCAGAGTCTGCTTGAATGACAACGAATTGAACATCATAAGTTGCTTTCGGAGGTCTGATAAATTCTCAAAAGAAGTTACCTGGTTCATTATTTTTACTTAATATTTGTCATAAATAATAATAAACGATTTAAATGAGTATAAATAAACATAAATTCATATTTATTTCATTTAAGGTTAATTTAGCTCTTTTGCTTATGTTTCTCTTACTAGAAATGCCGTGGAAATCGAACTAGAGAAGTAAAAGCTGGGCTTATACTTTGATTCTGCAGTTGTTACAACAATCTATTTTCAGTTGTTACAACAAGTTCTGGACGGATTTAAAATTCGAATTTCAAATTTTGCGTCAAACTCAAATATGGAAGGAGACATCTGTTGGAAGAGGGTTGCTCATTTTTAAGAGGGGAATCTTATACCTAAAAGGGGCATATGAAATACATTAAAGAGAAGAGATCTAGAGAGCCATCATCTTGGAGAAGGAGAAAGAAGCTAGGGTTTGGAGACACCGACAAGAAGGAAGAAAGCCTTAAAATGAGATATGAACACAAATTCTTGCAGCGTTTAAACTTCTATAATCATATCTAGTAAGATCTTTCTTGTTGTGTGTTTTCATCCCTCTATCATGAACTAAATTCTTAGGTCTTGTATGTTGAAAGTATTTTGATTTATTATGATGATGTTATTCTAATTTTTCTTTTGTGATTGTTTGAAGAACAATCTTTGTTGAGTTTATGTTTTATTTTGTGAAATCTTTGGATTAAATATTCTTCTTCTAAATTGTGTGGCAAGATTCGAGAGATGAGTTACGTTATTTTAGAGTTGAATCTTTTATTTTGCGCTGCGAGATTCAAGGGAGGAGTCGCGTAAATCTTTAGCCAAAATTTCACCTTTATACTGCGCTGTAAGATTCGAGAGAGAAGTGACGTAAGTGTAACATAAATATCAATATAGCATAAAAAGAGAAAAAAATTTCATCTTGTGTTAGCAGCATTGGTTTGTGTGCTTCATATTATTCTTTTTCTACCTAAGTTAGAGATAATTAGGGAATTAGGATAAACAGATTTCTGAGATCGAGAGATGATGACGTTCAATTTCAAGTCATTGCAGGATAGTGATTTAAACATTTCATGAAGGTTCACCCTAAAATCTCATCACAGTAGACAAAGAAAATCAACGTACAAGATTATCTCTCCAACTTGATAAAAGTAATCCTAAGTAAGCGTATTTAATCTTATTATTGTTTTCTTATAATTTTTCATTAACAAATTTACTCTAATTAATCAACTTAACTTTAAAGAAAAGATAGAGCTACTATTTGCAAGCGCTAGATTAGTCACTTCTCCATGAGACGATCTTAACTCACAATATATTACTTGATCTGACTCGTGTACTTGTGTATAATACGTAAATCTATTTCAGGCGTATTAAGTTTCTTCGTCTAAAGTTACTGAAAGAATGACGGTGCCAAGGACCGGAATGGGGTACTTCCTGAGATGCGTGCACTTGTCAATTTAAGCTCGAGACACCCACTTGTCAGTTTGAGTTGGAGTAATGTTGAAAGAAATAACACATTCATTATGATCTCTTTGTCTATCAAGACTCTGGTTATTTTAGTTGAGGGTTCTTCGATAATTATGGCAATGCTGCTTAGGCTCTGATGAGGGTCTTGCTTCTTTTTCTTTGTATAAATTGATCTATTTCCCTAGGTGAGTGAATTGTTGAATCTCTTCATTCAAGTGATTGCATTCCTCTTTATCATGGTCGGGTTCCTGATGATATTCACAGTATTTCAAGAGATCTCCTTGACTTGAAGAAAGTGGTCCGGGTCTTCGTAAAGCAGGATGATTGTGAATACCCTAAAAGATTTCATCTTGGGTAGCATTAAGCGGCGCACATCTTTTGCGTCTACGATATCTTTTTGGTTGACAAGCGCCTTTGTGGCCTTCATTATTCTTACTGGGTTCAAACAGAAGATTATCCTCCTGCATCCTTTTCCTTTCCCGTGGCTTACTTAACTCACCCGAGAGGACCCTCCTGTTGTTATTTGGAGAGAATTGATTAGCAAAAATATGTGCTAATTCTATGCAAGTATTAATTCTCCCTTCCTTTTGTGAACGAAACCAAGCCAGAGCTTGTCCTTTCAAGGTAGTGGGGAATACTTGACATAGTAGCTCGTCTGAGGCCTGACAAACGTGCATGACGGCCACATAATGCCTTATATGCGTGAGCACGCCTGCTTCGCTGAATTGTTTGATATCTGGATACTTGAAGCCCTTTGGGATGGGGCGTGGCAGGACAAACAGTGTGAATGACGAGTGCTGGTAAAAGAGGTTGAGATTAATCAAAGTGTGATTCTTGTTGCGACCTTGTTCCCTGATATACGAGATATGAACTTTTTCGTATCCCAATCCATTTTGTCTGATTTTTTGTGGTTTGGCAGGTAGCGAAGGTGACTGTTTCCCATGCCCAGAATTGATTCTTCTGGAGTTGGTGAACTACTTGACACAAAGAACTCCTTTTCTATGTCATATGTTCTTTGTGAGGAGTGTTTAGTTGAAGCAAAAAGCTCCGCCGTTGTTATAGATAAGCGGGTTGATGGACTGCCACATAACTTTGCCCTATTTCTTAATAAAGAGGGAAAATTTGGTCTTGCAACTCGTTTATCTGGGTGATGCGCTTGTCGAGCTTGCTTGTGCAGATGTCGGCAGATTTCTGTCGATCAAATATGTCAATGCGGAGGGGAGAGAGGATGGTGAGTCCTGGCCCCCTTCCGACTAATTTTCGGATGATGTTGGCCTTCCTCTTAGTCATAGTCTCGAGTGTTGCGAGGTAGATGACACTATCATTAGTCTTCAGAACAAAATTCACACTTGGTAAACTTGGCAAATAAGGTATGCTCAGTTAACTTCTTCAGTACCATGGTCAAGTGTTCCACATGCTCCTCCTCTATCTTCGAATAGACTAAAATGTCATCGATGAGGATGATGACGAAGACATCTAGGTATGTCTCAAACACCTTGTTCATCAGGCTCATGAATGCTGAAGCGACGTTCGTGAGCCAAAACGACATCACGGTGAACTCATATAGCCTATACCTCGAGATAAACTAGACTGCTGTTAAACTGCAGTTACCTGCACAGTGCTAGTTAAACTGCACTATTGACAGTTGTTTTCAGATTGTGCAGAGAACGTGGAACCCGATTCCCACCGACGGCGCCAAACTGTTGCGGTCAACTCAACCCGCCTGATAGACCAGACTAAACTAGACTGCCTTAGACAGTGGAGCGGTTGAGTGCGCACACAGTCATAAAATAAGCAGAAGTACACAAGACAATTTTAACGTGAAAAACCCCTCAATTGGGTAAATACTCATATTACATGTACGGTGTCAGTTAAACTTCACTATTGATAGTTGTTTACAGATTGTACAGAGAACCGAGGGCGACATGTCGCTCCTCGTTACAACAGTGAGATGAGAGATTGTAAAGTGCTTGGTGGGGTGACAGACCGCCTCACCCGAAGCTGATTCTTTTCTATGTTTTGATAGAAACGAGCGTTCTCGAGCACTGCTTGGTGGGCAAATTTTGTGGCGGAGCGCGGTGAGATGTGTTGGCGCTGGCTTGGGTGGTGTTGTGCACTTAGAAAGCTCTCTGGAGTGGCGCGCTGAACACCTTCTCAAGAGCGTTGTGGACTTAAGACAAATTCTCTAGCGACCCGGCTGGTGGAGGAGGCTCGTAGAAAAATTTCGGCAGTGCTCCGACCTGAGGAAGAAGAAAGCTGGTAGGAGAGAGGTTAAAAATGAAGGGGATCCTGGGATCTTTTCATGGGATCCAGGAGGTGGTTGCGGTGGTTACATTGCTATCCGCACACCGTAATCACCCAAAACTACTATTTGTAGACCACATCTATTGTATTTCAGTTGTATATGATTACCATAATTTTTGCTATATGTAGGATATTTTTTAATAAATAATATTTCCCACTAACCTTAGTGGTTAGTGAGTGGTTACGCATATAACAGACGACGGTGATCGCGATTGGGTGATCAGACGGTTACAAAGCCAGGCCATGAGTGGGCGGCCAACAAGGCGGCGGACGGCCGCCGACGGAGGAAGAGGGGTCGCGACCGGTGGAGCGGTCGGCTGCGGCGGGAGAGGGCGTGGCCACGGGCAACGACCACGGGGAGGGTCGGCCACTGCATTTGGTCAATTGATTTTTCACCCTTTTCGGGAGAGGGCGTGGCCACGGGCAACGACCACGGGGAACGGGGTCACGACCGGTGGAGCGGCCGTCTGGTCATGTGATTTTTCACCCTTTTCGGGTTTTACACATCAAAACCCCCAATGTCATTGCTGTCTTGATTTTTTTTGACTGTTTACACGCTCGGTCCGACTCAGAGTTTAGACGGCCAGATTCTCTAGACCGGAAAAAAACCGAGCAACCCACAATAAGGAGAATTCACAAGTGTTTCTATCATCTAGTGACATAATATAACATATTTTTATTATAACTACCTATTATTAATACAAAGGAAAAAAAATGCATGTGTTTGTCAATGGACCTTGCCTCGGGTAAAGCTGCAAAATCATCCGGAGCAAAGCTACTGTCTCATGATAACTTTCACTACGGCAAGGAAACGACGAATGATCTCCTGGGATAGCAAAAATGCTAATCACCCAAGTTTAGATTTAGGTGGCATTTGGTTGGGCTTTTTGCCTGCGATACGGTGGAAACGCACAGCTATTTTGCCAATAAGCACCGTTTGGCGTGGCTGATCTTGCAAGCAGTGTTTCTGAAAATCCGAGGCTTTATGTTCTAACATATCCGTGATTTTTTTCAGCGTTCAGCCACAAAGCAACAACCCGATACCTAAGGGTGCAACAGCTGCATCGCTTGATACTCTTCCTCGACGACGACGACTGACGCACTGCCTGCATCGACCGATAGGGTCTCTCCCGATCTCGAATAGCTTGTCGACGACAGTGTGATTACCTTGCATCGACGACGAATTACACAACAAATTTTCGACCCGATACCTAGCGCGCAGCAACGTCTCTCCCGATCCTCTTCCCCGGCGAAGACGACGACTGACGCATCGGCGCACATCTCTGGTAATTTTTCCGCCGTCTTCTCCTGATTCCGTTCAACCACTGTTTATTCTCCCTGCATAGGCGTGATTCCCCTCCACCTCCTTGTTTGCTGCAGGTTTTTATCAATTTCTTCCTGCATATTTGGTGCGCCACCGTTCTCCCTCTCGCTGAGGTATACTCATTCTTTTGATTTACAATTTTAGGGTTTTTTATTTCATTCTTCCTCTGGCTGCATTGCCAACTGATGAGGGATAGGATTTCTGATTTCAGGGATGTTGATTTCATGCATTTCTATTTTTCCCGATGTTGATTTTTTCGTGAGATGTGTATGTGTGTGTGTTGTATGTGTGTGTGCCTTGTATGTGTGTGCGCCTTATATGTGTGTGTGTTTTGTATGTGTGTGTTGATGATATCACCAAAATCCGCATATTTTATAATATTTTGGGATGTTTTTCGTGACATTTTTATTTATTAGTACACATATGTTGTTTATTTATTTCATATCTTATTTTATTATATTTTATGTAAATGATGTTTTTCACGGGGTTATTATTTGTGTAATTGTAGACTCTAAAAATAAGTTCTAAAAGAGATCGATAAATGGTGAAGATTTCAGACGCAAAGGCAAGAAAGAAGACGACATGGCTAGGATGGATCGAGCTCAATGGATCAAACACTTTGGGTGTTGACTGGAGTCAACACCTTGGACTGCTGAAATAAATTCAGCAAGCATGGTTTCGCTGAATTCATTTCGGCAGTTTTGCTGAATTTATTTCAGCAGTTTCGCTGAATTTATTTCAGCAGTTTTGCTGCATTAATTTTGACAGTTTCGCTGAATTTATTTCAGCAGTTTTGCTGCATTAATTTCGGCAGTTTCGCTGAATTTATTTCAGCAGTTTTGCTGCATTAATTTTGGCAGTTTCGCTGAATTTATTTCAGCAGTTTTGTTGAGTTCATTTCAGCCTCTTGGTGCTGAATGTATTGGCATTATTTTAGCAAATGGCGCTGAATTCAATTGGGGGCTGCAGTTACACGCTAAATTCATGGTGGAATTAACTGTGGCGTTACACATTTTTGCCGCTCAAAACTTTTGAGCTGTTTTCAAATTCTTCTTCTATAAAATGAGGTGTCTTAGTGATCAAGGCATATTGGATTTTGGGAAAGTTGAAAGTGAGAGTTTGCTTGCATTTTATTTGTGAGTTTTTTGAGAGACATTGTATGAGAGGAAGAAGATTTGGAGGAAGTTCGTGTATGCACCTCACAAAGTTTTGTAAGTCTTTATCATTTGATCAATAAAATTGTTTCTTTGTTTTTATTCTCTTATATGATAATCTCTCATATAATTTTTGTAAAACAAATCATGAGTGAGTAGTCTCATCTTGTTTTGGGTGCGATATGATTAATTATTTAATTATATGATTATTTTTATTACTCTCGCTCGATCTTACGACTTGTATTCGGAAATTTTAATATGAATCTTGATATTTTGTGTTGCCGACTACGCATATTGCATTCCTCCGAAAGTTCGATGCTATATAGCGCGATTGCATACAAAATATGCTTAGGGATTTAATCAAATCTTCGGACTCAGTCGCGGCGCTCTCTATCGATTTTTATCACCTAAATTTTGTCTTGTATTGCTCACATATATTACATGTTTAAGTGATTTTGATGTGATATGTGGAAAGGAATACGCAAAATAATTGGATAAATTATAAAAATAAAGGTTTTTCTGTGAATCATAACTTAGAATATCTTTTCAGGATGCGATGAATTATTACTCGTAAATCATATATTAAATATTTTAATTAAAATTGCACCCGAAACATATTTTTCAACATTTCTTTCTCAAATTAAGATCTCGTTTTGTTTAAGGACAAATCAATCCAACCTTTTATTTATAGTTCGCCTGGATTAAAGAAAAAAAATAAACTTCTCCGTGGATCGACTCGTACTTGCATAGGTATTACAATTGTACACCGTGCACTTGCGGTTTTTTATTACTTGAAATTTTGTTGCACTGTATCAATTCCAATCTTAAATTGCTAAATATATTGTATTGTTATTTTAGTGCTTTGAAATTTTCTCACCAAGTTTTTGGCGCCGTTGTCGGGGAAGTTTTTATTTTTCTTTAGTACTTCGAATTATTAGATTAGAAAATAATTATCATAAAACGGTTAATTAATTTACATTTTTAAAAAATTTCCTAACTAGTTGGTGTCTAGGAAAACGGTTAGGGGTGAGCCAGTATATTTCATCTTTATTCAGATCTTTAAGATTTTTTCATAAAGATCAATTTAGTTTGAATCATCAATCTTCATCCTCATAGTGTATGCACATTTGGACTAGAGATTCGACAAAATGCTTAGTAAGATCTGAATTTGAAATTTTAGTTATGGCTGAAGCGAATCCAAATGTTGCTCTATGTGATAGGTGTTATCCAATGAGAACATCACTACCTTCATGTATTAGATTACCTATATCTACTGCAAATAATTTTGAAATAAAACCTCACTATGTGAATATGCTACCAAAAATTCTAGGAGCCGATAACGAAGATGCGTATATCTTTATAAGTGAATTTGAAGAGGTCTGTTCTATGATGAAATTACAAAATTTAACTGAAGACGCACTTAAGCTTCGTTTCCTTCCCTTTGTGTTAAAAGATTACGCTAAGAAATGGTTGCATAGTTTACCCATAGATTCTATAAATACTTGGGATGAGTTTATTAAAGTATTTCTTAGAAAATTTTATCCTAATCATAAAACTGCAAAGATTAGGAATGAAATAAATCAATTTTCACAAATTCCTGGGGAAACATTTTGGAAGTATATAGATAGATTCAAAAATTTGTTAACATTATGCCCTCATCATGCTATAGAAAAATGGAGACTATGTCAAATTGTTTACGAAGGCTTAAACTTTAACACAAAAACTATGCTAGAATCTATGCGTCAAGGAAATTTTATGGATAAAAGTGAAGATGAGGCTTGGGAATTTTTTGAAAATTTAGCAGAGAAAACTGGACAATGGGAAGAGAACTCTTATGATAGGTCTAATAAATCGATTAATGAAAAATCAATGGCCTATAAAAATGGTATGTATGTTATTGACCCTACTACTGCGTGTGAGGCTAAGATTGACGCACTTGTCCATAGATTGGATGAATTAGACCTTAAGAATAAACAAGTTAATCAAATTTTTGTATGTCCTAATTGTCAAGATCCTTCACACACAGGAGAAGAGTGCCCTTATTTAGGAAGTAATTTAAATTATGAACAAATGAATGCTACCTTTCAAAACCCCAAGAATGACCCATATTCTCAATATTATAATCCAGGTTGGAGAAATCATCCAAATTTTTCATGGAAACAAAATGGTAATTCAAACTTTCAATCACAAAGTTATAATAATAACAATAATAATAACTCCAAACCATTAAATCAAAATTTTAAAGAACAGCAATTTCAAAATTTTAATAATCAACAATTTCAACCTCCTGGATTTAATCATAAAACTTCTGATTTAGAGAAAAGTGTAGAAGCTTTAGCGAAAACAACATCACAAACATTTGAAGCCCTTACTAAATTCTTACAAATATCTAGTCAAATAATGAATACTAACTCACAAGCCATAGCTAGATTAGAACAACAAGTTGGGCAGATTGCATCTCAAATTAGCGAGAGAGAGAGAGAGAGAGGAACCTTTCCCAGCCAACCAATCTTAAATTGCATGATCTTAAAATTGTTATAGCATTGACTTGCGCCGTTTCTTCTTGCTTAATATATTATATTTTTGTGCTTAATATATTGTATGTGTGTGCGCCTTGTATGTGTGTGTGTTTTGTATGTGTGTGTATGCGTGTTTTGTATGTGTGGTGTGTTTTGTATGTGTGTGTTAGCATATTTGTGTGTTGTGTGTGTGTGTGTGTGTGTGTGTGTGTGTGTGTTTTATGTGTGCTTTGTGTTTGTTTGTAAGTGTGTGTTCTATGTGTGACTTGTTTGGGTATGTGTGACTTGTTTGTGTAAGTGTTTTGTATGTGTGTGTATGTTGTAAGTGTGTTTGTTTGTGTTGGGTCCATTAATCCCAATGATCCTGATTTGATGATGTCAAATATATCAATGAGATAGACATATTTGTATTTAATGTATGGTTAAGTTCATGCATACATGTTAGTCTTTATCACAATGATTGGACAGCTAGTTCAAGGGACAATGACAGATGAACTCAAGGTGGAGCTGAAAACTCAGAAAATTGCCTAAGTCCAAAAGCGTTGAGTGAGGCAAGCTCACTCAACGCCATTCAATTAATAGCATTGAGAGAAGGCAGACAGGAAAATTACCTAAGTCCAAAAGCGTTGAGTGAGGCAAGCTCACTCAACGCCATTCAACAAAAACGCTGAGACAGTTGAGACCGCTGAGAAGAACGCGCTGAGACAACCAAAAAAGTTGACTAAGACAAAAAGCACTGAGACTGTTGAGACCGCTAAGACAGGCAGAAAAGTTGAGTAAGGCAAAAAGTGCCGAGACACCTGAGGCCGCTGAGAAGAAAGCCTTGAGATCGTTGTAATAAAGCCTGCGAAAATCGGCTAAGTACAGAAGCATTGAGTGAGCTCAACTCATTCAACGCCATACAAATAGAAGCGTTGAGTCAAGGTTATCCTGTCATAGCCTTACTGTGAAGAATCCAAAAAATCGACTAAGTACAGAAGCGTTGAGTGAAACTTCATCACTCAACGCCATGCTGTGTTTGTCAATGCCAAACTTTAGCAAGAAGGAAAGATTGCAGAAAATAGACTAAGTCCAGAAGCATTGAGTGAAGCTTCATCACTCAACGCTATGCTGAGTGTATCAACGCCATCAGGCAGAAAGCTGAAGAATATGGCTAAGGAAAAAGCGTTGAATGAGAAATTTACACTCAACGCTCTCAACGCCATAATGCAAAGCTGAAGAAATTTCTAAGCCCAGAATCGCTGAATGTACCATTCGTCGAGTAAAGCTTAACTTTCGTCGAACGGAGTTCAGAGTTCATCAACACAACATTTACCTATAAGAAGGACTAAACGATCAGAATCATCGAACGGATTTCAGATTTCGTCGACCAGAGTTCAGAAAATTCATCGAACTCAGCCTTCACCTGAAGAAAGAACTGGGCTGAGTGAATTTGTCGATCTCAGCTTCACTGGTTCATCAAGCGGAGCTCAGGTTTCGTCGAGCTGAGCTCTAAGTTCGTCGACCTCAGCCTTCACCTGAAGAAAGAACTAAGCTAAGGGATTTCGTCGATCTCAGCTTCACTGTTTCGTCAAGCTGAGTTCAGATTTCGTCGAGCTAAGCTTGAAGTTCGTCGAACGCAGGATTTTAGAAAATTTGTTGATTTTGGCTAAGTCCAGAATGATGCTGACTCAACAAAGTCAACAAGTCAACAAAGTTCAGATTCAATGCAAATCGACATTAACGTCGCCATCAGTCTACAGTGGATCTCATGTTAATAAAGCTGAGGTTTTAACCACCATTAAAACTGAGACACATGTCGATCATCTCGCCAATGTGACAAGATTATAAATAGTAGAAGAGATCTGAAGAATGATAAAGGAATTAATTGGATTAATCTCTGATTAAAAATGAGAAGCGGAGTTTGTCGTCTTCATCCGCTATTGTTGCAGGAGCCAAAAACTTCAAGATCAAATCTGAAGGGCTTTTGAGTTTGCTGGTGTAATCAACATCCACTCCAGCAGGTTCAGAGTAATCCTCTGAGAGAGACGAATCAGCCAAGGCGTGTCCTAGCTGAAGTTATCTTCCCGATCCAAGCCAAGCCAGAATCTGAAGATCAATTTACTGGATCAAAGAACAAGGAAGGGCTGAAATCTGCTCAGTCAAGATCAGGAGATATTCCTAAAGAAGAAGAAGCAGATTCATCTGCTAGTTGATTCCAGAACAAGCCGGGCATCATTTCAAGATCTCTGTGTCATCTTATTGCTGTGAAGAAGAAGTTAGAGCTGATATCTGCTCAGTCCAAGTAGACAGACACAGAGAATTTTCTCTGGTGTCTGTAATTCAACATCATTTATATTTCTTGTAAGATTCATTCTGAATCAAAGTGGTAAGGCCTAGGCATGAGTTGTAAGCTTGTGTTATAAAAGCTGAGGTAGGGCAGGAGTTACTTGAGTTGTAGGTGTGTGGATTCACACTAAGGTAGGGCAGGATTGCCAGAGCTATATGCGTGTGGAGTCACTCTGAGGTAGAGTTCTTGGAAGAACTTAAGTTGTAGGATCTTGGTGATCTGAGTGGTAGGGCTTGTGCCTGAGTTGTAGGAGCTGGTTGGGCTCTGAGCTGTAAGATCTGAGGATCTGAGAAATATAGAAGGAAGTTTGGCCGAATCTAGTATACTGCTAGATAGGCGAAAGGAGAAAGTGGATGTACCCAACAATTAGGGAACCACTATAAATTATGTGTACTGTGCTGTGTTGGTATTGATTGTTGTGCTATGTTTTAATTAATTAGTTGCCTAAGTTTTTGGAATTGGACCTATTCATGCCCCCCCTCTAGGTGATTAGTTGTTCTTGAACTCAAAACTTTCAGTTTGTATGTGTGTGTTGTAAGTGTGTGTGTGTGTGTGTGTGTGTGTGTGTGTGTGTTTATGTGTGTTATATGTTTGTGTGTGTGTTGTATGTGTGACTTGTATATATATATATGTGTGTGTGTGTGTGTGTTTATGTGTGTTGTATGTTTGTGTGTGTGTTGTATGTGTGTGTGTGTGTGCGTGTGTGTTGTGTGTTGTGTGTGTGCGTGTGTTGTGTGTGTGTGTGTGTTGTATGTGTGTGTGTGTGTGTGTGTTTTATGTGTTGTTTGTATGTGTGTATGTTGTTTGTATGTGTTGTTGTGTGTGTGTGTGTGTCTGTTTATGTGTCTGTTGTATGTGTTGTTGTGTGTGTGTGTCTGTTTATGTGTCTGTTGTATGTGTGTTATTTGTGTATGCGTGTGTTCGTTGTATGTGTGTGTGTATGTGTGTGTTGTTGGTGTGTGTGTGTTATTGGTGTGTGTGTATGTGTGTGTTGTGCACTGACATTACATGTGGTGTAGAGGAGATGATCGTGCTACGTAATATCATATCAGATCGGTTGTATGAAGTTAGAACATAGGACAAAAAGCGGGTGTTGGTTCTAAAAAATCTCTGAATCAAATATTTTTTTTGGTGTTGGGTGTTATTTTATAAAAAAAAATTTATTTTTTCCAAATATTTAATGGTTGGTAATTTAAAAATGTGGAAAAAAAAAATCACTCAAAACTCCGTTTTGTTTCCAAACAACCTTTTGAAAACTCCATTTTTCAAACTCTATTTCACCAAAACAGTTTTTTAACAAAACTCCATTTTTCAGAATCAACATTTTTTCTATCAGCAGCATACCATCAGTAACAACCCAATCAAACATAGCCTTAATCAGTCCCAAGATTTAGAAGGAATGATTTGAAATAGGTCTCTATGCTTTTATTTGTATTATGTTGTTTTCAAAGATTTCTGGCTGGTTTGACATAAGTCTTTGGGATTCAGGGGAGTAAAATGCATCCTTGCACTTTATCGTAAACTGTGAACGTCCAACGACTCGTATGGATGCTCGCACACATCTCAAAGTGCATGGAGTGCACTTTACACCCCCCATTTAAGTTCTTATGGTAACTTTTGTTAGCCATTTAATGATTTCAAATGATTACGCACTGAAGAGGCGACTACATAGCACTGGCGAGGACATTGACTATAAATAAAATATTAAGAAATTGTTGTGGGTTAGCTGGTTTTCTCCTGGTCCAGAAAATCGGGCCGCCAACTTAGCTCGGAGTTGGACTGAGCGCACAAAAAGTAAATGAAAAACAACAACAATGATAGGTGACTTTTTTTACCATGGAAAATCCGAAAAGAGTGAAAAACCGCGTGACCGGATTGGTGTGGAGTTTAAATCCACTATATAGTTTGAGTTTACAAGCACTAAAAATCTCCGCAAATGGTGACAAACCACCTCTCTGTTACAAGCTTTAAGTACAAGAAAAGCAGGAAAATAATCTAAGTCCATCCAGCTTTGACAAAGTTGTCCTCTGGAGTGCTTCTCTGTGCCTTCTTCTGGAGCAGAAAATTGACCAAGTATTTGGGGCTTGGATGAGCACGTATTTCTGGAGAAGATGGCTAAGTCCTGGAAGCTTTGGCGTTCGCGGAGCTTGGAGGCAAACATTCTGGAGAGTATTTTTCTGACGTCTTTTCTTGCGCTCAAGGATCCAGCCGCGCGAGTGTACAACCCCGTATTCGCGAAGAGTGGACCCAAAATAAGGCAGACGCGTTTTTAAGCTTTTTGGAGATTTTGCACTCTCGGTGGCCAATTTTGGCTCTGGCTTGGAAACATACTAGTAGGGGGAGGAAAAATCAACATCTTCCCCCGGGCCCTTTAGAGGGGCGGGTGCGGCAAGATGACCGGCACCCCCTGGCGTGCTAGGCGCGAGGTGGGATGGCGAGACTGGCTGGAGATCTGGATCCCGCCCCCGACACCCTGACCTTGGGCAGGGGCGAGACCGGGCGGCCAACCCTCTCGCCCCAGGCGGCGAGCTCGCGGGGAGAGACCGGCGGCCAGCCCTCTCGCCCCAGGCGGCGAGCTCGCGGGGCGAGACCGGCGGCCAACCCTCTCGCCCCAGGCGGCGAGCTCGCGGGGCGAGACCGGCGGCCAGCCCTCTCGCCCCAGGCAGCGAGCTCGCGGGGCGAGACCGGCGGCCAGCCTTCTCGCCCCAGGCGACGAGCTCCCGGGGCGAGACCGGCGGCCAGCCTTCTCGCCCTAGGCGGCAAGCCCGCGGGGCGAGACCGGGCGACCAGCCTTCTCACCCCAGGAGGCTAGTTCGGGGAGGGTTCGCCCTCTGCCCCCTAGACCTATGTGGACCTTGCTTTTACTGTTCTGCCCCCGGTGTGGGTGTTTTCTATTGGCCCAAGGTATATTGGGCGTAAAGGTATTTCGGGCATTTTGGTTCATGGGATTTGGAAAACTATAAATAGACCCCCTTGGGTGCCTTCGGAGAGGAGACTTTTGCTTGCTTCCTCCTCCCTTAGCTTCTTCTTGGTATAGTAGAGAGAGCTCCTCCAAGGCACCCTAGCTCGAGCATTGGCTAGCGAGGGGAAGTGCTCAGGTAGCCTTCCAGGTGTGAGGTGGGACCTCCGCACTAGAGCCGAGGGTCTGTTCATAGTTTCCTAAGTCTCCGGTCCGTGACGTTCTCCCGAGTGTAGTAGGTGTGAGGTCACCCCTCTTTTGGGACCCCGAACTCCACAGAGGCCATTTTTGGCTTCAACACTTTTGGTGCGGTGAGCGTGGAGAGTGGGCAGCACAGAAGATCTCGGGAGAGTGTCATGACTGGAGGTCAGGGAGGTAGTGATGATCTCGGCAAGCTCCCCAGCCCAGGACCCTTCGTTGGGAAGCAAGAGTTCATGACCTCCATCCAAGGCATCATGGAGATGCTGCGAAGCATTACTCCTCAGGGTGGAAGCTCCACTCCGACCCCCCATGAGTTAGCTCCCCCTCTCGACGAGTCGACTCCCAGGGGCCTAGGCGAGACGACCCCAGCAGTGGGAGAAGGAAGTGCACCAGGAAGAAGGCCAGAGAAAGAGAGAATGGGAGATGGGGTCGAGCAAGACCTCACTGGCTGGGAGTTATTCTCTAGCTCGGCAAGTGCCACCCTTCCGGGCGAGCAGGTGGCGCGAGTGGAGCAGGCGAGACCACCCCTTAGGGGATCACCCTTCAGCGAGCTGATCATCTCAGCTCCCGTTCCCGAGGGGTTCAGAGAGCCGGACATGACTTACTACGCAGGGAATGATGACCCCGTCCAGTACCTGCAGTGGTTCGAGGATGTCGTCTCCATCAGGCCAATGATGGATGCCTTCAAGTGTCTCCTCTTTGCGATGACATTGAAGGAGAAGGCAAGGGACTGGTTTCATCAACTCCCTCCAAGGTCGATCTATGGGTTCGAGGACTTGAGCCGGAGCTTTCAGCTTCGCTTCTCCACCTCCAGGAAGCGGAAGAGGAGTCCTAAGTCCATCTTCCTGATAAGGCAGGGGGCCGAGGAGTCGCTGGCCTGTTATGTTGACAGGTTCCAAGAAGAGATCCTGGAGGTCCAGGAGATGCCAGGGTATGCTCTCCAGATGGCTTTCACCGTTGGGCTGAAGGAGGGCTTCTTCAAGATGAGCTTGACCCGGAAGTCCCCCCTTTCCTTCGAGGAGCTGATGGAAAGGGCAGCAGAGGAGATTGCCATAGAGGCAGCCAATCCAGCATTTGTCAAGAGGTTGGAAAAGTTGACGGAGGTGGAGTCAAAGGAGCAGGGTGGCTCAAGGCATTAGGAAGGAAGAAGGAGAGAGGAGTAGAGAGCTCAGGGGTTCCAAGGACAGGAGGGTCCGGAACCAGGCTGGAGGCAGCAGGGAGGACCTGCCCAAGGTCCAGGAAGAGCTCTCATCCAAGGAGGGGGGAACTTCCACGGGGGCCAAAGGAGGTTCAACTTTCAGAGGCAGGCCCCAAGACAGCTCTTGCCCCCGCTGCAGCAAGCCTTGGCGATAGGAGGAGGAAGAGGTAACAGGAGAGAACGCCCAGCCCGCCGAAAGAGGGGAGAAAGAGCATTGTTGTACTGCGACTTCCACCAGGTGGAGGGGCACGCCGCAGCTACCTGCCCCGAGTTCTTGGAAGTGAGGGGGGCGAGAGGCCCTGCCCAGCCGCAGCTGCCGGTGCGGGTAGAAGAGGTTCTACCCGGAGAAGGGGGTGATGATATATGCGAGGACCGGGTCGACGTAGGAACCCGAGGCGGTATAGGAGTGATCCCCGATGGAGTGGGGGTTGAGGCCACTCAGAAGGCAAGCCTCTATGTCATGTACCGAAGGAGCATCGCCTCAACCTCCCAGACCCCGCCCCCAGAGGAAAAGATCACCTTCTCGGTAAAGGACCTGCCAGATCATGAGGATCCGTTCTGCGATGCGCTGGTCATCCAGACGGCCATCGAAGGCTACACCGTCTCCCGGATCCTGGTAGACAATGGGAGCTCCGTCAACGTCGACTTCAAGAAGGCGTTTGACGAGATGAAGGTGGAGCCAAGGAGGGTGCTGGGCTCGGACGGACCCCTGTTCGGATTCTCAGGGGAGAGGAAGGAGGTCGAGGGTGGAGTGGGGCTCCAAGTAAAATTGGGGGGAGTCTCGAGGAACTGTCGGTTCGTCATTATTGACGCTCCAAGCAGCTACAACGCCATCTTCAGAAGACCCCTCATCAGCGCCTTCCGTTGCGTGCCGTCTTCGTTCCACCAGTGCCTCAAGTTCAAATTAGGGGTAATCCAGGTCAGAGTCAAGGGAGACTCCAGGATGGCAAGACAGTGCTACGTCACGGCCGTCAACACCATCTCTTGGTTGGCCAAGGCAGAGGAGATGGAGAAGGTCATGGAGAGCCTGAGCAGGATGGAAGTGTCCGACGAGAAGGACGCGGATGACGACCACCGAGTCCAGACCCCCTGAGGAAGCCTCGCCCCGGCAGAGTTCTGTATGTATCTTATCTTGTAATGAGTCCAACCCCCGACTAACTGAGTTGGGGGGATCATGTAACCCATCTATTTTCTCCGTTTGAGGATGTAGGATTTGGTAAGGTTTGATTGTGTAGCCCAAGTCCTTTGCTCCGATGATGATTTCGCGGCCAGGCTCCCACTACCGGGCAGGGAAGGTTGATCTCTCGTGGTAGCTCAAGTTCCTTTGCTCCAATGATGATTCCGCGGCCAGGCTCCCACTAGCTGGCAGGGCAGGTTGATCTCTCGTGGTAGCCCAAGTCCTTTGCTCTGATGATGATTCCACGGCCAGATTTCCACTAGCTGGCAGGGCAGGTTGATCTCTCGTGGTAGCCCAAGTCCTTTGCTCCGATGATGATTCCGCGGCCAGGCTCCCACTAGCTGGCAGGGCAGGTTGATCTCTCATGGTAGCCCAATTCCTTTGCTCCGATGATGATTCTGCGGCCAGGCTCCCACTAGCTGGCAGGGCAGGTTGATCTCTCGTGGTAGCCCAAGTCCTTTGCTCCGATGATGATTCCGCGGCCAGGCTCCCACTAGCTGGCAGGGCAGGTTGATCTCTCATGGTAGCTCAAGTTTCTTTGCTCTGATGATGATTTCGCGGCCAGGCTCACACTAGCTGGCAGGGCAGGTTGATCTTTCATGGTAGCCCAAGTCCTTTGCTCCGATGATGATTCCACGGCCAGGCTCCCACTAGCTGGCAGGGCAGGTTGATCTCTCGTAGTAGCCCAAGTCCTTTGCTCCAATGATGATTCTACGTCCAGGCTCCCACTAGCTGGCAGGACAGGTTGATATCTCGTGGTAACCCAAGTCCTTCGCTCCGATGATGATTCCGCGGCCAGGCTCCCACTAGCTGGCTGGGCAGGTTGATCTCTCGTGGTAGCCCAAGTCCTTTGCTCCGATGATGATTCCGCGGCCAGGCTCCCACTAGCTGGCAGGGCAGGTTGATCTCTCGTGGTAGCCCAAGTCCTTGCTCCGATGATGATTCCGCGGCCAGGCTCCCACTAGCTGGCAGGGCAGGTTGATCTCTCGTGGTAGCCCAAGTCCTTTGCTCCGATGATGATTCCGCGGCCAGGCTCCCACTAGCTGGCAGGGCAGGTTGATCTCTCGTGGTAGCCCAAGTCTCTTTGCTCCGATGATGACCCCGAGGTCGTCTCATCACCCAGGCTCCCATTAGCTGGCTTGACAGGTTGACCCCTCGAGGAGGCTAAGTGTTTTCACCCAGAGGAGGTCTCGCCACCCAGGCTCCCATAGCTGGCATGGCAGGTTGACCCCGCTGGGAAGTTACACTCCGCGAATACGTCGGGTTGGATGTTTCTTTCCGAGCTTGTGCCAATCTTGAAAAGAGCGGGGATTGTGTATAACCCCGTATTCGCGAAGAGTGGGCCCAAAACAAGGCAGATGCGTTTTTAAGCTTTTTGGAGATTTTGCACTCTCGGTGGCCAATTTTGGCTCTGGCTTGGAAACATACTAGTAGGGGGAGGAAAAATCAACATCTTCCCCCGGGCCCTTTAGAGGGGCGGGTGCGGCAAGATGACCGGCACCCCCCTGGCGTGCTAGGCGCGAGGTGGGATGGCGGGACTGGCTGGAGATCAGGATCCCGCCCCGGACACCCTGACCTTGGGCAGGGGCGAGACCGGGAGGCCAGCCCTCTCACCCCAGGCGGCGAGCTCACGGAGCAAGACCGGCGGCCAGCCCTCTCGCCCCAGGCGGCGAGCTCGCGCGGCGAGACCGGCGGCCAGCCCTCTCGCCCCAGGCGGCGAGCTCGTGGGGCGAGACCGGGCGGACAGCACTCTCGCCCTAGGCGGCAAGCTCGCGGGGCGATACCGGCGACCAGCCTTCTCGCCCCAGGCGGCGAGCTAGCGGGGCGAGACCAGCGACCAGCCTTCTCGCCCCAGGCGGCGAGCCCGCGAGGCGAGACCGGGCGGCCAGCCTTCTCGCCCCAGGAGGCTAGTCCGGGGAGGGTTCTCCCTCCGCCCCTTAAACCTCTGTGGACCTTGCTTTTACCGTTCTGCCCCCCGGCGTGGCTGTTTTCTATTGGCCCAAGGTATATTGGGCGTAAGGGTATTTCAGACATTTTGGTCCATGGGATTTGGAAAACTATAAATAGACCTCCTTGAGTGCCTTTGGAGAGGAGACTTTTGCTTGCTTTCTCCTTCCTTAGCTTCTTCTTGGTAGAGTAGAGAGAGCTCCTCCAAGGCACCCTATCTCGAGCATTGGCTAGGGAGGGGAAGTGCTCAGGTAGCCTTCCGGGTGTGAGGTGGGACCTCCGCGCTAGAGCCGAGGGTCTGTTCATAGTTTCCTAAGTCTCCGGTCCGTGACGTTCTCCCGAGTGTAGTAGGTGTGATGTCACCCCTCTTTTGGGACCCCGAACTCCACAGAGGCCATTTTTGACTTCAACAACGAGCACTCGACGTGGAGCGTTGAGCGCTAAGCGGCGTTGAGCGCTAAGCGGTTTATTTTCACCGGTCAAGCGGTTGCGACCGCATGAACCAGATCTTAATTAAGGTCTGATTCATGCGGTCGCAACCGCTTGACCGGTGACAATAAGTCCCCCCAAACGAAGCCCAAGTCTCATATGCTCGCCAGAAATTTTTAGAGCTCATTCTAGCCTCTAGAGTTGTCTGTCTTCAATTGAAGACCTTAGAATTTTTTATAGTTTCTTAGAGGGACACGCTGGTAATTGCGTCCGGCGGATTTTGAGGTCAAATTTCATGAAAATGACAGAAGTACCCTCCGGGCAGTCCAGGGCCCAGGGGTGGCGGCAACAACCGCCGACGCGCATGCGCAAGCTAGCGCGCGCGCAGCGCAGTGCACGCTACACGCGCCTGTTGCGTGCGTGCGAGTTTTGCGGGGTCTCCATGCGCTCCATCCCATCTTCCTTTTGGGGTGATTTCGGGCTCTTGGAGCGGGCGCGGGTCGGGCTTGCTCGGTTGGGTCATATCTCTTGAACATTCTCAGCCCGAGTCCTACTTGTTTGATTTAGAATATTCAGGGAACCCCATCAAAAATAAAATAAATTATTATACAACTGTATTATCCAACTGTATTCCAGTTGTATATCTACCTGGAATATACAACTGTATTATCCAACTGTATTAATTTAGTCTATCCAACTGGAATACAGTTGGATTTTATACACCCGTTCCTAAAAGTAGGAACGAGACCGTTTTCAAAAATTATTCCACAAATATATATAGCACTATGGCTGATAGTGTGATAAGATATTAAATAATAATTTATTTAAATTCTAAATTCTCGGTCTATCTAAATTCTCGGTCTATTGTACAAAATCTTACCCCCTCTCTCTCAAATCTTCCCTAAAAATGACTTTTTCTCCTAAAAAATAATTATACTCTCCTTCTAGGCTTCAACCGTCCACAGCCACTTTTCCATGCTAAAATATGAGCTTTCTCTTGCAGTGTACCAGTGGAAGAGTAGAGCCCTGGCCGGCGACCTGGTGCCCCACTCTACGGGAACCTCCCATACGACCGGAAGTAAGTTTACCGTGTCTGAAAAAAACTGCACTAGCACTCTAGCAGCCACTTGTCGACTATATATGGCGGCCTGCCTCCGCCGCCATTTCTCCATTGCGGAAATCTACCAGGCTACTAAGTACATCGAAGAATCCCTTGTCATCGGTCTAGGCGATTTCGTAAGGTCTACAAAGACATCATCGACTGCGGATAACCTTTCGGGTTGTGGTTAAATTGAGATGAGACAAGTCAAATACGAGTTGCGGTTAATTAACAATGGCCTTAATAATTGACAAGGTAATGTTAATATGAAAAATGGATTAAGAGGTGGAATTAATTAAGGTTCCATTTGCCTTGTCATATTTTTCTCGAAGTGTTTTAAAATGTAATTGTTATATGCAAACCAGTTTTTGCTATGTGCAAACTCCTCTTTATTTTAAAATACATCAAAATTTGCATAAAAGTAAAACCTATTTAATTTGTAAGTGCAGACCACATTCATGTCTCCACCTTTGATTCCTCTTTGGGCAGATATACCTAAAAGGAAAGTAGGAAACCCTACTTTTTGTAGACAAGCTATTGTTTCAACATTTTCAAGTCCACCAGGAAAGAGAAATTTCAAAATCCTCCACCCCCAAAATTTTATTTGTTATACTTTTAGGCTCCGTTTGGGGGGACTTATTTTCACCGGTCAAGCGTTACGACAGCATGAATCGGACCATAAATTATGGTCCGATTCATGCGGTCGTAACTGCTTGACCGGTGAAAATAAGTCCCCCCAAACGGAGCCTTAATAAAAGAAAAAAAATATGTTTTTTTGTATTTATTTATTGAGAATGGTAGAAATACAGTAAAATAACATTCATCAAATTTTTATGACAATTTGATAATTTGTTGTTATAGTTTTGAATCAATTGATTTTGATATGCATATGACAAAATGATCTGCACTTAAAATTAGTCTGCTCGTAATAATATCTTTGCAAAACGCAAGACCACATATATGCTCCGTTTGGTGGGACTTATTTTCACCAGTCTAGCGGTTACAATCGCATGAACCGGATCATAATTTAGATCCGGTTCATGCGGTCGTAACCGCTTGACCGGTGAAAATAATTTCCCACAATCAGAGCCTTAGTGTGAATGTTCTTCATTTGGAACCACAAATCTCTCAATAGGTCGTTTTTATTGTAAAATTCGGTACAAACATGTTATGAAAATCGATCGATCCGAGTGCAAATGAGAAATTTCATGTTCAAATAAATTTTCTAACGGTCAAGAATGAGATTACAAGTAATAATGATAATAACAGACAAACAAACAAAGAACAAACACCACAAAAGAAGAACGCCAAGATTTAAAATGGTTCCCCGAAAATTTGGGTACGTCCACTGTGTAGACAGAGATAAAATCCACTATTAATTTTTCAAACATACAATACGACTAAATATGAAAGAGAACAATAGACCGAGAATTTAGATGGCGGTCCGAATCCTCCAAGGTCCGGTCATACGCGTTGTGACGAGAAAATAGATCTAGCGAGAGAGGGAATGCTGGTTGCTAGCGGCGAGAAGAACTCCGAACTCTGGAGGTAAGGGAAGAAGCCAGAGGCTTGCGGCGAGAGGAGCCCAACTCGGCGAGAGGAACATGACGATGAGCGGGCTGCCATCATAAAGGGAATAAATCCCTTCCAAAAATAAAGTTGCCAAGTTGGCAAACTCCAAAAAAAGCGGGCTGTCTCCATAAGAAGGAGAATTAACTCCTTTCCAAAAGTGATTGTCATGTTGGCAATCCACGAGAAACCGGGATGAGGAGGAGCGAAATCTGGCTGAAATTAGGGGATCCAGGAGGGGTGGCACTGATTACGCAATAATCTCCACTGTGACGCCTCTCCCAGGACAAGCTCCACTTGGCTGAGAAAACTCCAAAAAAGCCCTAGCGGTCACCAAGACCCAAAAAGAAAACTAAAGAAACCAATTGAATGTACTTCGGCTGATAATGGATCACAAGAGAACTTCTTTGACTCTGAGCGGCACACCAACTGGATTGGCGTGGTTGACTCGAAAATGCTCTACCTTGAGCTAAATATCAATTGCTCCACCTCTAGCGGTGGTCTCCCATAGCAAAACCGAACCTGTCAAGACTTCTGGCCTTTGATGTGTGCGCGAGAGAAAATATTGATAAATGCAGACACACCAAGAAAAAATGCAAACAAACTGATCTCAGCATGGAAAGATGAACCCTTATGAGAACTAGTAGAAGACGGTGAACTAGACATACTCTAAGCTCATAAATGAGGAGTAACAAAGAAAGAACTTCGGTAATAGGCGGAACATGACGCATTAAAAAAAGTTCTTGAACAGGAAAAATAACTCAAAACTGAGAGTTATAGGAACACAAGCTTAGAAATAGCATGACTACAAAAGGAGAAATGATGGTAAACAAATGAAGGGAAAAAAACAGAATAAAAGAAAAGGATGAAAAAAAATGTAGGAAGAAAATACACACAAAGAAAGAAATAAGTGAGAAAAGTACTAAAAGTCTTCATTGTTGGAGTTGGTGACTGGGCGGTCTGGCGGTCTGGCTTGGCGGGTTGATGACCGCGCGGTTTTGCTGTTACTCTTCAGCGATTTGGTTGCTGTGTGTTGCTGTCTGAGGTCCAAGCGGTCTTGCGGTTTGTCTCTGGTGACTTGGAGACCGGGCGGTCTAGCGGTCTCCCATGACGATCTCTCTCTCTCTCTGTGTTTTGCTGTTACTTGGCTCGCTAACAGCCTATCCGATGAGTGCCTTCCCGTCATCCGTCATGATGAGACGGTCAAGGCCGCTTGGCTTCATCTTGCCGCTTTGTACTCCAAGGGGGCTCAGACGTCCCGCATCTATACGTTGTATGCGGATCTCTTTGCCCGTCCTACCTTATCTCCTGCTGCTGCCTACCAACATGTTCAGGCTCTTGGGGCTGAGATTCTTCAGAATCGCCCCTTTTCTGCGGATTTAGCTCAACAACACAAGCACTTCCAGGAGCTTCTGGTTGTGTGTTATCTGCTCCGGCTTCCTGATATTTATGACATGATCCGCCAGCAAATTCTGGGTGAGGCGGAATCTCCTACCTTTAATGCCACTGTTGCCCACATCGCCGCTGTCACCTCTCTCCTTCAGCGCCCCCTTCTGCCCGCTCCTCCTCCACCGGACCACTATGCTCATCAAACACAGCGGAGTGGCTCTGGTAGCCGCAGTCACCAGTCCAGCGGACGTGCTTCTTCCCGCTACCTTTGCTCTCACTGTGGCCGCACCAGACATACTTCCGAACGCTGCTGGATGAAGCATCCTCATCTTCGCCCCTCCGGTGACTCTTCCACCTCCTCTTCCAAGCCGTCTGCCTCTGTTGTCACCTCCTCAGGTAGTGCCCATGTGGTCACTCAAGGTAAATGGCTCATCGACTCTAGTGTAACTAATCAAATGACGGGCAATCCTCAGTGCTTCTCTCTACTCGAACAACATGATCGGTTGCCCCCGGTACTCGTTGCAGACGGTTCTCCCTCCCCGGTTCATGGGTCGGGAGTGGTTCATGTTACTCCGTCCCTTCGCCTAGCGGACACTCTCTATGTGCCCAAGTTTCCGTGCAATTTATTGTCGGTTACCTTTTTATGCAAGCAGCTTCAGTGTTCTGTGACCTTTACTCCGACTTCTTATTCTTTTCAGGATCCGAGCTCCCAACAGACGATTGCTACTGGGACTGAGAGCGGCGGCCTCTACTTCCTCGACAACGTTTCCGCCTTGTCCGCCTTCTCATCTTCTTGTACGGATCTTCTCCAGTGGCATCTCCGCCTCGGTCATCCTCCACCACGGATTCTACATCAGCTTCTGCCCCACCTCCCTCCCTCCAGTACTCCTCTCCACTGCGACGCTTGTCAACTCGGCAAGCATCACCGTTCCTCCTTCCCACCGAAGCAAGGTCGGGGCTCTACTCGTCCATTTGATCTTGTCCACTCCGATGTCTGGGGACCTGCTCCTACCCTCACCATTGGTCGGGGTAGTTCTTATTTTGTAACTTTTATTGATGATTTTTCTAGATGTACTTGGGTGTATCTCTTACGAGATCGCTCTAAAATTTTTGATGTATGGGTATCTTTTTATTAGTTAGTTAAACTCAGTTTGGTGTTTGTATTAAAACCTTTCGCTCCGACAACGCTAAAGAATATTTGAGTCATGCTTTTACCTCTTTTTGTGTGCAACATGACATTATTCATCAGACCAGCTGTGTTTATACCTCCCAACAAAATGGGGTGGCGGAACGCAAAAACCGTCACCTCCTTGATGTCGCTCGCACGTTGATGACCCAGATGCATGTCCCTCGCTCATATTGGGGCTATGCTGTTCTCCTTGCCTGTTACCTCATCAATCGCTTTCCCTCCACAGTTCTTCACGGGACAACCCCATTCTCCATTTTGTATCCGGGCAAGGAGCCTTTTTCTCTCCCTCTCTAAATCTTTGGGTGCACTGCATTTGTGCATGCACCATCTGCCACCCGTGATAAGCTCTCCTCTCGTTCCAGCAAATGTGTCTTTCTGGGGTACTCCACCACTCTGAAAGGCTACTGTTGCTTTAACCCCGTTCTTCATCAGCAGTTGGTCTCTGCTGACGTTACCTTCTTCGAGAATGCCTCCTACTTCTCGGATGACTCCTCTTCTCTTCCTCCAGCTTCCTCTCCTCTTCCCCCAGCTTCGGATTCTCCTGTTATTCCCTTCATTCCCTCGTCTCCTACTGCGATATCCACCCCTACACCATCTCCGTCCCCTCCTCCCCCTCCGCATTTCTCTCCCACGTCTCCGCCACCATCTCCCTCATCTCCACCGCCGTTGCTCTCTCCTCCCAGGCCAGCTCTCTCTGTCACGGATACTCCGGATGCCGAGGGCGCCGCCGACCTGGACCTTCCTGCAAAGGGGTGCGGACGTGTACCCTACACCCCCTTGCTGCTGTTATTTCATATGATCATCTTACCTCTTCTCGCAGGGCCATTGCGCTGGCTATCTCTGCCACTGCCACACCTCGTTCCTACCAGGAGGCCCTTGTTATTCCTTACTGGAAGATGGTCATGGATGAGGAAATGGAGACCCTCACGAAGCGGGGTACCTGGACTCTTGTTCCTCCTCCCCTTGGTACTGATGTTGTTGGCTGTCGCTGGGTCTTTGTGGTCAAATTTCGCCCGGACGATACGGTGGACCGTTATAAAGCTCGTCTTGTTGCTAAGGGCTTTACTCAGACATATGACGTTGATTACTTTGATACTTTCTCTCCCGTGGCTCGTCTCAGCACTATACGAGTCCTTCTCTCTGTGGCGGTCAATCGAGAGTGGCCGATTTCCCAGCTAGATGTAAAGAATGCCTTCCTTTATGGTGATTTTCAGGAGGCCGTCTACATGGAGCAACCTCCTGGGTATGTTGCTCAGGGGGAGACACGAGTATGCCGGCTGAAGAAGGCAATCTATGGCCTCAAGCAAAGCCCTCGAGCTTGGTTAGATAAGTTCAGCGGCATCGTGGCGGCCGTTGGTTTTGCGCGCAGCTCTGCCGATCACTCGCTATTTATTCGCAAAACCTCCTCGGGACTGGTGGTTCTTGCTGTGTACGTCGATGATATTCTTCTCATTGACGATGATCGGGAAGGGCTAGCCTTGACAAAGCGGCATCTTCGTCAACATCTGGTCACGAAAGATATGGGCTCTCCGAAGTACTTTTTGGGGATCGAAATCTCTCGGAAGCCCAACTCCTTAGTCCTCTCCTAGTGTAAGTATGCCCTTGATCTTTTAAAAGAAGCAAGATTGACTAGCGCCAAACCTGTCCGATACCCCATGACAATTGGAGAAAACAAAACTTGGACAGATGATTCGCCTCTTCTTTCAGATACTACGCGGTACAGGCGTCTTGTTGGTACGCTCATATATCTCACAATGACCAGACCCGACATTTCCTATGCTGTGGGCAAGGTGAGTCAATTCATGCAAGCACCTAGGGAGTGTCATCTACAGTCCGCCTTGCGGATCTTGGAGTATGTCAAAGCAGCATCTGGGAAAGGTCTACTCTTTCAGAAGAATGGTCATCTGAGGGTTGAAGCATACTCAGATGCGAGTTACACTGATGATAAAGGGGATCGCAAATCTACCTCCCGTTTCTGCACTTTTGTTGGGGGAAATCTGGTAAGCTGGAAGAGCAAGAAGCAATCTGTTGTTTTCAGGTCCAGTGCTGAAGCAGAGTATCGGAGTATGGCATCGACCACTTGTGAGTTAAAATGGCTACGGGCTCTCATGCTGGATTTAGGAGAGGTCTACAACCATTCTCTACCTATGTTCTGTGACAACAAGGTTGTCATATACATCTCCAAAAATCCGGCCTTCCATGAAAGAACCAAGCACATTGAGGTCGACTGTCATTTTATTCGTGAAGAGATTTTGAAAGAACAAATTTGCACTCCCTTCGTCACTTCTGACAAAGAGCTGACTGACATCTTCACCAAGCCAGTATCTACCTCGCTTCTTCATATTTGTAACAAGCTGGGCATGATCGATATATATGCTCCAGCTTGAGGGGAGTGTTGGAGTTGGTGACCGGGCGGTCTGGCGGTCTGGCTTGGCGGGTTGATGACCACGCGGTTTTGTTGTTACTCTTCAGCGGTTTGGTTGCTGTGTGTTGTTGTCTGAGGTCCAAGCGGTCTAGCGGTTTGTCTCTGGCGACTTGGAGACCGGGCGGTCTAGCGGTCTCCCATGACGATCTCTCTCTCTCTGTGGCAGTAGCCGAGCGGTTTGCTCTTCTGTCTAACCGCGCGGCTTGTGTGGTTTGTGTTTGTATAGTCCGCTTGTGTCATGTAATTTTTTAGTCCCACATCTCTTATTTGTTTTCTCTCATCTCTCCTCCATTCTATATAAGGGAGGTCATACCTTTGTAATAGATACCTTTTTCGGATAGTAAAGTTTCAGTTAAAACCACTTCCGGTTTGTTTCTGTTCGGGTTGTACTTGTTTCTGTTCGGCTTTTACACTCATCGACATCCTCAAGGCATAGAGATGCAACAGACTTTTACTTTTCATCATCAGGGATCTTCCCCTTCTTATTTTTCTGAAGCTTCCAACAATCCTTTATTCCATGACCCTTTTTTTTGCAATAGTTGGAGTAACTATCTGTATTTTTCTTGGACTTGCCTCCTCTGCCTGAATTAAACTGACCCCGAGAGAATAAAGCTGAGCTTTCAGCAATGACTCAGCCGGATGACTTCTTTCGGATGTCATCTGAGAGTAAGGCTGTCATGACCTCCTCCAAGTGCAAAATATCCTTACTGTGACCACGCCCTCGTAAGTCTTTGGAAGAGAGTTCAAAAGAATAATTGTCTTGTCCTCTTCTTCCACCTTGATATCCATGTTGAGACACTCAGATAACAGTTTATTAAAACTATTCAGGTGATCACGTAGAGAGGAACCCTCCTTCACACTGAACTTGTACAGTTGCTATTTGAGGTAGATGTGATGGGGGAGAGACTTCGTCATGTAGATACTCTTCATCTTTGCCCAAAAACCAGAGGCAGTCGTCTGTAAAAGAACTTCATATAACACATTATCGTGTAAGCAAAGTTGTATGGTGGGCAAAGCTTTGAGATCTGAATCCTCCCACATGCGATCGGTAACCTCAACGTATTTTTGGCCTTCCCCAATAGGACACTATGTAAACCTTCCTTAATCAGTAGTGCTCGGACCTTGACCTGCCATAGGCTAAAATTGTGGTTTCCGTCGAACTTCATAACTTCAAACTTCGCACCTGGTGTGGAAGTCTCCATATAAATCAAATTGAAGAAATCTGCATGAAGACCGAAGTGACCGGATAAATTCACAGATCAAGATTGGGAAGATAGGGAGCAGACCGATGTTGTCATATACCGTTGACCCAACTCGAAACGAAACGTCCAAACGGTGGCCAACGAACCTCCCTCTGATACCACTTGTTATGAAAATCGGTCGATCCGAGTGTAGATGAGAAATCTCCTGTTCAAATAAATTTTCTAACAGCCAAGAATGAGATTACGAGTAATAATGATAATAACGGATAAACAAACGAAGAGCAAACACCACAAAAGAAGAACACCAAGATTTAAAGTGTTTCCCCAAAAATTTGGGTACGTCCACTGCGCAGGAAGAGATAAAATGCGCTACTAATTTCTCAAACATACAATACGACTAAATATGAAGGAGAAGGATAGACCAAGAATTTAGATGGCGGTCTGAATTCTCCAAGGTCCGGTCGTACACGTTGCGACGAGAAAATAGATCCGACGAGAGAGGGAAGGTCGGTTATTAGCGGCGAGAAGAACTCTGAACTCCGGCGATAAGGGAAGAAGCCAGAGGCTTGCAGCGAGAGGAGCCCAACTCGGCAAGAGGAACACGACGATGTCGGAATGAAGGACGGCTGGAGAAAACTCTTCACCAAAGAATCTGCTGCACACATTCAGAAGAACCAGCCGCCCTCATATTTATAGGTGGAGGAGAATACCCTAAATCGGGTAAGAAGGAGAGGGGGCCGACTGCCATCATGAAGGGAATAAATCCCTTCCAAAAATAGAGTTGCCAAGCAGACAAACTCCAAATAAAGCGGACTGCCTCCATATGAAGGAGAATTAACTCCTTTCCAAAAGTGATTGTCATGTTCGCAATCTACGAGAAACCAGGCTGTGGAGGAGCGAAATCTGGGGATCCAGGAGGGGCGGCATTGATTATGCAACACACACACACATGCACAACTATAATAAATTGCAGATAACAAGAACACATTAACACAATTATGCAAATAAATATATATATATATATATATATATATATATATATATATATATATATATATATATATATATATATATATATATATATATATATATATATACGAGTGCCCGATACGGGGCTCCGCCCCTATGGCCATCGGCGACGGTACCCGACTGGAGACGACGGGTTTCGCCCGCCCCATCAAGGCGGGTTTCGCCCGCAATATATGCATATGAGTACTCAAAATGACAGTAAAAAAATATACATAAATATTACAATTTTTATTTTATAAAATAATATACGTTTTGACCTAAAAATATTAATTTTGACTTTAATAAAGTTGATTGATTTAATGTCATCACCTCGAAGATACCACTGATATGTCTAATGACAACTTTTCTTAAATAGACACACGAGTGTCCGACACAGAGCTCCGCCCCTACGGCCAAGCGCGACAGTACTCGCTCGGCGACAACGGTTTTCGCCCGCCCCGGCGTGCCTTGCTCGCAACATATACATATGAGTACTCAAAATGACCGTAAAAAATATCAATCACAATTACAATTTTTATTTTGTAAAAATATACTTTTTGACTCGGCAGTTTCCTTGCAAAGAAATAGTCGCTCCAAACGTTCTTTCAATGGAAAATACCGAAAAACTTTTTTAGGTGTCTTCTTCATAATGATCACATCTTGTGGCTTTCGTTTTCTCGATCGGTGAGTCATGTTGAAGCCAAAATTGACCTCTGTGGAGTTCGGGGTCCCTGGAAAGGGGTGACCTCACACCTACTACACTCGAGAGAATGTCACGGACCGGAGACTTAGGAGACTATGAACAGACCCTCGGCTCTAGCGCGGAGGTCCCACCTCACACCCGGAAGGCTACCTGAGCTCTTCCCCTCCCTTACCAAAGGGCTAGGCTGGGTGCCTTGGAGAGCTCTCTCTACTCTACCTAGAGGAAGCTAAGGGAGGAGGACTCCGAAAAGGGATCCTCCCCAAGGCACCCAAGGGGGTCTATTTATAGTTTTTCTAAGCCCTGGGGGTAAAAAGACCAAAATACCCTTACGCCCAAAAAATCTTGGGCCAATATAAAACAACCATGTCGGGGGGCAGAACGGTAAAAACAGGGGGGGCAAGGGCGAGACCCTGGCCCCCGGCCGGTCTCGCCTCACCAGGCCGCGAAGCAGAAGGGAGGCGAGGGCGAGACCCTGGCCCCGGCCGGTCTCGCCCCACCAGGCCGCCAAGCAGAAGGAGGCGGGGGCGAGACCCTGGCCCCCGGCCGGTCTCGCCCCACCAGGCCGCCAAGCAGAAGGAGGCGGGGGCGAGACCCTGGCCCCCGGCCGGTCTCGCCCCACCAGGCCGCCAAGCAGAAGGAGGCGGGGGCGAGAACCTGGCCCCCGGCCGTCTCGCCCCACCAGTCCTCGCCGCCAAGCAGAAGGAGGCGGGGGCGAGACCCTGGCCCCCGGCCGGTCTCGCCCCCCCGCCCCACCAGGCCGCCAAGCAGAAGGAGGCGGGGGCGAGACCCTGGCCCCCGGCCGGTCTCGCCCCTCCAGGCCGCCAAGCAGAAGGAGGCGGGGGCGAGACCTTGGCCCCCGGTCGGTCTCGCCCCACCACCAGGCCGCCAAGTAGAAGGAGGCGGGGGCAAGACCCTGGCCCCCGACCGGTCTCCCCCCTCCAGGCCGCCAAGCAGAAGGAGGCGGGGGCGAGACCCTGGCCCCCGGCCGGTCTCGCCCCACCAGGCCGTCAGGCACCTATCGGGACGGGGCGGGTGTTAGCCAACTTGTCGCACCCGCCACCCAAAAGAGGGCCACTGGGGGGAGGTAGATTTTTCCTCCCCCTATTAGTATGTTTCCAAGCTAGAGCCAAAATTGGCCACCGATAGTGCAAAACCTCCAAAAGCTTAAAAACGTATAGGGGCGAATACGTGGTTGTACACAATCCCCGCTCTTTTCGAGGTTGGCACAAGCTCGGAAAGAAACGTCCAACCCAACGTATTCGCTGAGTGCAAATTCCTTGCGCGACTCTCCGGGGAGCCAACCTGCCATGCCAGCTATGGGAGCCTTGGTGGCGAGACCCCTTCCAGGTAAAAAATACTTAGCCACCATGAGAGGTACCACCGGCCCTGCCAGCTAGTGAGAGCCTGGCAGCAGGATCCTCATCGGAGCTAAGGGAATTTTGCTCCCCCTGAGGCACATTCGACCCAACCAGCTAGTGGGAGCCTGGCTGAGGAGATCCTCTCGGGGGTGGGACTTGATCTCCCCGAGGCACATTCGACCCAACCAGCTAGTGGGAGCCTGGCTGAGGAGATCCTCTCGGGGGTGGGACTTACTCTCCCCGAGGCACATTCGACCCAACCAGCTAGTGGGAGCCTAGCTGAGGAGATCCTCTCGGGGGTGGGACTTGATCTCCCCGAGGTACATTCGACCCAACCAGCTAGTGGGAGCCTGGCTGAGGAGATCCTCTCGGGGGTGGGACTTACTCTCCCCGAGGCACATTCGACCCAACCAGCTAGTGGGAGCCTGATTGAGGAGATCCTCTCGGGGGTGGGACTTGATCTCCCCGAGGTACATTCGACCCAACCAGCTAGTGGGAGCCTGACTGAGGAGATCCTCTCGGGGGTGGGGCTTGATCTCCCCGAGGCACATTCGACCCAACCAGCTAGTGGGAGCCTGGCTGAGGAGATCCTCTCGGGGGTGGGACTTACTCTCCCCGAGGCACATTCGACCCAACCAGCTAGTGGGAGCCTGGCTGAGGAGATCCTCTCGGGGTGGGACTTGATCTCCCCGAGGTACATTCGACCCAACCAGCTAGTGGGAGCCTGACTGAGGAGATCCTCTCGGGGGTGGGGCTTGATCTCCCCGAGGCACATTCGACCCAACCAGCTAGTGGGAGCCTGGTCGAGGAGATCCTCTCGGGGGTGGGACTTACTCTCCCCGAGGCACATTCAACCCAACCAGCTAGTGGGAGCCTGGCTGAGGAGATCCTCTCGGGGGTGGGAAACCGGGTGTTTCACTTGGGCTCTACCAAATCCAACATCCTCAAATGGGGAAAAAGATGGGTTACATGACCCCCCCCCACTCAGCCGGTCGGGGGCTGGACTCAAAACAACATAAAAAAACACATGACTCAGCCGGGCGAGGCTTCCTAAGGGGGTCTGGGCCTGGTGGTCGCCATCCGCCTCCTGCTCGCCGGACACTTCCATCCTGCTTAGGCTCTCCATGATCTTCTCCATCTCCTCTGCCTTGGCCAACCAAGAGATGGTGTTGATGGTCGTGACATAACACTGCCTTGCCATCCTGGAGTCTCCCTTGACTCTGACCTGGATCCCTCCTGAGCTGAACTTGAGGCATTGGTGGAAGGAAGACGACACCAAACGGAAGGCGTTGATGAGGGGCCTTCCGAAGATGGTGTTGTAGCTGCTTGGAGCGTCAACAATAACGAACCGGCAGTTCATTGAGACTCCCCCCAATTTAACTTGGAGTCCCACTCCACCTTCAACCTCCTTTCTTTCCCCTGAAAATCCGAACAGGGGTCCGTCTGAGGCCAACACCCTTCTTGATTCTACCTTTATCTCATCAAACGCCTTCCTGAAAACGACGTTGACGGAGCTCCCGTTGTCAACCAAAATCAGAGAGACGGTGTAGCCCTGGATGGCCGTCTGGATGACCAGTGCATCGCAAAACGGATCCTCATGATCCGGCAGGTCCTTCACCGAGAAGGTGATCTTCTCCTCTTGGGGCGGTGTCTGGGAGGTTGAGGCGACGCTCCTTCGGTACATGACATGGAGGCTTGCCTTCCGAGTGGCCTCAACCCCCACTCCACCGTGGATCACCGCTATACTGCCTCGGGGTCTGACATCGACCCGGTCCTCACACACATCATCTCCCCCTCCTTGGGGCAGAACCTCTTCAACCCGCACTGACGGTTGCGGCTGGGCAGGGCCTCTCCCCCCTCACTTCCAGAAACTCGGGGCAGGTAGCCGTGGCGTGCCCCTCCACCTGGTGGAAGTCACAGTACGGTAGCTCTCCTCCCTCCTTCGGCGGGCTGGGTTTCTCTCCTGTTTCCTCTTCCCCCTCCACCTATCGCCAAGGCTTGCTGCGGCGGGGGGAGGAGCTTCTCTTGGGGCTTGCCTCTGGAAGTTGAACCTCCCTTGGCCCCCATGGAAGTTTCCCCCATCTTGGGCGTAACCTCTTCCCGGACCCTGAACGGGTCCTCTCTGCTGTCTCCAACCTGGCTCTGGACCCTCCTGAGCTCTCCGCTCCTCCCTCCTTCTTCCTTCCTGATGCCTTGAGCCACCTTGCTCCTTTGACTGCATCTCCGTTAGCTCTGCCAACTTCTTGACAAATGCCGGGTTGGCCGCCTCCATGGCTATCTCCTCAGCCGCCCTTTCCATCAGCTACTCAAAGGAAAGGGGGGCCTTCCGGGTCAAGCTCATCTTGAAGAAGCCCTCCTTCAGCCCAACGGTGAAGGACATCTGGAGGGCATACCCTGGCATCTCCTGGACCTCCTCTTGGAACCTGTCAACGTAACGGGCCAGCGACTCCTCGACCCCTTGCCTTATCAGGAAGATGGACTCAGGACTCTTCTTCCGCTTCTTGGAGGTGGAGAAGCGAAGCTGGAAGCTCCGGCTCAAGTCCTCGAACCCATAGATCGACCTCGGAGGGAGTTGATGGAACCAGTCCCTTGCCTTCTCCTTCAACGTGATCGCAAAGAGGCGACACTTGAAGGCATCCGTCATCGGCCTGATGGAGACGGCATCCTCGAACCACTGCAGATGCTGGACAGGGTCATCCTTCCCCGTATAGTAAGCCATGTCTAGCTCTCTGAACCCCTCGGGAACGGGAGCTGAGATGATCAGCTCGCTGAAGGGTGACCCCCTAAGGGGTGGTTTCGCCCCCTCCACTCGCGCAACCTGCTCGCCTGGGAGGTTGGCGCTCGCCGGGCTGGAGAACAACTCCCGGCCGGTGAGGTCTCGCTCGACCCCATCTCCCATTCTCTCCTTCCCTGGCCTTGTTCCTGGTGCACTTCCTTCTCCTCCCTGCTCCCTCCTCGCCCTGCTGGGGTCATCTCTCGCCTAGACCCCTGGGAGTCAGCTTGACTTGTTGAGGGGGGAGCTAGCCCTGGGGGTGTCGGAGGCTTCTGCCACCCTGAGGAGCAATGCTTCGCAGCATCTCACATTGATGCCTCTCCTGGATGAGGTCATGAACTCTTGCCTCCCAACAAAGGGTCCTGGGCTGGGGAGCTCGCCAAGATCTACTCATCACTACCTACCTCCCTGACCTCCCGTCATGACACTCTCCTGAGATCTTCTGTGCTGGTCACTCTTTACGCTCACCGCACCAAAAGTGTTGAAGCCAAAATTGACCTCTGTGGAGTTCGGGGTCCCTGGAAAGGGGTGACTTCACACCTATACACTCGAGAGAACGTCACGGACCGGAGACTTAGTAGACTATGACAGACCCTCGGCTCTAGCGCGGAGGTCCCACCTCATATACCCGAAGGCTACCTGAGCTCTTCCCCTCCCTTACCAAAGGGCTAGCTGGGCGCCTTGGAGAGCTCTGGCCCCCGCTCTCTCTACTCTACCTAGAGGAAGCTAAGGGAGGAGGACTCCGAAAAGGATCCTCCTCCCAAGGCTCGCACCCAAGGGGGTCTTTTATAGTTTTTCCAAGTCCTGGGGGTAAAAAGACTGAAATACCCTTACGCCCAAAAAACCTTGGGCCAATAGAAAACAACCACGTCGGGGGGCAGAACGGTAAAAACAGGGGGGGCAAGGGCGAGACCCTGGCCCCCGCCCGGTCTCACCCCACCAGGCGCCGCGAAGCAGAAGGAGGCGAGGGCGAGACCCTGGCCCCCGGCCGGTCTCGCCCCACCAGGCTGCCAAGCAGAGGAGGCGGGGGCGAGACCCTGGCCCCGCGCCGGTCTCGCCCCACCAGGCCGCCAAGCAGAAGGAGGCGGGGGCGAGACCCTGGCCCCGGCCGGTCTTGCCCCACCAGGCCGCCAAGCAGAAGGAGGCGGGGGCGAGACCCTGGCCCCCGGCCGGTCTCGCCCCACCAGGCCGCCAAGCAGAAGGAGGCGGGGGCGAGACCCTGGCCCCCGGCCGGTCTCGCCCCACCAGGCCGCCAAGCAGAAGGAGGCGGGGGCGGACCCTGGCCCCCGGCCTGTCTCGCCCCTCCAGGCCGCCAAGCAGAAGGAGGCGGGGGCGCGAACCCTGGCCCCCGGCCGGTCTCGCCCCACCAGGCCGCCAAGCAGAAGGAGGCGGGGGCGAGACCCTGGCCCCCGGCCGGTCTCGCCCCTCCAGGCCGCCAAGTAGAAGGAGGCGGGGGCGAGACCCTGGCCCCCGGCCGGTCTCGCCCCACCAGGCCGTCAGGCACCTATCGGGACGGGGCGGGTGTTAGCCAACTTGTCGCACCCGCCCCCCAAAAGAGGGCCACTCGGGGGAGGTAGATTTTTCCTCCCCCTACTAGTATGTTTCCAAGCTAGAGCCAAAATTGGCCACCGAGAGTGCAAAACCTCCAAAAAGCTTAAAAATGTATAGGGGCGAATACGGGGTTGTACACATCAATTGATCGTTTTGTACATCAACTCATCGTGATTGTCCACATATATGACAAGAATTGTCATTTTTATGTATGTCCCAAAATAATAAACAATCATTTTCACATGCATCAATCTTAATATATTTGTGGCCCAACTTAGATGTGACTTTCTTGGCCTCACGATAGTTAGCCGGCACTGATTTATATCCGTCTGACACTGCACCTTGTAGAACTTTCAACAACATATCAAAATGTACATTACTCCAATTTCCAAGTGTCTTAATATGCAGGAGATTCAGTAAGAAGGATAGTTTTGTGTACTCTTGACATTCTTCCCACAATGGCTTATTTTCCACTAAGAGAGCCGTGTATAGATTATCTGCTTCTGCATTAAAGGGACCTTGAGGATTCTCGAAATGTGTGTTTACGCCGCTATCATCATCAAGTAATTCTTGTTCATACAAACTCTCATTGTTTGTTAAATTAGGAATAGCAGCATGCAGAAGTTCATTCATCGGATCACTAGAGTTGTTAGTATGATTCAAAGATCCTATAAAAATGACGATTATTATTTTT
>CM077154.1:130265672-130292280 GCA_039583875.1 Platanthera guangdongensis | reverse complement strand
ATTAATATAAACTCACTACGATCAAAAATTTGATCACTATACATAAAATTAATAATAGATTTATCACTCAATTAAAATTTGTAATTAATTATATCCCAAAACTTGTTTATAAAAATTGGTAAATGAGACCACATAGGAGAGAGATTATTTATCAAAATGTAAACATGATGTCATGCATGCATTTCATGCTCAGATAATAAATGACATGATTGTAAGAAAATATTTTGAATTTTTTGATAACAATTTTTTACAAAAAAACCTATGTTTTGGTGACGTTTTAAAATAATCGTCACCAAAACTCAACATTTATATTGACGTTTTTTCATGAAAACGTAGTTAATACTATTTTTTGTAGTAGCGACGTTTTTTTATAAAAAACGTCGCTAGATAGAAAACATACGTTGACGCTTTTCAAAACGTCGCAAAAAAAGCGTCACTGTAAAGTGCATATCTTGTAGTGTTCTCTCCCTCTCTCATCTCTCCTTCTTTCTCTCTCTCTCCTTCTCTTTCTCTTTCCCTCTCCAATGTAATAGTCATATATATATATATATATATATATATATATATATATATATATATATATATATATATATATATATATATATATATATATATATATATATCTTTCACTATTATAAGGAAAAATTGTCTTTGGTGAAACATTCCAAAATATCAATTATGTCATCATTTTTATATTTTAATGATTTGACATATATTATAATTTATTTCAAAAAAATTAAAATATAATGTCCATTCAAGTAATTACACTATCAAAAAATTAGAAGTAATGATGAAAATTCATTTAAATTTAAAAAGTTTTTTAGTAGAGCTCCTACACCTACTATGGTAGGTTGTCATTAGACATGTCAGCGGTCTATTTAAGGAAGGTTGTCATTAGGCATATCAGTGGTATTTTCGAGGTGATGATATTAAATCAATCAACTTTATTAAAGTCAAAATTAATATTTTTAGGTCAAAACGTATATTGTTTTGCAAAATAAAAATTGTAATATTTATGTATATTTTTTTACGGTCATTTTGAGTACTCATATGTATATGTTGCGGGCGAAACCCGCCTTGATGGGGCGGGCGAAACCCATCGTCGTCGGTCGGGTACTGTCGCCTATGTCTGTAGGAGCGGAACCCCGTGTCGGGCACTCATATATATATATCATATATTGTTAGAGCATGCTGCCCTCCCCCTCACTCCATCGTGTTGCCCCCCCCCCCCCCTCTAATGCCAAGTATTAAATTTCGCTTTCTCTCATCAGTCGCCCTCCTCTCTCTCTCTCTCTCTTGATCTCTTTGATTTTTCATCGGCTATAATTTTAGGGAGCCTAGAGTTTTTTAGTGTTTCCATCAGAAATGATCAAAGGGCTGCTGAAATATCATTTCAAATTTCAAGGGCACAATTTGTTCAATGAATTGATAATTTAATGAGACTATATTTCTATTAAGTAGTAAAGATATATATATATATATATATATATATATATATATATATATATATATATATATATATATATATATATATATATATATATATATATATATATATATATATATATATATATATAAATGCAAGTATATTAATAAAAATGATAGAAAAAAACTAATCGTCCGGCGAATACGCCGTGGATGCTCCGGACATGCACAATCTGCATAGCGGACGCACATGGTTCACCAGATCCTTCAACGTTGATGTTTGACGTTCAACCCACAACCATCATCGGAGAAAAAACGCTGTTGAGGCTGATTGTACCCATGCATACCTTCGCCACCAAGCTTGTGCCACTACACCACTGTCTCTAACGACTAAACCCAGTCGAGCCCAAGACAGGGACAACTCTCTCTTCCTATGACAATATCCCAAGCACTAGATGGCTCTTTTTCCTCCACGACAGCACCATTACCGACACCGACAGATATGGCCTCCAAGACCAGCATCGCTCCTCTTCACGCGAACAGAGACGCGACACCATCTTGTTCCCGGAATAGGTGCTTCTACATCGCGCGAACCAAACATGAGAGACAACTCTTTCGTGAACGGCAACCAATAGGGGGTGGGGCGAAATCTCCTCCCAAGAGGTTCTCATGCGAAGGGGACGAATAAGGCGGCGAGTCTTCTTCCAGGAGGCTCTTATCAGGATATTTTCCCTATGTCTCAAATGAGACTTAATAAAAAAACCTGAACCAGATCCTGATCGGGTTTGGATCCGGATCCGGATCTGAAACAACCTAAAACTAACAATCAGAACCTTGATTCGGGATCCGAAGCCACCACCTGCACAATGCACTTCCTGCACAAAGCACCATTTGTGCTGGGCAACACTAGGCGTAACACGATCTTCATGAATCACCAATCTACATGAAACGCCACCTCAAGTCTGAGGCGTAGCCGACCTACTCCAGTCGACTAATCCCTGCTCGGGCTCAACTAATGAATATTGACGCAACTAATGGTTGTACAACTCCCCCTCCTCGATCGTTGGATGAAACAACTCAGTCAAGGCCCCACCAGGGTTCAAACTTGGCCAATTGGTCGGCCGCTTCATTCTCCTCCCTGGGGACATGCTGGATCGAGAACGCTCGGAACCCACCAATAATCATTCTCACCTTGGATAGGTACTTCAGGCGGGTGGGCTCCCGAGCTTCATATTCTCCCCTGATTTGTGACGCCACCACTAACAAATCTATAAGCACTTCTACGTCATGAACCTCGAGCTCCTTAGCCAACCGTAACCCGTCTATGCCAAACTCATACTTCGCTTGGTTGTTGGTGACCTACTCCAGTCGACTAATCCCTGCTCGGGCTCAACTAATGGTTGTTGGTTATGTTAAGGGTATCTGTATCATATCAGTATTTCAGTCTTTAGGCCCAATCCCTTAGGGGTTTCTATTTCCAAACCAGTACGTTCATCACGCGTCTATGCCTTTCAGCCAACTAGTTTGGCATCTGTTAACATCATTTATGTACACGTAAATTCTATCAGACCCTTAACAATACCATTTGTCGACACGTTAATATTTACGTAACAGTAAGTTATTTATTTTATAATCCCCTCAGATTTTCATTCGCATGTTTGCCTTTTTCCAATACCATACATATTGGCGAGCATGAGTATCAGTGATATAAGATTTCATCACATCATATTCCATAGTAAATTTAGTTGCTAATAAATAAAATTGCATAAAAGAGAACAGAAAGTAAGAAGATAATTCTCACCAATATGTTTTTCTTCCCAGTGTCACGCCCTACGTCATTGCCATGTTTTCCTTGGGATGTCATCCTCCGTAGTATCTGTATCATTACGGGTCATTGTTTTAATCGGGGTTGCATCACATTTAAGCTATGAAGATGACCAATAGGGTTGACTAGACTCGAACTAAACAACCCAAAATAATGCAAATATCCCCTCTCTGGGCTGTTCAAAATAAAAATAGCAGGATGAGGACTATAGCCGCAAACTCAAGAGAGAAGTTTGACCAGAATAATACCCACATGAATATGAAGAAACAAGAAATAAGTGAGTTGATATTGGGAGGAAAAGTAACAACCGGCCCAAAGCCACTTCAACAGAACAAGGTATTCCCAGAACCCAACATTTGCGCAACCACATATCTCAGTGCCATCCCCCATGAATCCCAAAATAAAGTATGCAAACCAAATTAGGATTACTGAGGGCATACCAAAGCATAAAACTATCCGGCCAACAATTCACCCTAGATCCAAATCTAGGAGAAATGCATATTCCAATAAAATATGAGGAGTGCACAACAATATCAAATCTTGCAGCCATCCCACTTGCATGTTATTACTCATACTTGTATTCATAAGAAAGAGGCAGAAATTGACCAAGAGAAACCATCGACAACGCGAGACCATCCAACTTAGTGTATGACATACAAACGAGAAGGAGCTTATATTGAATTAATAAGAGGAGAACTAGATCCCGAGATTAGCCCAAAGATCAAATGTCGTGAGCCCCAATAACGCTCAATCCCAGCAAAACGACCTTTTTGACTCCTGATGTAACCAGCCGCTAAAAGATCCAGCAAAATATCATAACTTGCTGAGTAAAAGAGGCAAAGAATTGATAGGGAGAAGAAGGAAGAGGATAACCCTAGCTGCGATAAAACCGAGAGCGGAAGAGAAAGTCGGCTATAGAAGAGAGGAAGTGAAGCCCCAAAGTCCTTTCTCCCATTCCCCCACCGCCTCAAACAATTTTTTTTGATAAAAACAAACGCCATCATGCCACCAGATCTGTTTAGAATCCCAAATAACAAAGCAAAAACAATAGTCGGCCTATAGTAAGAACCGATCAACACTATTGATTTCACAATATGTAGCCAAACAAATAGAAATCTGTCTGACCAACGATATCATCACTGATTCTGTATATTTGTTTGTTTTATATCATTATAGGGGAAGATTATTGAAGTATCACTTAACAACATATTGGTTTTTTTTGTGTTATCAGAGAGAGTATAAGGAGATAAAAATAATTTAACGTACCAAGCAACTTGAGCGTCACACATACCTCAGGAGGACCAGGGTCCGTCCGGGTGGAGGTGGCGAAGAAACTTTGTTCGTTCACGCCTCAGGAGGACTGGGGTCTGTCCGGGTGGAGGGGAAAAGAACCTTTGTTCGTTCGCGCCTCAGGAGGACCGGGGTCCGTCCGGGTGGTGGTGGCGAAGAACTTTTGTTCGTTCGTGCCTCAGGAGGACCGAGGTCTGTCCGGGTGGAGGTGGCGAAGAACCTTTGTTCTTTCGCGCCTCAGGAGAACCGGGGTTCGTCCAAGTGAAGGTGCTGAAGAACCTTTGTTCGTTCGCACCCCGGGAGAATCGAGTTCAACCAGGTGGAGGTGGCAAAGAATCTTTGTTCGTTCGCACCTGAGGAAAACCAGAGTTCGTCTAGGTGGAGGTGGTGAAGAACTTTTGTTTGTTCGCACCTAAGGAGAACCAGATTTGTCCAGATGGAGGTTGTAACATCCCGACTTTTATTGGGCCACCGGAACTCTAGTAGGCCCAATAAAAGTGACCCGATGTTATAGACTCATTATGACTTTTACCCCCATAGGGGGACCCGCCTTATGGTTGACATTGGTCAAACCCTCCTAAAAATTAATTTTTGGATTTTTCAAATAAAGGTGAGCCTTCCCACCTCTTCATTGCTAGCAGGGCCTTATCCTCCTCTATCATTGGGCCACTAACCAGCAAGTATAAAGGGAGGTGACTCGTCAAGTCAGACTGAAAGAAGGGCGATCCCCTACACCACCTCGACCGCTAACTCTGTCGGTCCGCTCAAGTCTACGCACTGCTCCATTATGTGTCCTGATGTCCACCACCCTTGTCCTTGTGACCTCACATGCTGAGTCGTCACCCGAAAGACCTACCCAATCGTCACCTCTAGTGAACTGTACATCCCTGCATCTGAGTAAATGTGCTGAGAAGCACTAAAATCCAATATTCAACTATCTGAGTCATGTGGACTCTTAGTCATGAGTAGAGACGCATCACTATAATATGTCACAGCGGACCATCGTCTTGCCCGCACCCTTGACGTCCCCAAAACTCTATACACGTTGCGGACAATGTCTCCTGATATGGCCACTCTGCATGCAATGATAGCACGTCACCGCCTTCATGATGCGGATCTGGACCGTGCATTCCCTGATCGCTTCTCGAACTTCCTCTCTCGTCGTCGTCCTACTACTAAAGCATGCTCACCCTTAGGAGTGGGGTCAGACAACATTATACTGAATAGTAACACAGATGTGAACTGCTCCACGTCTACTGTATCCTTTCCATATAGTAGAGTGATCTGCATATGCTTGTGCGACGCTGAGAGCGGGTAAGAAACAATAATGACTTGTCTTCTTCCTCAACGTACTTTCACACCAACCACATGCAATTGACTGAGAAGTCCATTGAATATGTTGAAGTGTTCTTGTAGGTTACCACCTTCTTATATCTTCAAGCCATACAGTCTTTGCTTTAGCAACAACCTCGTGGTCAACACTGCTCATATACAGTCCCTTAAGCTTCTCTCATAGCTTGACTGCAGAATCTTCAACACCGATGTTGAACAGCAACTTGTCATCGACACACATCCTGATAGCTTTGGTGACGCGCTCATCCATCTCAGTCCACTCAGAATTCTTCACCGGAGCAGACAAATAATCACGCCTCCGCAACACTTAGATTAACCCTTATTCAACAAGCATATACTTGACCTGAATCTGTCATAGGCGAAAGTTCTCACAAGCGTCAAACTTCTCCACATAATATCTAGCAAACACTGTATTCTTCGTTGTCATAGTTGCCTTGAGTATCTCTAGGCAATCTGATTAATTCACGAATCATATCTGGTAAAATAGGGAGCAAACCAATGTCATCACCTATCATTGACGAAAGCCTAAAACCAGAACGTCCAATCCGTCACCTACTTGAAACATGACTCTGATACAACTTGTTATAAAATAGGGTACAAACGCACAGACACAAGTATATTAAATTGCAAGTAACAAGAACATAATCACACAACCACACAAATATATACATCACAAATATATTAATGTAAGTATATGAATAAAAACTGAAGAAGAAAATGACCGTTCTACGAATACATCGTGGATGCACCGGACACACACAATCCGCGACAAAAATCTAAGATCTGGACTACAATCTGTCTAATGGACGCACAAGGTTGACTAGAACCTTCGACGTCAATGTCCGGCGTTCAACCCGTAACCACCACAAGAGAAAAACTCTGTCGAGGCCGACTGCACCCATACACGTCTTAAATACCAAGCTCGTGTCGCTACACCACCGTCTCCAATGGCAAAACCGAGCCGAGCCCAAGACAATGGCAACTACCTCTTCCTCCGACAACACCCCAAGAACCAAATGGCTCTTCCTCAACGGCAGCACCACTACCGACATCGGCGGATATGGCCTCCAAGACTGGCGGCCCTCCTTGCGCGAACGAGATAGGAGAGGCGACTCCAGTGAAAGGGAACCAACAGGGGCGGCATCGAAATCTTCACTCAAGTGACTCTCACACGAATGGGAACAAACAGGGCGGCGGCTCCTATCAGGATATCCCTAGGTCTCAAATGAGACTTAATAAAAAAAATATGGAACGGATTCGAATCCGGTTTGGATTCGGATCCGAACCAACCTAAAACCAAATGTTTTATCTATTATGATTTCAACTGCGTGCAAGAGAGAGCTTCATTCAAGAACATTGTTTTATCTTCATCTCCAACCACTCGGCCATCTTCGCCTGCAATCACCCACCTAAACAGACTTTAAGTTGAGTATCTCTCGGAATAAATTATAGGAAATTGTTATAGGTCTTAGAATTTTTTGGTTCGGATCCGAACCGTTTCTACATATTTATTTGGAATTTTTTGCTTCCATAAGTACTGGCCTTATATTGGGAAAAAAGGGGAAAAAATGAATCTTTCCTGTTTTTGATTTTCCCGTCAACAGTTGGACAAATGTTATATATCTCTCTTTTGAGAGAAATTAAAGAAGTAGCTGCATGGATTAATCTCACGAAGATTTGCCGCCTATAACTTCTTGACATGAAGGAGGAGCCGTCTGTTAGAGGAACGTTCAACCCTCTCTCCTTTCTCTCTCTCTCTTGCTCGTGCACTCAGAAGGGCCGCCGGCCCTGGGTATTTGTTGCCTGATTTGGAGGAGATATCCGCCAGCATTGAGAGAGAGAGTTGTCGTCGTGCTTGTTAGAGTTTGTCGTCAGCGTTGCAGTGATCTTTCTTTGGGATGAAGAGGTGTGGTGTTGACGGCGTGCGTGGGTGCAGTTAGCCTCGACGGTGTTTCTCTCCGGTGGTGGCGTTATTCTCTGGTGGCGGTGTTGTTCTCCGGTGGTGGTGCGGTTGAACGTCGGACTTTGACGTTGAAGGTTCCGGTGAACCTTGTGCGTCCGCGAAGCGGATTGCAGTACAAATCTCAGATTCTCGCCGCAAATCGTGCGTGTCTGGTGCATCCACGGCGTACTCGCCGGACGGTCATTTTTCTCCTGTTTTTCCTTGTGTTTGAATTTATATTTTCATTATATAAATTGTGTGGCTATATTTTGTGTTTATTGTTTTCCTGCAATATTTTATAGTTGTGCTGTGTGTGTACCAGATTTTACAACAAGTGGTATCAGAGGGAGGTTCCGAGTAGACGACTGATTGGACGTTCCGGTTTTAGGTTTGAATTAACGGTAGGTGACGACATCGGTCTGCTTCCTATCTTCTCAGATCTGATCCGTGAATTAATCAGATTGCCTAGAGGTACTGCAAAGCAGCTTTGGCAGGGAAGAACATTGTGTTGGCTAGATATTCGGTGGAGAAGTTTGACCGTAGCGGGAATTTTCGCCTATGACAGATTCGGGTCAAGGATATGCTGGTTAAGCAGGGGTTGATCCAAGTGCTGCGGGGGCGTGATACTTTGCCCGCTCCGGTGAAGGATTCTGAATGGACGGAGATGGATGAGCGCGCCACTAGCGCTATCAGGATGTGAGTCGACGACAAGGTGCTGTTCAACGTCGGTATTGAAGAGTCCGCCAGCACGCTATGAGAGAAGTTGGAGGGACTTTACATGAGCAAGTCGTTGACCACGAGGTTGTTACTGAAGCAGAAATTGTACGACCTGAAGATACAGGAAGGTGGTAACCTGCAGGAACACTTCAACATGTTCAATGGACTTCTGAGCCAACTGCATATGGTTGATGTGAAGGTGGAGGAAGAAGACAAAGCCTTATTCCTTCTTATCTCGCTCCCGGTGTCGTATAAGCACATGCAGACCACTCTACTGTGTGAGAAGAATATAGTAAACGTGGAGCAGATCACGTCTGTGTTACTGTCAGGTCAGATTTTGTCAGACCCCGCTCCTGTGGGTGAGCATGCTTTGGCAGTAGGAGGACGACGAGGGAGTCAGTTCGAGAAGGGATCTGGAAGTTCACGATCCAGATCCGCATCGAGAAAAGCAGTGACGTGCTACCATTGCAGGTAGAGTGTCTATATCAGGAGACATTATCCGCAGCGTGCGTAGATTTCTGGGGATGTCCAGGGTGCGGACAAGACAGCGGCAGTTATGACAGATGATAGTGATATGTCTCTCCTCATCACTGAGAGTCCATGTGACTCAGAGAGCTGGTTATTGGATTCTGGTGCTTCGCAGCACATTTGCTCAGATGCAGGGATGTTCAGTTCACTGGAAGTGACGACTGGGTCAGTCTTTTTGGGCGACGACTCAGCATGTGAGGTCACGCATACATGGATAGTGGACATCATGACGCATGACGGAGTAGTGTGTAGGCTTGAGCGGGTACATCTGGTACCCATGCTGCGCAAAAATTTGATATCGTTGGGCAGACTAGACTCCAGAGGATGCAATTTTGCGGTGAGAGGTGGAGTTCTGACGGTGACGCGAGAATACACCGTGCTCATGCGAGCTATGCAGTGCGGTTGTCTTTATCGACTGATGGGGACCACGATGCGAGGTGGTGCGCCCATGATTTCTGCGGCCGACAGAGTTGATGGTCGAGGTGGTGCATGGGATCACCCTTCTGGTAGTCTGACTAGGCGAGTCAGATTCAGCGATCCAGTTGCGTCGACATTCAGAGGTTGAGCCTGAGCAGGGATGAGTCGATTGGAGCAGGTCGGCTGACGCCTTAAGTTCTTGAGGTGGTGCTTAGTGCAGATCGTGCTACGTGCAGTGTTGCCTAGTGCAGATGATGTTTTGTGCAGAGAGTGCTTTGTGCAGGTGGTGGATCCGGATCCCCGAACTAAGGTGGTGATTCTTAGATTTTTTTGGTTCGGATCCGAACCATTTCCAAATATTTATTTGGAATTTTTTGCTTCCATAAGTAGTGGCCTTATACCGGGACAAAGAGGAAAAAAATGGATCTTTCCTGTTTTTTTATTTTCTAGTCAACAGTTGGACAAAGGTTGTATATCTCTCTTTTGAGAGAAATTAAAGAAGTAGCCGCATGGATTTGTCTCAGGGAGATTTGCCGCCTATAACTTCTTGATGTGAAGGAGGAGTCGCATGTGAGAGAAACGTTCAGCCCTCTCTCCTGTCTTTCTTCTTCGCTCGTGCACTCGGAGGGGCCGCCGACTTTGGGTATTTGTTGCCGGATTTGGAGGAGATATCCGCCAGTGTTGAGAGAGCGAGTTGCCGCCGGGCTTGTTAGAGTTTATCTTCAACGCTGCAGTGACCGTTCTTTGGAGTGGAGACGCGTGGTGTTGACAGCGTGCGTGAGTGCAGTTAACCTCGACGGTGTTTCTCTCCGGTGGTGACGTTATTCTCCGGTGCCGACGTTGTTCTCCGATGATGGTGCGGTTGAACGTCGGACTGCGACGTTGAAAGTTCCAGTGAACCTTGTGCGTCCGCGAGGCGGATTGCAGTTCAGATCTCAGATTCTCGCAGCGGATCGTGCGTGTCCAGTGCATCCACGACGTACTCGTCGGACAGTCATTTTTCTCCTGTTTTTCCTTGTATTTGAATTTATATTTTCATTATATAAATTGTGCGGCTATATTTTGTATTTCTTGTTTACCTGCAATATTTTATAGCTGTGTCGTGTGTGTACCAGATTTTACAACAATAGGTAGGCAGTTATGGCTATTGACACCACATATTATTAAAATTAGGGGATAAATTCATTCCTAAAAAACCTAATAGCACCACACTAATTTGCACCTCTCCCAACCCCAATCCGAACCCTAGGTGCCGCTCTTTCCCGTCGCATGCTCTCCCGCTCCCCGCTCTAGCCGGATCCACGCACAAGTCAAAAAGCTCCTTTCATTCTGCGCAACCTCCACCACCGAAAACCTCTTCCATGCCCTTCTGCTCAAATTTTGCGGTCAGGCTGCCGCCGTAAGGAAATGCGGGGAGGTTCACAAAAGTATGTTTCGGCGAGGGTTCGCCACTAACGTAATCGTTTGCACAAATCTCTCCCGGTCATACGCGGATAACAGATCCTTGGGAGATGCCAGGAAGGTATTCATGAAATGCTTGAGAGAGACATCGGGTCTGTTTGGGACAGCACTGGCGGATTGAAAAGCTATTTTCCAGCCGCCAGAGCTGTTATTGCCGCTGTTTGGGACAGCTCTTAAATGAAATCGCTTTTCGAAGAGCAGCTCCCAGAGCTCTTTTCCGGAAGCCTCTCCCCCCCTGCGTTCAGCGCCTAAAAAATCACTTCCCGATTTTTTTCCCCTGCGGTTCCCACGTTCTTCTCCTTCCGCGCCGCACCGGATCGCTCTTCTTCCACACGCCTCTGCAGTTTTCCGACAGCAGCCCCTCAAATGGAGATCAGAAATGAGTAAAACCACTCCACTACTCCCGCCGCTTTCACAACACCACTTCGAAGCACGTCTCTCTCTCTCCCCTCCATTCTTTTTGCAGCCCTTTCTTTTGGAGAGACAGAGTGAGAGAGAGAGAGAAGCCAGTGGCCATGGAAGGGGTTATCCAGAGCAGGAGCAGCAGGGGCCTTCTATCTTTCCCTTCCAACCCCCAAGCCCGCGCCTTTCTGTAAGTGTATATTCGGACGAATAACGGGCTCGGGGGCTTTGCGCGTTTAAACCCTAGGTTTAACCATATATATACCTAGCTGGGGGCAACGGAGAGCAAGTTCCACATAGACTTTCCTCCGGATGTTTCGAGCGCCTTTCACATTCTCGAAACAGCTCCCTCTGGCGCTCGCTTGCGATTTCTAGGGTTCGCCTTCGTTCCCGATAGTTGCCGCCGTTCTCCTTTGCCTTTTCGCGACTGTTCTTCTCCGCCTCCTTCTCCCTTCGTTGACAGAGAACGAAGGAGTGAAGAATGACGTTGTCGCTCAATAAGCCGCCGACAAAGGGTTCGCCGTCGCGTTCGCTTTCGCGGAACAAAAGGTTTGCGGTTCTCTGCACCCAGTCGACGATCGCTCCTGGGCCTTTCGCGTCCCCTTGAAGCCGCCTGCTTGGGCTTGCCGTCGCGTTCGCCGCCGCTGAACAAGAGCTCGCTGTTGCGTCTTCCCCGTCGCGGAACCAGGGCTTGCGTTCGACGATCACCCGTTCGATGATCGCCTGACGTTCCCCGATCGTCGATCCCCGGTCGACGATCCCCGGTCGACGATCCCCGGTCGACGTGTAACGCCCCCACCTGTCACATGACATATCACGGTGGGTCCGGCCGGGGCCCCACGCCATATAGCACAGACAAGCGAAGGAATCACGTGTGGAAATCAAATCTATGCGTGTCCTTAACTCATTCCATTCTAGCGCAGCATTTTTTTTCTTGTTAACATGAACTCAAACCAGAATGTCCACCCATATATAAATACCACATTTATATAAAAACACCAGGAATGTATACAACTCACACACCCTGGCCTTATGGCCTTACAAGTTCCTCTTTCACATCAATGGTTTCGTACATCGGCACGCAGGCCGGCCACACATGAAATCCAACCACGATTCTTCACATAGCCTTTAAGGACCAAGAACACCAGGCTAGCCAATCCACTTATCCTTTCCAAACCGCAGCACCTGCAAGTCATCATCCAAGCCAACACAGAAAACAAAGTAACGGTCAGCATTGCTGACCCATTATAACGACCCTACCCCCTACCCGGGGCAGTGGTTCTTTCCCTGTATACAGTGCTTCCTTTTTCATCAAGCATCAGCAAACATCACCAAATCATATCATAGGATCATTCTCTTTATGCCACTATCTAACAAACACACCACATCACAAACGCTGGAGTCCACCAACGCTCCGTGCACTCAGGGCACCTTCTTGGCGTACCGGAATCCACCGTCGTACACCGCTGTCTCTCGAGGTTTTAACTTGTTGGTTGACCGGCCCTAGTCCACCAGCTCGCAGGCTGGCGACATCCCGCCCAAGCCACTCAGAGGTCCATCCTCACAGCATCACAAACAGAGCAGACCGACCCACACTCCGTGGTGTAGCAAGCCGGGTTTATCTAAGCTCCCCAGGCATTGTCTACCCATCGGTCCCCCTCCTAATCCGATCGACCCACACCATGTGGTGCAGCAACCCGGGTTTAACTCGGCTCCCCTAGCATTGCCGCCCATCGATCTCTTCCTTAACTAGATCAACCCACCCTAGTGGTGTAACATGCCGGGTTTATCACGAGCTCCCCAGGCGTGCTACCAATTGATCATCTCATATCCAGGAGCTTCACCAAAGCCTCCTCACAATCATCACATCCATACATTCATCACAACAGAAATCCGTTTTGCACAGCATCAAAGCCACGGAGTCTTCTCCGGTTTACCCATGAACATCACCAATCCAGACTACCGGTCCAGATGGGCTTCACACAGCATGCCTACGCCGTACTTCATAATTCCGGCTCTAGATGCAGACTCAACAAAGGAATCACTTCCGCGATCCACCTCTTGGTGGAGGATTCCAAGCACATGTATAGAGAAAGGACTTCGATGTCCAAGAAGGAGATCGTTACCCTTGAAGATCGCTTCGGCGCCATGAAGTAGCCGGATGGAACTCACCGCCTCGGCTCTACCTTCACGAATCCGCTCTCGGATCTTCGTTCCGCACTCCGCAGCTCCTACAGCAGCTGGAAGACTCCTCCCTTCTCTCTCCCTTAGGCCTTTCTTCTTTCTCCCTTGGAATGGAAATGAAGAAGAAGAAGGAGAAGAAGATAAGAGCATTTATCTTCAAATTCTCGGCCTTCCCAACACCTGGACAAAGCCCAGCCACTGGATCCAGGAAGAGGGAAACAAACGGCTCAGATCTGTCCAGAAAATCGAAAACACGGCCTGACACGCCCTGTGACACGCCCGTGTCACAGGCCGTGTCCCTCTAAGCGGCAGACAACCGACTCAATCCAACCAGTACACGCCCGTGTGACACGCCCGTGTCACGGCCGTGTACCCGACACGCCCTCAGACACGCCCGTGTCTGAGGCCGTGTACCTCAACAGAAATAATCCCAAATCAACCCGAGACTTCACACGGCCTGGCACACGGCTTGGCACACGCCCGTGTTCATGGCCGTGTGCACCAGGACACGCCCGTGTCCCGCAAACACGCCCTAACCCGAGACATCGAGCTAAATTCGACGCCCTTGACACGCCCTGTGACACGCCCGTGTCACAGGCCGTGTCCTCACTGAAACGCGATACTCGACGATCGTCGACTAACACTCGTCGAGCATGTGACACGGCATCCGACACGGCCGTGTCCTGGGCCGTGTGCCCCATTCTCGACGATGTCGAGCGAAAATCGTCGACACCAAGTCCAATCGTCGACACAACCTCGACACGCCCTGCGACACGCCCGTGTCGCAGGCCGTGTCACCCATGCCTGATCCCGATTTTGCTCAAAATGATCCTCTTGCCTTCGGGGTGTTACAATCCTCCTCCCCTTCAAATAATTTCGTCCTCGAAATTGGACTCCAAGCAGCCAATCAATCACAACATTCGCCAAGCTTACGCCGCAAGCCTCCGCACACACTAACAAACAGACAACACAACAAACATCCCTAGCTTCCACTTGTGCACATTCAACCACATAAGACGTCAAACAAAACGACATAATTGATTGCTTTCGTCACAATCACAAGTGCACCAAGCTATAATAGAAATCTACAACTATATCTCAACATCAGTTACATACGCCAAGATGGATGATTCATCAAGTTCCGATTCCCGATTCAGTCAAAAGTGAAGCACATCAGCTAGGATTCATCACATCTGATATCAAAACATAATGTACATACACAACTTTCATAACATCGATATGACTCACATCCCCGTTCACTTCCGCTCAGCCTCTCGATTTTGAAATTCGCGATTTAATGATAAATGAACCGCTCGAGGCTGAATTTCACCAACTGAGCTTTGCGGCTCTTGCACTTCCATCGCATGAAATCTAGGTTGCGTCCGGGGTGCAGATGATTCAGCCACTGCTTTCCCTTTTTCTTCATATGACGCACCTGTCTTTTTCTCACTCCCTGGAGGGACATTCCAACAGAATTTTGCTATGTGTCCTTGCTGCCCACATTTATAACATATACGTGTATCCACACGTCCTGGTCCATACGTCGCCCCCGAAGAACCAGTCGACGGAGCTACGTCCACCGGCCTAAATCTTTTCTTCTCTTGTCGTCGAAACTCCGATTCTTTCAACTCAGACTTTTCCCTTGCCAGTCGCTTATTCTCCTGTACTCGCTTCATATCCTTCTCCAAGGCACGAGCTGTATCGACTAACGCTTGAAAGCCTTGGCTCACGGAACTCGGAAGTGCCAACCTCAATTCATCCCGCAATCCGCCATAAAACCGATTTGTCTTTCGCGCTTCCTCCGCAAAGGTCGATCCCGCATATCGCCCCAATCTTGTAAACTCATGCAGGTAGGTATCAATATCTTGCTCACCCTGCACCAAGCGGAGAAACTCATTTTCCATCGCAATCCTCTGCGACACTGGCACATACTTGGCTAAAAATATTTGGGAGAATTCCTCCATTGAAATCTCTGTTAAACCTCGACCTGCCAAGTGGTGCACTTCAATCTCATCCCACCATAATCTCGCATCTCCTTCCAACAGAAAAGTGGCCAACATCACTTTCTGTTCTTCGACCGTCCTGATTGCAGTTAAGATCCGTTTTACTCTTGCCAACCAATCTTCTGCCTGCGTTGGTGAAAGTGCTCCACCAAACGTAGGTGGGTGAAAGTGCATAAAACGTGACAAGACATCGTCACTTGCTTGCGCTTCCACCACCTCGGCAGCATGCTCTTGCCTTCCACCAGATCTTGCTTGTCCGGTTGGTTGTGCTTGTAACACTGCAAGCACTGTCTCCGCCACCACCCGTATGGCCTCTGCCGAGGGAGGCATCGGTGCTTCCACGGGTGCTGCACTCTCATCCGACCGCTGGGGCTCAGACGGCCCAGCTCCATCATGTGCATGACATACATTCCTAGTGGACATTCATGAGTTCATTTATGTTCTCTCCTCCCAAACAATCTAAACCTGGCTCTGATACCACTTTGTAACGCCCCCACCTGTCACATGACATATCACGGTGGGTCCGGCCGGGGCCCCACGCCATATAGCACAGACAAGCGAAGGAATCACGTGTGGAAATCAAATCTATGCGTGTCCTTAACTCATTCCATTCTAGCGCAGCATTTTTTTTCTTGTTAACATGAACTCAAACCAGAATGTCCACCCATATATGAATACCACATTTATATAAAAACACCAGGAATGTATACAACTCACACACCCTGGCCTTATGGCCTTACAAGTTCCTCTTTCACATCAATGGTTTCGTACATCGGCACGCAGGCCGGCCACACATGAAATCCAACCACGATTCTTCACATAGCCTTCAAGGACCAAGAACACCAGGCTAGCCAATCCACTTATCCTTTCCAAACCGCAGCACCTGCAAGTCATCATCCAAGCCAACACAGAAAACAAAGTAACGGTCAGCATTGCTGACCCATTATAACGACCCTACCCCCTACCCGGGGCAGTGGTTCCTTCCCTGTATATAGTGCTTCCTTTTTCATCAAGCATCAGCAAACATCACCAAATCATATCATAGGATCATTCTCTTTATGCCACTATCTAACAAACACACCACATCACAAACGCTGGAGTCCACCAACGCTCCGTGCACTCAGGGCACCTTCTTGGCGTACCGGAATCCACCGTCGTACACCGCTATCTCTCGAGGTTTTAACTTGTTGGTTGACCGGCCCTAGTCCACCAGCTCGCAGGCTGGCGACATCCCGCCCAAGCCACTCAGAGGTCCATCCTCACAGCATCACAAACAGAGCAGACCGACCCACACTCCGTGGTATAGCAAGCCGGGTTTATCTAAGCTCCCCAGGCATTGTCTACCCATCGGTCCCCCTCCTAATCCGATCGACCCACACCATGTGGTGAAGCAACCCGGGTTTAACTCGGCTCCCCTAGCATTGCCGCCCATCGATCTCTTCCTTAACTAGATCAACCCACCCTAGTGGTGTAACAGGCCGGGTTTATCACGAGCTCCCCAGGCGTGCTACCAATTGATCATCTCATATCCAGGAGCTTCACCAAAGCCTCCTCACAATCATCACATCCATACATTCATCACAACAGAAATCCGTTTTGCACAGCATCAAAGCCACGGAGTCTTCTCCGGTTTACCCATGAACATCACCAATCCAGACTACCGGTCCAGATGGGCTTCACACAGCATGCCTACGCCGTACTTCATAATTCCAGCTCTAGATGCAGACTCAACAAAGGAATCACTTCCGCGATCCACCTCTTGGTGGAGGATTCCAAGCACATGTATAGAGAAAGGACTTCGATGTCCAAGAAGGAGATCGTTACCCTTGAAGATCGCTTCGGCGCCATGAAGTAGCCGGATGGAACTCACCGCCTCGGCTCTACCTTCACGAATCCGCTCTCGGATCTTCGTTCCGCACTCCGCAGCTCCTACAGCAGCTGGAAGACTCCTCCCTTCTCTCTCCCTTAGGCCTTTCTTCTTTCTCCCTTGGAATGGAAATGAAGAAGAAGAAGGAGAAGAAGATAAGAGCATTTATCTTCAAATTCTCGGCCTTCCCAACACCTGGACAAAGCCCAGCCACTGGATCCAGGAAGAGGGAAACAAACGGCTCAGATCTGTCCAGAAAATCGAAAACACGGCCTGACACGCCCTGTGACACGCCCGTGTCACAGGCCGTGTCCCTCTAAGCGGCAGACAACCGACTCAATCCAACCAGTACACGCCCGTGTGACACGCCCGTGTCACGGCCGTGTACCCGACACGCCCTCAGACACGCCCGTGTCTGAGGCCGTGTACCTCAACAGAAATAATCCCAAATCAACCCGAGACTTCACACGGCCTGGCACACGGCTTGGCACACGCCCGTGTTCATGGCCGTGTGCACCAGGACACGCCCGTGTCCCGCAAACACGCCCTAACCCGAGACGTCGAGCTAAATTCGACGCCCTTGACACGCCCTGTGACACGCCCGTGTCACAGGCCGTGTCCTCACTGAAACGCGATACTCGACGATCGTCGACTAACACTCGTCGAGCATGTGACACGGCATCCGACACGGCCGTGTCCTGGGCCGTGTGCCCCATTCTCGACGATGTCGAGCGAAAATCGTCGACACCAAGTCCAATCGTCGACACAACCTCGACACGCCCTGCGACACGCCCGTGTCGCAGGCCGTGTCAACTGACACGCCCTGGGACACGCCCGTGTCCCAGGCCGTGTCACCCATGCCTGATCCCGATTTTGCTCAAAATGATCCTCTTGCCTTCGGGGTGTTACACGACGATCCCCGGTCGACGATCCCCGGTCGACGATCCCCGGTCGACGATTCCAGTTCGACGATCGTCTTCCCGCTCGACGATCGTTTCCCTGTCGACGTTCGACGATCGTCCCCGGTCGACGTTCGACGATCGTCCAGCGCTCAACGTCTGCGCTTTCCCGTTCGACGATTGTTTTTCCCAGTCGTCGATCGCTCTCTCCCGATCGTCGATCGCCTCTTCCCTGCTGCATTGACTCTTTCGGCAAGGTTGCCGATCCAGTGGAGATCCTCTCTACTCTCTATTTTTCCCGTCAAGATGAGGAACTCCAGTCTGTCCTCTCCTGTGCCCATGAACAAGCTTGAGAAGTTCACTGCCACAGAGTTCAATGATTGGAAGTTGAACACCCAGTTCGGGATGAAATACCTGAACGTATTCTACACCATCAAGTCTACTCGTGCTGACGTTGCTGGGACTAAAGATGAGGTGCATTGGGTCGAAGATGAGGACTTCTGCAGGGATTACCTGCTGAACTGTCTCTCCTCCAGCCTAGCCAAGAACTACATCAAGATGCAGTCTGCTAAGGAGATCTGGGAAGCACTGGAGGAGCACTTCAAGCAGGAGGAGGACCTCTCCAAGGCTCATCTGGTGGATAAGTTCCACTCCTTCAGCTTCGACGAGGAGAAAGCCATTCTCCCTCAGGTATCCGAATTTGAAAATTTGGTTGATTCCCTGCATATTGAATCTATTAGTCTGCCAGATAGTTTTGTTGCGGGCACAATTGCGTATAAGTTGCCATCCTCGTGGTACAATTTCAAAACGGAGATGTACCGCAAGAAGATGCAGGTTGGTCTGAACGACCTCAAGCGTTTCATACGCATTGAGGATGAGAACAGGACGAAGCACGCCGTGGAAGCTGTTGACAAGCAGAAAGCTGCTGCCAACATGATTTCAAACTCTAAGCGTGCTCCTCCCCCTCACAAGACCAAACCGTCTCGTAGTAGCCCTTAGGTTGCAGGACCGAGTAGACCCTCTAAGAAATTTAAGGGTAAATGTTTTAACTACAACAAGTGGGGACACTGCGCATCTGACTGCAAGTTACCAAGGAAAGAAAGAACTAAGGCACCACAAGAGGGCAACCAGGCGCATCTGGTTAGTCAAGCTGAGCCATCCGACTTTGTTGCCATGATCGGACACGAGTAGGTCAGCACAGAGTGGTTCCTAGATTCTGGGGCAACGTGTCATGTTTGCAACAATGCTAATCTCTTGACAGGGCTGAAGAATGCCAAAGAATCAGTGACTGTAGCAGATGGAGGAACAGCTGACGTATTGAAGGTGGGGAACGCAACTCTGTTGCTCTCCTCAGGTAAGTCTTTACTTTTAAAGAACGTAAAATTTATTCCTTCTTTATCTGTTAACTTAGTATCTATTAGTTTGTTGTGTGATGCTGGTATGTCAATTACCTTTTGTAGTGGTAGAGTGACTCTGTCAGTTAACTCTCACTACTTTGGATGTGCTTACGTCCAAAATAGGATGTACCGTCTGAGTCTAGCAAATGAAGTAGTGCAACAAGTTCAATTGAATTTAGTTAGCCCTAGGACTCTACATGAGAGACTAGGACACGTAAACTACAGGAAAATGTTCCAAGTCGCTAGAACTTACAAGATTACATTAGACACTAAGTCTCCTCTTGGAAAATGTGAAGTGTATGCTCAGACTAAGATCACTAGGAAACCTTTTGGCACGGTTACTAGGAGCACAACACCTCTTGAGCTTATACATTCCGATCTTTGTGACTTTAAGAGTTTTGTCACTAGAGGTGGAAGGAAGTATATGATCACGTTCATAGATGACTGCACAAGGTTTTGTCATATTTCGTTGCTTAAAACTAAAGACGAAGCGTTTGAAAATTTTGCCTTTTCAAAACCAGGGTAGAAAACCAATTAAGCATGACAATCAAGAGATTTAGGAGTGATAGAGGAGGAGAATATATGTCCAGTGAGTTCAGATGCTTCCTTGCTTCACAGGGCATCATAGCAGAAACCACTGCTCCTTACTCCCCCCAATCTAACGGCATAGCCGAGCGCAAGAATAGAACGTTAACCGAGACGTTAAACTCTATGCTGCTCACTGCAGGCATGTCTTCCGCTTATTGGGGAGAAGCAGTCTTGACTGCGAATCACATTCTGAATAAAGTTCCTCATGCTAAGTTAGAGGTTACACCCTACGAGCTTTGGTTTAAGCGACCCCCGTCTTTAACTAGACTTAAGACCTGGGGCTGTATAGCCTATGTCAGGGTTCCTGACCCTAGACGGTCTAAGGTTGGACCTAGAACCAATACATGTGTCTACTTAGGTTGTGCTGAAGATAGTGCTGCAGATAGGTTTCTTGATATTTCTAATAATGTCATAATAGAATCTAGGGATGCAGTGTTCTTCGAGGATAAATTCCTCAAAGACAAGAACCTAACAATCCCAGGTATGCAAGCAACTATTACTGAGAAAGATCCTGAATCAGTACCGAGCACCTCCTATTCTGTTCCGGTAGATAACTCTGGCCTAGAGTCTAGGAGGACTTCAGAGAGAGAGAGAACCCCCAGAACCTTCGGTAGTGATTTTGTCACTTACCACGTTGAGGATGATCCATCTACCTTTAAGGAAGCGATGAGATCAAGGGATTCCCTACTCTGGAAAGAAGCTATTGAGGATGAGATGAACTCTCTCCTTCAGAACGACACCTGGACGATAGTTGATAAGCCAACAGGGGATAAAACTGTAGGGTGCAAGTGGGTTCTGAAAAGGAAGCTAAATCCCGATGGTAGCGTAGCTCAGTATAAAGCACGCCTGGTGGCTAAAGGTTTCACACAAGTAAGCGGAGTAGACTATTTTGATGTATACTCACCCGTGTGTCACTTAGCAACCATTAGGGTTTTTCTTGCTATTTCAGCCATTGAGAACTTTATTGTTCATCAAATGGATGTTAAGACTGTGTTCTTGAACGAAGATCTGACCGAAGAGATCTACATGACTCAACCTGAAGGTTTCATTGTAGACGGTCACGAAAACAAGGTCTGTAAGCTTTTAAAATCGCTATACAGATTAAAACAGGCACCAAAATTATGGCATGAGAAGTTTGACTATACTGTCAAGAACATGAGATTCATGTCGAGTCTCTCGGATAAATGTCTTTACATACGTCATAGATCAGACAAAGTCGCCATAATATGTTTGTACGTGGATAATATGCTGATTCTTGGTTCTGATCAATCCGTGGTGGATGACGTTAAGTTAGAACTAATGCAGACGTTTAGCATTAAAGACCTCGGTGTAGTTGACACTATACTAGGTATGTAAGTGAGCTTTGGGAAACATGGCATTTCCCTAAGTCAAAGCCACTACATCCAGTCCATGTTGGACACGTGGGGATACAGTGAATGTAAAGCGGTTGAGACACCATACGATTATTCTAACCGCTTAAAGCCCAATGATGGAGCTGCGGTTCGACAGTTAGATTATTCTAAACTATTTGGTAGCCTCATGTACGCTATGGTCTGTACAAGACCTGACATAGCCATTACGGTCGGCATGTTAAATAGGTTCACTAGCAATCCTGGCCAAGACCATTGGGATGCCCTCGATAGGCTGATGCGATACTTAAAGCACACCCGACAGTATGCTTTATGTTATAGTGGTCATCCCCCAGTTCTGGAAGGATATTCTGATGCATCATGGTGCTCAGAAGTAAACGACAGCAAGTCCACTAGTGGATTCCTCTTCACACTAGGAGGAGCAGCTGTAGCCTGGAAGTCCAAGAGACAGTCGTGCATTGAACTCTCATCTATGGAATCCGAACTCTATGCTCTAGCTTCAGCTGGTGAAGAAGCAGAGTGGATAAGAGATTTGGTGATGGACATTCCACTGTCGAGCCTGAAACTGAGTTCTGTTGCAGTTTACTGCGACAATCAGGCTACTAAAACGATTGCTACGAACACGCTGTTCAATAGCAAAAGAAGGCAACTACGGATGAAACAAGCCTGGTTGATCTCCCTTACGAGTCAAGGGATTGTGAACCTCGTTGATGTGAGGTCAAAAGACAATGTTGCAGACGCCCTTACTAAAGGATTAAATAGAGCTCTCACAATCAAAACATCGGGGGAAATGAGATTAAAGTTCATAGAAATATGAAACTTTCCTCCAACGTTTATGTTTTGATACGTACGAGACTATAGCTGTCAACATTCAAGCATCTAAATAGTAACAGACTGAAAACCCCAAATAACTTCTTGATGAAAACCCAAGATGGTTGGATGCTGGTTATTCCACACTTGATAACCTAACGTCCTCCCATTGTAAGTTGATTCAAGAGTTATTCAACTGGGAATTGAAAGTCGTTGTAAAGATTAACCTAAACATTATTGGTCACAACACATTATTCCACATTTGATAATGTTGCACGTGATGTGTGTCCACATGTGTTGGTGAGGCACATAGTGATCTGTAATGAGTAAGGTAACATGACTAGTCCTAGTTAGACTGGATGAGATGCTGACAGAGTTACTTCACCGTTGCTAGAAGTACTAAGCTCATTTAGTAAGAGCTAGTTTACTTTAAATGTTACTGCATATGTTTATGAATTCATAGAGTCTGACTCATGAAATTCCTTGCAGGCTACGATGGAGATTATGGAGGAGTTGTAGACCTGGACATAGATGACGATGATCTACTAGACGAGTAGAATCATCAAACGTTTAATTCATGTCTTTGTTTTGTAATAATTATTCAGACTATGGTTTTGGACAGCATCTGTGTGGTGGTTTGCCGTTGAGGCAAAACCTTTATTTTGTTTTATTAGTATGATCTGTCCTGAGTGTTTTGCTTAGTTTGGATTATTATTTTGTCTACACTCCAGCACCCCGAAACGTCACCGTTATTTGTCACGAATATAGGAGGAGATTGTAAGTGTATATTCGGACGAATAACGGGCTCGGGGGCTTTGCGCGTTTAAACCCTAAGTTTAACCATATATATACCTAGCTGGGGGCAACGGAGAGCAAGTTCCACATAGACTTTCCTCCGGATGTTTCGAGCGCCTTTCACACTTTCATCCCCTCGGTTCTCTCGGCGCCACGCTCTGCCGCTGCTCTTCCCGACCCCCATCGCTAGCCGTCAGAGCAACCCTAAACCCCATCAAAATTCCACATGGGTTCGCCCCCAGACCGCAGTCCCACTGGAATCTCGCCGAAAGCTGTCATCTTTTTCCCTGCGGAGAGCGGAAGGAACGGTTTAGGGGATTGCCGGGGAGAGATGTCGCCTCCCGCGCTGCAGTTCCAGCTGACGGAGCCGCCGGCTTCACCGCAGCTTCTTCTTCTTCTTCTTTGGAGAAGGCGAAGCCCAAGTTCTTGGTATTTGCGCTTCCTTCCCGAAATTTTAATTCAGTTCGTGGCCATGGTAGATCACTGTGTTAATTCTATAGATTATGTTGGATTCCAGCATGAATTATACAGTTTCATTTACGTTTTAATATATTCCCAGGGACAAATGATAAGTTCCTGTTTACTTATGTTAATAAGGATATGTTTTCTTAACAAGAAGGGATTTGTCTTATGTTGCTTGAAAATGAAATGTCCATCTTTTACAGGTTAATTTGAGAACCGTGTAAGTTTGTACTGCAATACATAATGCTGGAGATTGCTAATAAGCCGGAAAATTTTAAGATTTCTTTGGGATGATGGTGCATGCAATTGTATTGAAAGTAGAAACATCATTCTTTTGGATTAATTTCTAACAATTCATGTCATTAGCATCTCTAAAGTATTTAGATTTCACAAATTTGAATCTTCTCATAAAATGATTCTCTTATCTTCCATCTAGAAATAATTTAAAAAAACAGCTTCCAAAAGTTGTTTCTCCAAACAGCTAAAAATAGAAAATCACTTTTCAAAGCGCACTTCTGCACAGAACACTCAAACACTCTGCAGCTTTTCAAAACTACTCCCCAGAGATCTATTTTAAAACAGCTCTATCCGGACAGCAGCTTTTCAATCCGCCAGAGCTGTCCCAAACAGAACTGATTGCTTGGAATTCAATAATTTCTTCTTGCTGCAGGGCAAGTGCACGTGCATGAAGAGGCTTTGAAGGTTTATAAAATGAGGATTACTGGTCTGGGGTTGGACGAATTCACTGTAGTGGGGTTACTCTCATCCTGTGCACACCTTGGTGCATTGGAACTTGGCACGAGTCCACAAATTTTCCGAAAAATGAGTTTTTGGATAGAAATGTTTTCTTTGAAGTTGGATAGAAATGTTTTCATATGTACACGAAATGCAGGAGAATAGAACAAACTCGTGCTGTTTTCAATCGGATGAAAAATCGTGATAATTTCATGTGGAACTCGTTGTTGTTTGGGCTTGCTGTTCACGGGCACGGGAAGGAAGCAATATCGTTCTTTCGCCAGATGCCGATGGCCGCAGTGAAGCCGAATTCGGTGTTGTTCCTTGGGTTATTGATGGGTTGCAGCCACCGGGAATTAACAGATGATGGCCTCAAATATTTTCACTCCATGAGGTCGAAATTTTATTTGCGGTGCCTTTAATTTTTTGCGGTGCACGTAACATTTTAGAGTGACTTTACGTGTAACAATTCCCTCATTATAACTTTTCTGTCATAGTCAGTATGGTTTTCATCCCACTGCACTTTACACTACCATTTGTTGGGGCGCACTTTTATTATGCTCTAAATAAGGGCGATTTCTAGTAGCAAGTGGCTATGACAATCCACAAAGAAAGCATCTTCTTTAATTTGCGATATAAAAAGTCATCATTCAAGAAATCAAATCAGTGCGTGCATCTAAAACATTCTTAAGGCTCTGTTTGGCACAGTGGTGACGGTCGTGAATATGATGGTTATGAACCATCGTTCGTAAACGCCCAACCTCGTCTAAGGAGCTTCATTCACTTTTATGTTCAAAAGTAGTTTTTTCTTGATAGCGGTCATAATCATTTATGCCTTGCCGAACATACACGCATTCTATGACGGCAGCGTTTTTGTCCGAACTCACCGGGAAAAAACCCCGCATCAGCTTGGTGGCAATGGTCGTGAAAGCGGCGGTTATGAATAGTCAGTCGTTCATAAATGTCCGACCTCCGACCTCATCTAAGGAATGGAACTTCATCCAGTTTTATGCTCAAAATTAGTCAGTCAGTCTCATTCTTTGCATGCAATTTCATTTAATGTGATATCTCCTCACATTGATAATATTGCATGCTTTTTTTTAATCTCAAAAAAAGACCATGTGTTGGAGTCCCTTGAAGGTCATGAGGGCGCCGCGGTCATAACCATTGTCATGCCAAACATACATTTTATGACCCATAGACTTATGACCATGCATGGGGTTGAGGGAATTGAAGGGTTCCTTTGAGTACAATTATTTGTTCCACTTCTTGCACCGGTTGGTTTAGGGTTCACTGAAATACTTAAGATCTTGTTGTCGATCTATACTAATTGAGTTGTCGGTCCAAATTTCAATATCTTTTGCTGGTGCTACGCTACTTCTTGAATATTATGGATCTGGTCATAATGAACATCTGACTCCAGCTCCTGAAGTCACCCCCATCATGTGCGGAAAGATAAGAGAGGAGATTGGAAAGAAGAACCACATGGGCCCTCTAACCACAGGGCCATGATCGGGCCGACCGACACTGCCAAGAACCGGGGCAAATTCAGAGGGGGGCCAAAATGACACTTAACATCGCCATTTTTTGCGATTTGTCATAAGCAGATCAAAATTTGCTATTCGCAGACCAAATTTGGTTATTCACGGATTAAATGGGCTATTCACAAACCAATTTCAGCTATGTGCAACCCCAAAATTAATTTTCAATTCGCAGCCCACCTACCCGTACCCGCCCAATATAACATTTTATGTACTATTGTGTTTAGAACTTTGTGCACTCCCCATTATAATTTTCGGAATTCACTACTCGCCGAGAAGATGTAACAGAACGCACATTTAGAGAGATGATGTGTCCTCAACCCACAAGAATGAGGGCTGGGATATCCATGTCCCAATGCCCAGCAACACTAGGGGAAAAGGGCACATAAGGCAAACCGTCACCTGACTCAGCACCTCGAGCGGAGCCACTAATTATTCACTCTTTGATATATCTATACTATATATAGAGACTCTTGATTTGAACATTAAAAAACGCAATTAACAATTCAAAGTATATATATATATATATATATATTATATATATAATATATTATATATATAGTTTAACAGTAAATTAACTTTCAAAAACAATATTAA
>CM077154.1:130101276-130265172 GCA_039583875.1 Platanthera guangdongensis | reverse complement strand
TGGGCGACCTGCTCATCGGCGCGGCCTCCGCTGCCGAGCTACTCGCTGACCAGACGAGCGAGGCGGCTCACTGTTTGCCCGAGACATCAGATTCCTTGCGGGTCGACCCCTTTGCGACGCGACCCGGGTTCTAGCCTTCTTCTGGTCGCCGATCTGGGGGCTGGGTGGTTACGCTAGAGCCCCCCCCCCCTTCGGTTAATCCTCGCGATTCCAATCCATTATTAATCCCATTTGAGTAGTTTCCGGCCTGCCGGCCAGGTGGGAGCCTGGCAGCGTGATTCGCTCTGGGTCGTAAACTATTGCCATCGAGTGACTTCCGGCCCTGCCAGCTAGGTGAGAGCCTGACAGCGGGATCTTCTCGGGGCCAAGGATGACACCGAGTGACTTCCGGCCCTGCCAGCTAGGTGAGAGCCTGACAGCGGGATCTTCTTGGGGTCCAAACACATTCCATCGAGTGACTTCCGCCCTGCCACCTAGGTGAGATCCTGGCAGCGGGATCTTCTCGAGGCCAAGGATGACACCAAGTGACTTCCGGCCCTGCCAGCTAGGTGAGAGCCTGACAGCGGGATCTTCTCGGGGTCCAGACACATTCCATCGATTGACTTCCGGCCCTACCAGCTAGGTGAGAGCCTGGCAGCGGGATCTTCTCGAGGCCAAGGATGACACTGATTGACTTCCGGCTCTGCCAGCTAGGTGAGAGCCTGGCAGCGGGATCTTCTCGGGGTCCAAACACATTCCATCGAGTGACTTCCGGCCCTGCCAGCTAGGTGAGAGCCTGGCAGCGGGATCTTCTCGAGGCCAAGGATGACACCGAGTGACTTCCGGCCCTACCAGCTAGGTGGGAGCCTGGCAGCGGGATCTTCTCGGGGTCCAGACACATTCCATCGAGTGACTTTCAGCCCTGCCAGCTAGGTGAGAGCCTGGCAGCGGGATCTTCTCGAGGCCAAGGATGACACCGAATGACTTCCGGCCCTGCCAACTAGGTGAGAGCCTGGCAGCGGGATCTTCTCGGGGTCCAAACATATTCCATTTCTCTATGCAGGCTGGCTATGACAGTACTGGAGCATTGAAGAAACGAAAGTGTCACTTACATGCTTTAGGGGAAAAAACGCTTCAAGTCGTCACCACTCCAGGTGTGACTCAGGGTCTCGCCCTCTACATTTTGGAGTCGATAGCCTCCTGACTTTAGAGCTTCCTTTACAATAAATGGTCCCTCCCGCTGGATTGAGCTTCCCTACGGATGCCGACCTCCCTGCCGCATCCACCTTCTTCAGCACCAAGTCTCCTTCCACGAACTGCTTGATCCTGACATGCTTGTCAAAGTATTTGGACATCCTTCTTTTTACCTCCTCCTGTCGGACAGCCGAAAGGTCCCTCAATTCTTCCACCATGTCAAGGGAGAGTCTCAGCTCCTCCTCGTTCTCGGCTTGCCATTCTTCTCAGCCCTCTTTGGCTGCCACGACTCGCGGCGTTTGGACTTCAAATTCCACGGGGAGCACCGCCTCGCACCCATGGGAGAGCTTGAAGGGGGTCTCCCCTATAGCCGTGTTGGGGGTGGTTCTTAGGGCCCAGAACCGCGGGAAGCTGCTCACCCATCCCTCTCCTCTTCAAATTCTCCACCCTCTTCTTGAGGAGGTTGACGATGATCTTGTCGCGGCCTCCACCTGCCCATTGCTCCTGGGGTGATGGACCGAGGCGAACCTGAGGTCGATCCCAAGCTGTTCGCAAAAGCTGGTGAATTCGACACTGGCGAACTGGGGCCCGTTGTCCATGACAATGGCCTGGGGCAGCCCCATGGCGACAGATGATCTCCCCCCAAACAAAGTTCTGATTGCCTGGGAGGTCACCTGGCCAGTGCCTTCACCTCCATCCACTTGGAAATGTAGTCAATCATTACTAGGAGGAACTTCTCTGACCGCTGGCTTGGGTAAATGGTCCAACTAGATCCATTCCCCAGATTGTGAAGGGCCAGGGGGCCGTGATACTCCTGAGCCGTTGGGCGGCTGTAGTGAAGATGGGCAAACAGCGGGCACTTATGACATCTTCTTGCGAACTCTGCGGCATCTCGGCCCAGGGTGGGCCTGAAATACCCCTGCCTGACTATCCTTTCCTCCAGGGTCGACTCCCGGAATGACTCCACATTCCCGGAATGGACTTCCTCCAAGATCCACTGCACTTCGCCCCGGCCACGCAGCGAGCCAGCATCCCTGAGAGGGTCTTCCTGTTATAGCTGCCGTCCTGGAGGAGATATAAGCTGACTTGTGCCTTAGCTTCTTCTTATCTACCCCTCCGGATACTCTCCCGTGGAGAGGAAAAACTACAACTGGATCCATCCACGAGGCTTGTTGATCGATTTCCTGAGCTCTCCTTCTTCGATGGAGGGGCGGAACAGGTCGGTGATGGTGCCCCCCACCTGGGGGACATGCTTTGCCAGCTGATCGGCTTGTTGATTCTCTTCCTGGGCACGTGTCGGATGGTGAAAGTTTGAAAAGTGCCAATGACCCCTTCACCTTGGCCAAGTACGATCGCAGGGTGGGCTCCCTTGCCTCGAACTCCCGTTGATCTGGGAAGCTACTACCATAGAGTCAGTAAGGACCTCCACATCCGACACCCCCAGCTCCCTGGCCAGGCGCAGCCCCTTCACGACCTCGTACTCGGCCTGGTTGTTGGTAATGGGAAAGTGCACCACCACCATCTGCTCAATTCGAGTCCCTTGAGGGCTTTCTAGGATCACCCCCACTCAGGGGAATGCCTCCCTGAGGCTCCATCCACCTCACTTTCCAAGGAGTCGGGCGGGTGAGCTCTTCCTCCGCTACTTCCACCACGTAGTCGGCCAGGAAGTCGGCCATCGCCTGAGCTTTGATCGAGAGCCGCGGAACGAATGAGACATCGAACTCGCTCAGCTCCACCGACCACTTAGCCAGCTTGCCTGAATGCTCCACCCCCTCGAAGATGTTGCGGAGAGGTGATGGTCGGTCACCACTCGGATTGAGTGTGCCTGGAAGTAAGGTCGCAGCCTCCGAGAGAGATGATTAGGGCGAATGCTAGCTTCTCCAAAATCGGACACCGGAGCTCGGCCTTCCTCAGGACCCGGCTGACGTAATAAATAGGGAGCTGCCTCTTCCCCTCTTCACGAACCAAGACGGAGCTCAGGGCCTCCGCCCCGACCCCGAGATATAGAACAGGTCCTCCCCCTCCTTTGGTCCTTGGAGAAGCAGAGCCTGTGTCAACTGCACCTTGAGGGCCTGGAACGCCTCCTCGCACTCATTGGTCCATTCAAACCTCTGACCACCCCTCAGCATTTTGAAGAAGGGGGAGCACTTTTCCCCTGCCCGAGAAAGGAAGCGACTTAGCCCTGCTAGCTTCCCCGTCAGCCGTTGGACCTCCTTAGCATTCTGCGGGGATCCCAGCTCCAAGATAGCCCTGACCTTATAAGGATTCGGCTCGACCCCCGCGGGGGTGAGGAGGTACCCCAAGAACTTTCCCCTACTGGCCCCAAAGACACATTTCAGGGGATTCAATCGCATCTTGTATTTGCGCAGGGTGGTGAAGGTCTCCTCCAGGTCCCGGAGGTGGGAGTCCACATCCCGACTTTTGATCATGAGGTCATCTACATACACTCAAATTCCTCCCCTCTGCTCCTTGAAGACCCTATCCATCATTTTATGGTAGGTTTCCCCAGCATTCTTCAGCCCGAAGGGCATCATCTTGTAGCAGTAGCATCCATCCCCTGTGATGAATGAGACATCCTTGATGTCTGGGGGGTGCATCCTGATTTGATGATAACCTGAAAAAGCATCTAAAAACTCATTACAGAATAACTGACGGCTGAGTCAACCAACGCGTCGATTCGAGGCAAAGGATAACAGTCCTTAGGACAAACTTTATTAAGTAAGGAAAAATCGATACACATCCTCCATCGGTCGTCTCCTTTTTTAACCATAACCACGTTGGATACCCAGCCGGGGTACTGAATCTCCGACACGAAGCAGGCCTTGAGGAGGGTTCGCCACCTGCTCCCTGATGGGTTCCGCCAGCTTGTCCGCAGTGGACCTTTTCTTCTGCTGAAAGGGGCGTGTTCCGGGTCCAGGTTGAGGCGGGTGGCAAGCCACATCCGCGTCAACCCCCGGCATCTCCGCGGCGTTCCAAGCAAAGATGTCCACGTTCTTCTGGATGCACTACAGCATCCTGCCTTGGTCCTCCGGGGTCAACCCCCTGCTGACGCGGATCTTCTCCATCCTGCCTCCTCTGGTGAGCACGGCTCCACCACTTCCTCTGCTGCCTCCAGCCTGGCTTGCTCACCCCATCCCTCGGCATCCCCCTCCTCTGGAACGGGGACATCTAGCTCCATCTCTTCTCCCATGCCCCTCACTCCGGCCACCTCCTCTGGATCTCCTCCTGCCGCCTCTTCTACGCAGTCCTTCACTTCCAGCTCCTCCCCTCCTGCTTCCTGCTCGACCTCCTTCATCCTTCGACCCATCTCCTCGGCTCCCTCCTGCCAGGAGATGGTGTTCACCGCAGTGACATAACACTCACGCGGCACCTTTGGGTCACCCCTGACCCTGACCTGGACCCCCTCAGCGTTGAACTTCAAGCACTGATGGAAAGATGAGGGGACGCAGCGGAAGGCGCTGATAAAGGGCCTCCCAAAGATGGCGTTGTAGCTGCTGGGGGCGTACACAATGACGAACTTGCAGTTTCGGGACTGCCCCCCCAAGGTGACATGGAGGCCAACTCCTCCCTCCACTTCCTTCCTCTCTCCTGAGAACCCGAACAAGGGCCCGTCTAAGGCCAGCACCCTCTTAGCCCCCACTTTCATTACATCGAACGCCTTTTTGAAGACGACGTTGACGGAGCTCCCGTTGTCCACGAGGATCCGAGAGATAGTGAAATTCTCGATGGAGGCCTTGATGACCAGCGCATCGCAGAATGGGTCACGGTGTGGAGGGACGCTTCGCCGGTACATGGTGTGGAGGCTTCCCGCCCGACCCCTCCGTGGATCACTCTGATTCCCCCAGGGTTCCAACGTCCACCCGGTCTTCGCAACGATCCTCCTCCGCCCGAGGCAGGACCTCCTCGATCCTCACTTCTTGTCGTCCCCCCTGCTGCTGCTGCTGTTGTTCCCGATTCTCCCTCATCTCAAGGAACTCCGGGCAGGTGGCTGTGGTATGCCCCTCTTCCTGATGGAAGTCACAATAGGGCAGCTCCACCCGGGACCTCCCTTCTCCTCCTCCTCATGATCCCCCTTCTTGTCCCAAGGCTATGGCCATGGCCTCCTCCTGATCGGGGAGAGGGGCCTCTGGCCCATGCCTCCAACCCGGGGGTGGAACTGATCTTGCCTCCCCTGGTGGTAACCCTTCCGTAGTACCCTCTCGGTGCCCCTGCCCCTGCCACTCAGGTCTCCAGCCCAGGCGACGGTCGGGCTCCTGGTGCCCCCACCTCGGCTGCTGCTGCCATTGGAGCTGTCTTTGCTCCCTCTGCTAGGCTCCCCTCTTCTCTCCTCCTGTGTCTTTCCTCCTCTCGACTCCTTCTCTTCCTCCGTGGCCCACCTGGCCAGCTTCCTTGCAAACTACGGGTTCGACGCCTCCCGTCGACTCTCTTGCCGCCCTCTCCATCACTCCTCGTAGGAGAGGGGGGAACTCTCTTCAGCTCCATTCGGAAGAAACCCTGCTGCAGGCCCAGGGTAAAAGCCATCATCAGACTATGGCCCGGCATCTCCTGGACTTGAGTAACTTCCTCCTGGAACGACGATCCAAATAGCTCCCCAACGTCTCGTTCACCCCCCCGCTTAATGTGGAACAAAAGACTCGGACTCCTTCTTCTCGTCTTCGAGGTGGTGAATCTCAGCATGAAACCCTCGGTGCAGGTCCTCGAAGCAGTAGATGGAGCTGGCCGGGAGCTGGTGGAACCACTCTCTTGCCTTCTCCCGGAGGGTGATGGCGAAGAGTCGGCATTTGAATCCGTCCGACATCTGGCGGATGGAGACTACATCCTCGAACCATTGGACATGCTGGACCGGGTCTCCCTTCACGGTATAGTAAGACATCTCGGGTTCCCTGAACCCATCCGGTACTGGAGCTGAGGAGACCAGCTCGCTGAAAGGACTGCCTCCCCCCACTGGGCGAGCTGGCGAGTCTCGCGAGCCCAGCTCGTCGAACCGGCTTCAGCCTGCCGAGCCGGGGAAGAGCTCGCGCCGGGGAGTTCGCACCCCCGCCTTCCTCGGCCACCTCCTTCCCAGCTCGCCTACGGGAGCGTCCTCGCCCAAGGAGGGGGCGGCCCGCGATTTGGGCTGCCGGAGTCGAGCACTCGGCCCGCGCGCCGAGTGCGAACTTGACGAGGCCCAGCACCTCGTTCCTGAAGTCTTCCAGCATCCCCACCATTGCGAGAGGCGGGGGGGGCGAGTTCTGCCTGTCAGATCCTTGTCCTCCCGTCATTGAACTCGCTGAAACTTTTCTGCACTGACCACGTTCCACGCTCACCGCACCAAAATGTTGAAACCGGAATCCGATCTCCTGTGGAGTTCGACCCTTGGGGAAGGGGTGGTCTCGCGCCTACTTCGCTCCTGCAAGAAAAACAATAAAGAAGGCAAGGAGAAACAGACCCAAGGGCTCGGCAGGGAGGTCCCACCCCAAACCCGGAAGATCTCTGAGCGCTTCCCCTCCTTAGCCAGAAGCCGAGCTAAGGTACCCTCAGAAAGCATTTGAAAACGGGAGCAGGGAGGCACTTAAAGCATGTCCTCTGAGGTACCCCTTGGGTCTTATTTATAGTTTTTGGAATCTGAACTGCCAATAACCAGAAGAACTGACCTGAAATCACCAAAAAGCCCTTGGTTGGGTCTGCCAACAACCAAGCTCCGCTGTTCCGAACAGCTATGCGTAGTCCAACCTGGTCTGCCAACAGCGTGGCCCCGCTGTTCTGAACAGCTATTCGCACCCGTGGGGTGGGCCAGCCCGCCATCCATCCCTCTCCGCGAGAGGCGGGCGCGACCTGGTTCTAGCTGCTCGCCTATTCTTCTCGGGCGAATGCGAGCCGGACCGCCGCGACCCGCCAGTCCTGTGCCGAGGCGGATAGGAGACCAGGTCGCATATAGGGGGAGGACTGGCGGCCATTATGACCCTCGAACGGCTCACAGACCGCGGGTCGCCGAGCCCATCCGCGAGTACTGGCTCGACGATCGGCGCCCCCCGCTCTGGTCGATGATTCTCTGAGCGAGCGGGAGGGACAGGGGAGCCGTCTCGCCTGGCTCGCTCGCCTGAGGTGAGCGGGAGCGGACCAGCCCCTTGCCGCATGTCTGCTTGTCGCTTGGGTGCGGGCCGCGGGACTGGGTCCGCTCGATCTTCCTGGTGGGTCCCGTTCGACGAACACGGGGTTGTACACGCATGACCGCCTACCCCCGATTCGTGTGGCAGATGGTTCACCTTCCCCGGTGCTTGGGACAGGCATGGTTCAAGTTACCCCGTCGCTTTGCTTGGAGGACACTCTTTATGTCCCGAAGTTCCCGTGCAATTTATTATCTGTTACTACTTTATGCCGACAACTTCAGTGCTCTGTCTTATTCACTCCCACTTCTTGTTCTTTTCAGGACCCGAGGACCTAACGGACGATTGCTACTGGGACTGAGAGCGGCAGACTTTATTTCCTCGACAACATTTCCGCTCTGTCCGCCTCCTCCTCCTCCTCTACAGATTTGCTTCAATGGCATCTTCGCCTTGGACATCCTCCTCCTCGGATTCTTCAACAGCTTCTGCCCCACTTACCTCCGACCAGTCCTCCACTCAACTATGATGCATGTCAGCTTGGCAAACATCATCGCTCCTCCTTCCCGCTGAAGAAAGGTCGTGGCTCCTCTCGCCCGTTTGATCTCATTCATTCTGATGTCTGGGGTCCTGCTCCTACCCTCACCGTTGGTCGGGGTAGTTCCTACTTTGTAACTTTTATAAATGATTTTTCTAGATATACCTGGGTGTATCTATTAAAAGATCGCTCTGAACTCTTTTTTATCTGGCAATCCTTTTATTTTATGCTTAAGACTCAATTTGGCATTTCTATTAAAGTTTTACACTCTGATAATGCTAAGGAATATCTTAGTCATGAGTTCTCCTCTTTCTTTCAGCAACATGGTCTTCTTCATCAAATCACCTGTGTTTACACCTCCCAACAGAATGGGGTGGCGGAGCGTAAAAACCGTCACCTCCTTGATATCGCTCGAACTCTCATAACGCAGATGCAAGTACCCCGCTCCTACTGGGGCTACGCTGTGCTCCTCGCCTGCTATCTCATCAATCATCTTCCCTCCACGGTTCTCCACGGCCAGACCTACTTCTCCATTCTATACCCCCACAAGGAACCTTTTCCTCTCCCTCTCTGTGTCTTTGGGTGTACGACTTTTGTTCACGCTCCATCCGCTACCCGCGACAAGCTTTCCCCCCATTCCACCAAGTGTGTCTTTTTGGGGTACTCTACCACTCAAAAAAGTTATTGCTATTTTGACCCCGTTCTGCGCAAACAATTTGTCTCCGCGGACGTGACATTCTTCGAGAATACATCCTACTTCTATCTTGCCTCCTCTCTTCCTTCTGATGTCTCTGCTTCTCCACTGCTTCTCTCTGTTCCTTCCACGCTTATCGACGTCTCCACTCTTCCCTCATCTCCTCCTCCGTCTCCTTCTCTGTCTGTCTCACCCCCTACCCCTCCTCCTTCTTCTCCACAGCCGTCTCTCTCTAGTACCGGGCCAGCCTTCTCCGCCACGGACGCTCCGGTCGCTGAGGCACCCTTCAACCTGGATCTTCCCATTGCTCTTCGCAAAGGGGTGCGCGCGTGTACTCAACACCCGCTTGCGGCAGTTGTTTCCTATGATCGGCTTTCTCCTTCTTGCAGGTGTTTTGCCTTGGCTATCTCCGCTGCTACCACTCCCCGCACCTACCAGGAGGCTCTTACTATTCCTCATTGGAAATCTGCCATGGATGAAGAGATGGATACTCTTACTGAAAGCGGTACCTGGACCCTTGTTCCTCCACCAGTGGGTACTGATGTGGTTGGTTGTCGCTGGGTCTTTGTTGTGAAATTTTGCCCCGATGGCATTGTGGATCGCTACAAGGCCCGGCTGGTGGCCAAAGGCTTCACTCAGACTTACGACATTGATTACTTTGACACTTTCTCTCTGGTTGCTCGCCTCAGCACCATCCAGGTTCTTCTCTCTGTGGTTGTTAACAGGGATTGGACTATTTCCCAGCTTGATGTCAAGAATGCCTTTCTCTATGGAGATCGTCAAGAGGACGTCTACATGGAGCAACCTCCTGGGTATGTTGCTCAGGGGGAGACACACGTATGCCGTTTGAAGAAGGCCATTTATGGCCTAAAGCAGAGCCCTCGAGCGTGGTTCGACAAGTTCAGTGGCATTGTGGCTACCATCGGCTTTGCAAGGAGTTCGATCGATCACTCATTATTCATTCGCAAAACGGCCTCGGGACTGGTGGTTTTGGCAGTGTATGTGGATGATATTCTTCTTACTGGCGATGACCAAGCTGGGGTGGACTTGACGAAGAAACACCTCCGTCAACACATGGTCACGAAGGATATGGGATCCCCGAAATACTTTTTGGGGATAGAAATATCTCGGAAGCTCGACTCGTTGGTTCTCTCCCAACGGAAGTATGCCCTTGATCTTCTATAAGAGGCAGGATTGACAGGTGCCAAACCGGCCCGGTTTCCCATGGCTATTGGAGAAGACAAAACATGGACGGATAACTCGCCTCTTTTATCTGATGTCACAAGGTACAGACGTTTGGTGGGCAAAACTCAATCTATCTCGCGGTGACCAGACCGACATCTCTATGTTTGTAGGCAAGGTCAGTCAGTTTATGCAAGCTCCCAGGGAGTGCCATCTTCAGTCTGCCTTGAAGATTTTAGAGTATGTCAAAGCAGCACCGGTCAAAGGGCTAATCTTTCAGAGGAATGGTCATCTGAGGGTTGAAGGCTACTCAGATTCAAGCTATGCGGATGATAAGGCGATCGTAAATCCACATCAGGTTTTTGTACTTTTGTTGGAGAAAATCTTGTGAGTTGGAAGAGCAAGAAACAGTCTGTTGTCTCTAGATCCAGTGCAGAAGCCGAATACGGAGTATGACGTCAACACGTGTGAGTTAAAGTGGTTGCGGGCTCTCATGCTTGACCTAGGAGAGGTCTATGACTATCCTCTTCCTATGTTCTGTGACAACAAGGCCGATCTTATATACATATCCAAAAATCCGGTCTTCCATGAGAGAACAAAGCATATAGAGGTTGACTGCCACTTCATCGAGAGGAGATTTTGAAGAAACAGATTTGTACTGTTTGTCACCTCTGACAAAGAATTGGCGGATATCTTCACAAAACCGGTCTCTACTTACTTCTTTCACATTTGTGACAAGCTTGGCATGATTGATATCTATGCTCCAGCTTGAGGGGGAGTGTTGAAGTATTAGACCGGGCGGTCTTGCGGTCTTGTCTGGCGGTTTGTTGACTGCGCGGTCTAGCGGTTCCTTCCCACCAGGTTCATATTCAGACTGTTGTTGTTTGTAGTCCGAGCGGTCTGACGGTCTCACTCAGAAGCCTGGAGACCAAGCGGTCTATCGGTCTCCTATTGCGGCATGTTCTCATCCTGCTGGAGTTGCCGAGCAGTTAACCCATCTGTCTAACCGCGCGGCCTGTGCGGTGTCTTTAGTTTCTAGCCGCTCAGCCCTGTACATGTTTAGTCCCACATTGTTTGTTTGTACTCTCTCATATCTCCTCCATTCTATAAAAGGGAGGTCATACCTTTGTAAATGATATCTTTTTTGGATAATAAAATTTCAATTATTCAAATTTATGTCCGTTTGTTAGCTGCGTGTTCGCTACTTTTACAATCATTTTCCGAAAATCAATGATCCAGGGAACCGTAATCGTGCATTTATATTCGACCGTTTAGCATCCAGAGGGGTGTAATTACTAGTGCACCCCCTATACTATCTTTAAAAGCCCCCAATGCCTTCATTTGAAGCCAAAAAAAGAGAAGAAATAGCTCTAACGTTTTCCGGTGAAAACTTTGCTCTCTGTTCATCCTCCTCTTGCTCAGAGCTCATTTGCTTGGGACGAATTTGCTCCCGAAACATCTTTTATTAGTGTTTCTGAAAACTTAGTTTTGTCACAAGAACATGTAAAAGGAGCGGTGATCTGTCATCCGCCTAAAAAGTAACAGACAACAACAAGAGGATTTCGTCAGAATTTGGCCCGGCCCCGTAGTTATTATTTTTCCGTTCTTTCCATGTTTCTATTGTTGGTTCCCACTTTGACTGTTTGCACGTTTAACTCACTCTCATTATAAGATAATCTGATTCCTCTGATCCATCGTAGTATTAAGCGACCTGCAACAACAACTTATATTAACTTTCGACAGGGACTCAATATTCGATTTTGCATGGGCACTGGAAGAGGGGTGTATGGTGCACGAGGAATGAGAGTGCCTGGTATTAGATTGATGATGATGATGCATGTGTGTCTCTCTCAATATACACTCACAAACTTGCACACAAGTGACAAATACAATGAGGGGGTAGGGGTACGGTATTTATATTAGATTCGCCAGCTTTATTTTTTTTGTTGCGGATCACTCGAGAGACTCCTGTAGATCGGTCTAAATTGCACCATCTTAGCACAAGAGTGGTCGAGCGCGCAAATAGTCACTAGAATTGAGCAAGATGATAAGACAATTTTTTAACGTGAAAAACCCCGAAAATGGGTGAAAAGCCATATGGCCGGGACTGTACAAACCAAACCTTCACTAGTTTTGGAGTTATTACAGGGCTTTTTGAGAATGCGAGGGCGAACAACCGCTTCTCATTACAGTTATTGGGGAGACAGAGATAGTACTGGGCTCGGAGGGTGATAGTCACCACTCACGGTGCTAAGTCTTTTGCTTGCTATAGTAGGGAGTATTGTGCTTTGAGCGCTCTGGAGTATTTGACTGATGCTTGGAGGCTTGTGCGACACGTTCTGCGCACCCTAGTTTATGTGGCTTGTCTCATGTTGCACTCAGAGGAGCCTAGAACGGTAGACTTGTTGTAAACTAGAAGCTTTCCGCCGAATGGTGGGAGTGATACATGTAGCGTGTTTGAGTGTCCTTGAGAGGTATTTCGTGTCCTCTGAAGTTGGCGCTGTGACAGCCAGTGTCACTTCGGGGCAAAGTGCATTCTTGGAAGTAATCTAAAGCAAGGTACGCGAAATGCGCACAAGGAGCGGAGCGCGCGAGACACTCGAAAAAGACCGTGCGAGGGCGCACTCAGAGCGTAGCGCACTGGGGTGCGCTTAGAGCAGAGCACACAGGGGCACGGTTGGAGCGACCACACTAGAGCACACTTGGAGAGGAGCGCGTAGGGGCACACTTGTAGAGGAGCACGCCACGAGAGCGCACTTGGAGCAGAGCGCTTTTAGCAAAGGGCGCTCGCGAGAGAGCGCTTGGGTGTGGCACACACGGTTGTGCGCTTGGGAGCGACATGCACATGAGCACACTTGGGAGCAGAGCGCGTGAGGTCGCGCTCTTGGAGCGGCACGCACGAGAGTGCGCTTGGAGATCTTCGAAGACACGAGGAGATTTTCAAAGGAACTCTTCCGTACGTAGGAGGAAAGGCGGGAGGAGGATAAAGATCTTTGAGCGATCTTCGAAGTGCTTGGAGGTATTCAAGGGCGGCTTCGAAGTCGAAGATTAGGGAGATTCCTCGGAGAATTACTATGTGCGCAGGAGGAGAAGTGGAGGAAAAAATTTGATGACATGTGATTCTATTTATAGATTGTTGGAGGCGCGACCCTGTAATTTTGCCAGATTATTACTGGATGGACGAATAGGAACGTCCGAAACGGGGCACACAGATCTTCAATTTAATAAATATGATAATTTTGCACTTGGGTGGTTCGGGCCGAACGAGATCCCCGATGACCCGTCCAGCGAGGGGAGGGCGGCCGGGCGAGGTCGGCAGCCAGGGGATTACGGCCCTGGCCATGGTCAAGCGGTGAGGAGACCGCCCAATTTGGGAGGTCTTGCCCCTTGCGGGGCGACGTCGAGGGGGCATGCTACCGGCCAAGGGGCCGCCCGTCCCAGACGGTAAGGAGTCCGTCCAGTTTGGGCGGCCATCGGGCGGTCTCGCCACCTTTGCGGGGTGACGGCAAGGGGGCGGGCAGCCAAGGGGTCACCCGTCCCAGACAGCAAGGAGGCCGCCCAGTTCTGGCGGCCAGAGGGCAACCCAATCTGGGCGGCCTCGCCCCCTTTGCGGGGCGACAACGAGGGTGTGGGTGGCCAAGGGGATATCCGTCCTAGGCGGCAAGGAGGCCTCCAAGTTTGGGTAGCCAGACCCCCTTTGTGGGGCGACGACGAGGGGGAGGGCGGCCATGGGGTCACCTGTCCCAGGAGGCCGACTAGTTGGGGTGCTCAGAAGGCTGCTCGATTTGGGCGGTCTCACCACCTTTACGAGAAGACCACATTTTGTATATTTCACTACCATAAACTTTTTTCTTTTTAATATGATATAAATGTGTATAAAAAAGAGAGATCTTTTTAATTAAGAAACATGCTAAAATCACTTGAAAGTTGAAAGTTGACCAAAGTAAAAGTGATTATCCAGTCCATTATTATTAATGGTATCCACTTATTCTTACATGCATGCTGGTCATAAAGTTTTCATAGAAATTAAATCCTTATCAGATAAATCAATACTACAATATCCCACATAATTGTCAACATCATATTCAATCATGCTACTATAAAATTTAATATTTATCATCACCATCAAAGCTAACTACATTTAATAATCTAAATCAATCAATAATCTATTCATTACACTCCTTCAAAATATATTTTAATAACCATCAAAATAGCATTATCTCTACTTATAATTATTCTGTACATACTTCATTAAAATTCCAAGATCCCTTATTTTGAATCTAAAACAATTTTATATAAAATAATTTTGACTTAGAATATTCTAAACAAATTAAACATAATTTGTGTCTATTAAATGCAAAGATTCTATAATAATAGTTTACATGGACAGATCCAAAAAAAATTGAATAAGGGGGCACAATCAAAAGATAAAGAATTTTTTTTATAATTAATGTCTATACAAAAAATTGCACATGTAGAGCTATCACAATTGAGTCGTAAAAAATAAATTGTTTTTTATTGCAACTTATCTATTTAGAGACATTTGTGCTCAATTTTTAATCAACTTTCAGAACAAATGGAATGTTGTGTGATGCTAACCTGGTCTTTGTTGAAGTATACATAATATTAACTTTTCAATAATTTGATATGTGGAAATATAAAGAGTATCAACAAATTCAAGTTGATTTGTTTGTTTAGGTGTTCAGGTTAAACATTTGTGTGATGAAATAAATAAATACAAGAAAAAAATATGTTGGTTGCAATGAAAATGTTTAAGATGACATTTTTACTACAAAGTATAAGTTGCAATAAAAGTGTAGAGTGTTATCATTAATATTTAAACATTCGACTGACATCATTGTCGTAATCATTGGTCAACACCTCTAAAAGCATATGAATGTTCCTCCTCGAAGAATTCCGTATTAAAACGAACTCAAAACAAATGTGTGGATGCATGCTCCTACTGCAAGGAATGAAAGTTTCAGCAAAGGGGGGGGGGAGGGGGGGGGGGTTAAAATCGTTCAAGAAGGTTTGAGAAACACTTAGTAAAATTCAATGACTTTAATCCGTGTACTATTAGAATGTAATAAAGGAGACAACTAGTAAATAAGCAAGATTGACTGATAAGAATGAGACCTTATTATAGGCTTGGGTGTACACTTAACCATCTCCTCACGATCTCTCTTATTGTGGAGATCATAGGTTTGACTGGTCAACCCACTCCCCCATGATCTCCACCACAATAGGAGAGATCATGGTGGTCTCCCACTCAACAACTACAGTCGGCCGTCGCCGCTCGCCGCCACCACCGGTCGTCGCCGCCACCGACCCCCTCCAGCGTCGCCGTTGCATGTCGCCGCCGCCGCCGTCCGCCGCCATCGGTCGTCGCGTCAACCGCCGCCGCTACTTGCAGGTCGGCCACCGTCCGGTCGTTACTAAGCATTTGTCGTCGTCCGATCTACAAGTAACCACCCACTAAATCACCAAGTTAGTGGGGGGGACCCTCCATAACAACCTCCTGGTGGCTATAAAAGGAGCTCCAGGTCTCCTCATTTCTCACCTTTTTGCTCCGGAATCTTCTTCTTCCTCAGGCCAGAGCTCTGCCGAACTCCTCCCTCGGGTCATCTTCAAGACGCCTACGAGCCAAAGGAACGCACAAGTCCCCAAGTGCGCAGAGAAGGGAAGTAGACGACCACCACTAGCGTTCAAGCATGCCAGCAACCAAGTTAGCATCTAGAACTCCCTCGGCGCAGCCTGTTGCCAGTAGTGAGTCAGAAATTCTCTCTCACCTCCAAGTTGTAACGAGAAGCAGTCTGTCGCCCTCGATTCTCCGAACAAATTGTAACTGTAATCTGATAGTTGACTTTGACCGGCACAGATCCGGCCACGTGGTTTTTTACCCAGTTGAGAGGTTTTTCCACGTTAAAACCTCATCTATCAACTCTCTCTTTTCATTAACTTTGTGTGCGCTCGACTGTCCCGAGAACTAAGACGGTTCAGTTTATTCTGGTCCGACCGGGACGCCGGGTTTGTCCACAACAGTTTGGCGCCGTCTGTGGGAAACACGATTCCCAACATCCTTCAGAAGTCAAGACCTCCATCCTTGCAACACTCAAGTCCGGCTTCAATGGCAAAAAGAAGCACTCGCACAGCCGAAGGATCCATCCCAGAAGGACATGCTGAACCAGCACGCTCCCACTCTCTGGTGGACGTGTCATTGACCGCTGAGGCTGCTTCCGCGTCTGTCACCGCCCTCGAGGGGCGGGTTCGACAAATGGAGGAGCATCAAACTGAAATGCTCGCTCTACTCAGAAATCTGGGAGCGCCTCCTGCTCCTCCACTAGCACCGGTTAACCCGCCACTGCCAACTCATGGCAGGTCGCAAGAAGCTCCAAGATAAGAGGCGCCTAAAGAATACTCCGACGTCGCCAGCTCCACCCAACAGGCTCGTGGAGAAACTGAAACTGGGTGACACCACCACAACTGGGGAGACGAGGCCCGACTTCCCCCACTCGAAAGGTTCACCCGGGAAGAAATTCGGGAGATGATCGCAGAACAATACCGACAGGCCGGCCGGCGGGATATCCATACTCGTCGACCATTCTGCCAAGGCTTCCCCCCCCCCCCTCGCTCCGCAATTCTGGCTCATCCAATTCCTCATGGTTTCAAGTTGTCGAATATCGAGACGTTCGACGGGACAGACGATCCATTGGAGCAGGTCAACCACTTCACTACTATCATGAGGATCTACAATGCACCTGATTAATTACTATGCCAAGTGCTCCCAGCCACTCTCGAAGGGCAAGCTCGCACATGGTTTCATTCCTTGAGGGTGGGCACCATTCCCAACTTCACAGAGCTAACGAGACAGTTTGCGGATCAGTTTATAACAAATCGGAGGATTGTCTGCAACCCTTCCCACTTATCAGGTATCCGCCAGAATGAGGGAGAGTCTTTGAAGGACTTCTTCCGCAGGTTCTCTGCAGAAGCTCGCCAAATCCCAGGTGTCGACCCAGAACTATTACGAGGAGTGTTCCTTGGGGGCCTCCGTCCTAGCGGCTTCTACTAAGCATTAATGAGGGAAACCGTCCCTAGATACCCCGACCTCGTACACCGCGTAGAGGCGCAGATCGCGGTCGACGAGGCTATTGAGGCTCATCGTCAATAGAGAAGTGTTGGTAGTAGCAGTTCGCGTAGTGTCACTACCTTAGATATGCAGTCAATTTTGGCGCGCTGCTCTTGTAACGTCCCAATTCACGCTAGGCCCCTCGTGCGCACTTTTAAGTCAGGAGAGCTGACTTGGGCTCAGGGAGTGCTGGCAGTTAGGCTTACATTTGAATAATGGTGGAGAAGTTTGTCCAAAGTAGGACGCGGGTAGTGACACGGGCGTGTCCATACCCGTGTGGTTCTCTGACAAACTATGCATTCTTTGTCATGTTTCGGTCGAGCAGGGCACGGGTAGTGACACGGGCGTGCCCCTACCCGTATGTGTCCAAGTAACAGCTCGACGATTCGTCAAATGGAGCTCGACGAACATCGTCGACCACTCCCGAGCAGGACAAGGGTAGTGACACGGGCGTGTCCCTACCCGTGTATGTCCAAGCAGTAGCTCGACGATTCGTCGAGCGGAGATAGACGAATCGTCGGCCGTGTTCCTCCCGAGCAGGACACGGGTGTGTCCTACCGTGTGTGTCCAAGCAGCAGCTTGACGATTCGTCGAGCGGAGATCGACGAATCGTCGACCGTGTTCCTCCGAGCAGGACACGGGTAGTGACCGGGCGTGTCCCTACCCGTATGTGTCCAGCAGCAAATCGACGAATCGTCGACCACGTTCCTCCCGAGCAGGACACGGGTAGCGACACGGGCGTGTCCCTACCCATGTAGTTCAATTTCGGGTTATGGCAAATTTTCCGGCCGCGTCGTTTCGAAAGGACTCATTTACTGAGTTGATTGGCGGTCCAATGACATGCCGACAAGTGGCTAGGCAATTATCTCAATATAGAAAAAGGGGCATGAGAAAACCCTAGTCGTTTCTAGTCTTCCTTCCAAGTCGTCGCTGTAAGAAACTGCTATAGAGGAAGAAGGTGATGGAGCTGATCTTCTTCCTGTGAAGAACTAACACCGACCGAGGGGAAGAATATGCCGCTAAGAAGGGTGACAAGATCCATGGCTGGAAATGCCAGAAATGCCGAAAATGAGGTGAGCTTCCTACCCTCTCCCTTGGTGCTAGATCTTTAGTTATTTCTAGGAAAGACATCGACTCAAAAGGGTCTTGATTTGTGAGAAGAAGGTTTCTTGGAAAAGGTCATGCTAGGACTTGTGTCATATGAGTTAGAGTCTTCAACCTTTCCCTCACTTCGAATGCAGTTTGTGGACTGGTTTCGTGAAGAGAAGTGGCCTTATGAGGGTGAATAAGGGAGGAGAAATCTTGGATGTTATTTAAAAAGTGTAGTTGAAGGAAGAAGACGAACCGATGTCGTCCGATCTGCTTTAAGATGCGCGCAGAGATCTGTTTTCTGCGCGCGACAGCCTTCGAGGCCGTTTTCAGTCATGATGCGGCCAGATCTAGGCTTTCGACTAAACACAAAAGTCGCAGCCCTTGGAAATACCTTTCCAACGAGGGGTTAAACGCCTTCACCGGATTCATGTAGCCTCGGGAATCCCCGTTTGAAGTTGTTGTACAGTAATCATTCCTGCACGTGTAATTCTTGTGTTTGTTTTGTAATGGTAGAGAGATCATAGTATAGTGACATTAATGTTTGTGTAATTTAGACTATAAATGATTGAGTGAAATATGTTAATGACATTTGTTGGTTAGATACTTAATGAACAAATGGTGTAGTAAGGTGCACTCAACCGAGGTGATTTGGTGGAGGTCAGAGAAAGATTTAAATATGTGAAATATTGAGAACGTACTTAACAGTGGTAATGTGTTGAATAATGATGAGCTTGGTTTGAACATGTTGTATATAATTGGTAATGACTGTTACAAACAAATGGTTGTGGTCTTAGATGATGAGTGTGTGAAATAGCCTTACACTGATAATGAACCCATAAGTACCTTGGGGCACGGGGTTGTGAAAGGGTGTAAGTGCGGGGGTTTTGACCGCACTGGTTTGGTAATGTTGACAAGAGACGTGAGTGGAAGGTTGGGCTTGGTCCTCGATGTTCATTCCCGAGGCTCCTTACGTACCACGATGATGTGAAATTGCATGCGGTGTGAGTCGACGCGCGGTGTCGTAATCCTGGTTTAAGGATAGTGTGGCAGATCTACAGGTTCGTCAGTCATCACACCGACGGTAGTTGATAGATAGACTTTGGGCAGTTGGGCTTGGTCCTCGGTGCTCATTTCTGAGGCTACTTCCGTGCCAAGTGGACGGTTGGGCTTGGTCCTCGTGCTTTTTACGAGGCTCCTTCCGGGTCACAACATGGGCCAGTTCGGCGCTTGGTTCTCAGTGCACATCTACCTGAGACTCCCGCTGAGCCGTAGTACGTATGTTAGCTCCGCTATTGTGTTCTTAGCGTTGAGGCGTATGGAGGCCTAGGCTTGGTAGTGTGGATGCCCGCCTAGTAGTGGAGAAGCCGGCTCCACTATCACCGCCTCGCCACGACAGTTGACGCTGTTGAAACCAAAAATTTGGTCTCTGTGGAGTTCGGGGTTCCTAGAAAGGGGTGACCTCACACCTACTGCACCCGGAGGAACGTCACGGACCAAAGATCAAGAAGCTAGAAACAGACCCTCGGCTCTAGCGTGGAGGTCCCACCTCACACCCGGAAGGCTGCCTGAGCACTTCCCCTCCCTAGCCAATGCTCGAGCTAGGGTGCCTTGGAGGAGCTCTCTCTACCCTACCAAGAAGAAGCTAAGGGAGGAGGAATCAAGGAAAAGTCCCCCCCAAGGGCACCCAAGGGGGTCTATTTATAGTTTTCTAGGAATGACCTGCAAATAACCAACCTCCACTGCTATGAAAATTACTGGAATGCCCCCGATTGGTCTGCCAACAGCCAAATCCCGCTGTTCTAAACAGCTAGATGCAGTCCTACAGGGGCAGCCCTCGAGCCGGGTAAGCAGGCGGCAAGGGGCGAGCTCGGCGGCCTGGGCTGGGTGAGCTCAGCGGTCCTGGGGCTGGGTGAGCTCAGTGGCTGGGGCTGGGTGAGCTCGGCGGACTGGGTGAGCTCGGCGGACTGGGGAGCTCGGCGGCCTGGGGAGCTCGGCGGACTGGGTGAGCTCGGTAGACTGGGTGAGCTCGGCGGCCTGGGGTTGGGTGAGCTCGGCGGCCTGGGGCTGGGTGAGCTCGGCGGCCTGGGGATGGGGCTGGGCGGACCTGGCAGACTGGGTGAGCTCGGCGGCTGGGGTGAGCTCGGCGGACTGGGGCTGGGTGAACTCGGCGGACTGGGTGAGCTCGGCGGACTGGGTGAGCTGGGCAGCCTAGGGCTGGGTGAGCTCAATGGCCTGGGGCTGGGTGAGCTCAGCGGACTGGGTGAGCTCGGCAGCCTGAGGCTAGGTGAGCTCAATGGCCTGGGGCTGGGTGAGCTCGACGGACTGGGTGAGCTCGGCGGCCTGGGGCTGGGTGAGCTCAGCGGACTGGGTGAGCTCGGCGGACTAGGTGAGCTCGGCAGACTGGGTGAGCTCGGCGGCCTGGGGCTGGGTGAGCTCGGCGGCCTGGGGGGAGCTCGGCGGCGTGGGGGAGCTCGACGGCCTGGGGTGAGCTCGGCGGCCTGGGTGAGCTCGGCAACTGGGCTGGGTGAGCTCAGTGGCCTGGGGCTGGGTGAGCTCGGAGTACTAGGTGAGCTCGGCGGACTGGGTGAGCTCGGAGACTAGGTGAGCTCGGCGGCCTGGGGTGGGTGAGCTCGGCGGCATGGGGGGAGCTCGGCGGCCTGGGGGAGCTCGGCGGCCTGGGGTGAGCTCAGCGGCCTGGGGGAGCTCGGCGGGCCTGGGTGAGCTCGGCGGCCTGGGGTGAGCTCGGCGGCCTGGGGTGAGCTCGGCGGCCTGGGGTGAGCTCGGCGGCCTGGGGTGAGCTCGGCGGCCTGGGGTGAGCTCGGCGGCCTGGGGTGAGCTCGACGGCCTGGGGGAGCTCGGCGGCTGGGGTGAGCTCGGCGGCCTGGACGGCTTGACCGACTTCTCAAGAGTGCCTTGGGGGGTAGAAATATTTTCTCCCCCTACTAGTATGTTCTACACGTTCACCCAAAATTGGCCCCTAGGAGTGCAAAATTCTCAAAAAGCTTAAAAATGTGCATGCCTTGTTTGGGGTCCACTCTTCGCGAATACGGGGTTATACACAATCCCCGCTCTTTTAGAGGTTGGCACAAGCTCGGAAAGAAACATCCAACCCAACGTATTCGCGGAGTGAGCTTGAGCCGAAATGTACCTGGCCCCTCCCAGGAGAGTCAGCCCGTCAAGCCAGCTAATGGGAGCCTGGGTGATGAGACGGCCTCGGGGTAAAAACACTTGGCATCCATGAGAGATCAACCTGCCATATCAGCTAGTGAGAGCCTGACAATGGAATCTATCTCGGAGCTAAAAGGACTTAGCCTCCACGAGAGATCAACCTGCCCTGCCAGCTTGTGAGAGTATGATAGCGGAATCCGTCTCAGAGCTAAAAGGACTTAGCCTCCACGAGAGATCAACCTGCCATGTCAGTTAGTGAGAGCCTGACAGCAGAATCCATCTCGGAGCTAAAAGGACTTAGCCTCCACGAGAGATCAACCTGCCTTGCTAGCTTGTGAGAGCATGACAGCGGAATCCATCTCGGAGCTAAAAGGACTTAGCCTCCACGAGAGATCAACCTACCCTGTCAGCTAGTGAGAGCCTGACAGCGGAATCCATCTCGGAGCTAAAAGGACTTAGCCTCCACGAGAGATCAACCTGCCCTGTCAGCTTGTGAGAGCCTGACAGCGGAATCCATCTTGGAGCTAAAAAGACTTAGCCTCCACGAGAGATCAACCTGCCCTGCCAGCTTGTGAGAGCCTGACAGTGGAATCCATCTCGGAGCTAAAAGACTTAGCCTCCACGAGAGATCAACCTGCCCTGCCAGCTTGTGAGAGCCTGACAGCGGAATCCATCTCGGAGCTAAAGGACTTAGCCTCCACGAGAGATCAACCTGCCCTGCCAGCTAGTGAGAGTCTGACAGCGGAATCCATCTCGGAGCTAAAACGACCTAGCCTCCACGAGAGATCAACCTGCTTGCCAGCTTGTGAGAGCATGACAGCGGAATCCATCTTGGAGCTAAAAGGACTTAGCCTCCACATGAGAGATCAAACCTGCCCTGTCAGCTAGTGAGAGCCTGACAGCGGAATCCATCTCGAGCTAAAAGGACTTAGCCTCCACGAGAGATCAACCTGCCCTGCCAGCTTGTGAGAGCTGACAGCGGAAATCCTCTCGGAGCTAAAAGGACTTAGCCTCCACGAGAGATCAACTTGCCCTGCCAGCTTGTGAGAGCCTGACAGCGGAATCCATCTCGAGCTAAAAGGACTTAGCTCCACGAGAGATCAACCTGCCCTGTCAGCTAGTGAGAGCCTGACAGCGGAATCCATCTCGGAGCTAAAAGGACTTAGCCTCCACGAGAGATCAACCTGCCCTGCCAGCTAGTGAGAGCCTGACAGCGGAATCTATCTCGGAGTGAGACCTTTCATGGACCATAAATATTTTTCGGTGTTTTCTACCATTAATCATAGCTGATACAACGCAAGATAAGTTCATTACAAAGAGATGATTCACTTCTCTCTTACCTCCCTCTTCCCCCGTGAATCATCTGATCCTTCCCCGGGTGCCCACATCAACCCTGTCCTCACATCTCTCCTCTGCTGCCTCGGGTCGGACTTCTTCAATCCGCACGGGGTTTGCGCTTGTTGAGGCTGATGAGGTTGCGGTGCTGGAGCTCTTGTCCTTCTCAACTCCAGAAATTCGGGGCAAGTAGATGTTGCGTGGCCTTCCTCCTTGTGGAACTCACAGTAGGGTAACTCTACTCTGACTCTTCTCCTTCCCATGCGGTTCCTCCTCTCCCTTCGACCAATTTCCATCGTTTGTTGTGGTGGGGGTAGGAGTTGCCTAGGGGCTTGCCTTTGGAAGTTGAACCTCCCTCGGCCTTCATGAAAATTACCCCCACCTTGGGTTGTGACCTCTTCCTGGACCCTGAATGGGTCCTCCCTGCTGCCTCCAACCTGGTTCTGGACCCTCCTGTCCCTGGAACCCCTGAGCTCTCTGCTCCTCTCTCCTTCTTCCTTCCTGATGTCTTGCGCCTTTGCTCCTTCGACTCCGCCTCTGTTAGCCTTGCCAACTTTTTGACAAATGACGGGTTGGCCGCCTCCATGGCTATCTCCTCTATCGTCCTTTCCATCAGCTCTTCGAAGGAAAGGGGGGCCTTCCGGGTCAAGCTCATCTTGAAGAACCCTCCTTCAGCCCAACGGTGAAGGCTATCTGGAGAGCATACCCGGGCATCTCTTGGACCTCCAAGATCTCTTCTTGGAACCTGTCAACGTAGCGGGCCAGCGACTCCTCGACCCCCTGCCTTATCAGGAAGATGGACTCAGGACTCCTCTTCCTCTTCTTGGAGGTGGAGAAGCGAAGCTGGAAGCTCCGGCTCAATTCTTCGAACCCGTAGATAGAACTTGGAGGGAGTTGATGGAACCAGTCCCTTGCCTTCTCCTTCAACGTGATCGCAAAGAGGCGACACTTGAAGGCATCTGTCATCGGCCTGATGGAGACTGCATCCTCGAACCATTGCAGGTGCTGGACGGGATCATCCTTCCCGGAATAGTAAGCCATGTCTGGCTCTCTGAACCCCTCGGGAACTGGAGCTGAGATGATCAGCTCGCTGAAGGGTGACCCCCTAATGGGTGGTCTCGCCACTTCTACTCGCGCGGCCTGCTCGCCTGGGAGGTTGGTACTCGCCAGGCTGGAGAACAGCTCCCGGCCGGTGGGTCTCGCTCGACCCCATCTCCCATCCTCTCCTTCCCTGGCCTTCTTCCTGGTGCACTTCCTTCTCCCCCCGCTGGGGTCATCTCGCCTAGACCCCTGGGAGTCGGCTCGTCGAGAGGGGGAGCTAACTCCTGGGGGTCGGGGTGGAGCTTCCACCCTGAGGAGCAATGCTGCGCAACATCTCCATGATGCCTTGGATGGAGGCCATGAACTCTTGCCTCCCCACAAAGGGTCCTGAGCTGGGGAGCTCGCCGAGATCATCACCACCTCCTTGACCTCCTGTCATGACACTCTCCCGAGATCTTCTGTGTTGGTCACTCTCCACGCTCACCGCACCAAAATGTTGAACCAAAAATTTGGTCTCTATGGAGTTCGGGGTCCCTAGAAGGGGTGACCTCACACCTACTGCACCCGGAGGAACGTCATGGACCAAAGATCAAGAAGCTAGAAACAGACCCTCGGCTCTATCGTGGAGGTCCCACCTCACACCCGGAAGGCTTCCTGAGCACTTCCCCTCCCGAGCCAATGCTCGAGCTAGGGTGCCTTGGAGGAGCTCTCTCTACCCTACCAAGAAGAAGCTAAGGGAGGAGGAATCAAGGAAAAGTTTCCCCCCCAAGGGCACCCAAGGGGGTCTATTTATAGTTTCTGGGAATGGCCTGCAAATAACCAACTCCACTGCTATGAAAAATTATGGAATTCCCCCGGATTGGTCTGCCAACAGCCAAATCCGATGTTCTAAACAGCTAGATGCAGTCTCCAGGGGCAGCCCCTCGAGCCGGGCGAGCAGGGGGCAAGGGGCGAGCTCGGCGGCCTGGGCTGGGTGAGCTCGGCGGCAGGGGCTGGGTGAGCTCAGTGGCCTGGGGCTGGGTGAGCTCGGCGGACTGGGTGAGCTCGGCGGACTGGGTGAGCTCGGCGGCCTGGGGAGCTCGGCGGACTGGGTGAGCTCGGTAGACTGGGTGAGCTCGGCGGCCTGGGGTTGGGTGAGCTCGGCGGCCTGGGCTGGGTGACCTCGGCGGCCTGGGCTGGGTGAGCTCGGCAGACTGGGTGAGCTCGGCGGCCTGGGTGAGCTCGGCGGACTGGGGCTGGCTGAACTCGGTGGACTGGGTGGCTCGGCGGACTGGGTAAGCTCGGCAGCCTGGGGCTGGGTGAGCTCAATGGCCTGGGGCTGGGTGAGCTCGGCGGACTGGGTGAGCTCGGCAGCCTGGGGCTGGGTGAGCTCAATGGCCTGGGGCTGGGTGAGCTCGGCGGACTGGGTGAGCTCGGCGGCCTGGGGCTGGGTGAGCTCGGCGGACTGGGTGAGCTCGGCGGACTGGGTGATCTCGGCAGACGGGGTGAGCTCGGCGGTCTGGGGCTGGGTGAGCTCGGCGGCCTGGGGGGAGCTCGGCGGCCTGGGGGGAGCTCGGCGGCCTGGGGTGAGCTCGGCGGCCTGGGTGAGCTCGGCAGACTGGGGCTGAGTGAGCTCAGTGGCTGGGGCTGGGTGAGCTCGGCGGACTGGGTGAGCTCGGCGGACTGGGTGAGCTCGGCAGACTGGGTGAGCTCGGCGGCCTGGGGTGGGTGAGCTCGGCGGCATGGGGGGAGCTCGGCGGCCTGGGGGAGCTCGGCGGCCTGGGGTGAGCTCGGCGGCCTGGGGGAGCTCGGCGGCCTGGGGTGAGTTCGGCGGCCTGGGGTGAGCTCGACGGCCTGGGGTGAGCTCGGCGGCCTAGGGTGAGCTCGGCGGCCTGGGGGAAGCTCAGCGGCCTGGGGTGAGCTCGGCGGCCTGGGTTGAGCTCGGCGGCCTGGGGGAAGCTCGGCGGCCTGGGGTGAGCTCGGCGGTCTGGGGTGTGAGCTCGGCGGCCTGGGGTGAGCTCGACGGCCTGGGGGAGCTAGGCGGCCCTGGGGTGAGCTCGGCGGCCTGGACGGCTTGACCGACTTCTCAAGAGTGCCTTGGGGGGTAGAAATATTTTCTCCCCTACTAGTATGTTCTACACGTTCACCAAAATTGGCCCCTAGGAGTGCAAAATTCTCAAAAAAGCTTAAAAACGTGCATGCCTTGTTTGGGGTCCACTCTTCGCGAATACGGGGTTGTACAGACGCCTAAGAGGTTAGCTACTTGCTCGAAAAGCGAGAACTACAAGTCTGTGTCGACATAGTAATTTCATGTGCGTGATCATGGGTGAGTCATTGCCTTGCATTCATATCATTATATTACATTGCATACTGATACGGCCAAAATGGATCTACGTATTCACGCAAGTGCACGTGTCGAATCAAGTAATAAAATGATGAGTTGAGTTATCGTTCCTAGAGGAAGTGCAACGTTAGTGCTCGTAATTACTAGCCTTACCGTTCGTGAATCCAAGGGGATACTTTTTCTTTAGTGGGTTAATTTTATAATAAAGAAACTTAAACTAATAATGATAAAACTAAACACAATTCTTAGAAAATACTTTTATCAGGGTTGGAGAAATGATCTTGCATGTTGTTTTCCCTTGCCTATTGTGACGAGATTTCTAGTGATATTTAATGGTTCTCTTCATTACTATCTTGCATCGATTTTAAGTTGAAAATTCATCGTCTCTCGATCTCAGAATTCCGTTACCCAATTTCCCATAGTTATCTCTAACTTAGGTGGAAAGTAAATAATGTGACGAGCAAAAATCAATGATGCTAACTCAGAGGAAATCTCTTTCTCTCTTGACGCTATATTGAGTTTATGCACACTTACACCACTCTTCTCTCGAATCTTGCAGCGCAGTAAAAAGATGGAATTTTGATTAGAACTACGCAACTCCTCTCTCGAATCTCGCCACGTAGAATAACGGATTCAACCTAAATTAGCATAACTCCTCTCTCGAATCTCGCCATGCTAATTAGAAGATGAACTCTTGCTCAAAAATTTCCACTAACAAGGAACATAAACCCAATAAAGATAGCGATTCAAACAACCATAAAATAAATTTAAAGTAAAATCATCACAATAAAACAAGGTACTCACATCATACAAGATCCATACAATTAGTTCATGCTAGAGGAAAGAAAACCACAAACAAAGAAAGTCTTACTAAACATGCTTAATGAGTTTTAATGCTGCAGGGAATATGCGTGTAGATCTCGCTTAGACCCTTCTTCCTTCTCGTCGGTGCGTCCAAACCCTAGCCGTTCTTCCTCTTCTTCTTCTCCAAGATGATGGCTCTAAGGTCTCTCTCCTCTCTCTAATTTCGTCCCCTTTAGGAATGAAAATCCCCCTGTTAAAAACGAGCAGCCCTTTTCCAATAGATGTCTCCTTCCATATTTAGTTTTGGCGCAAAATTCGAAATTCGAATTTTAAAACCGCCCAGACTTGTTATAACAACTGCAACAGGTTTCTGTAACAACTGCACAGCCAAATATAATTCCTGCACTTACTTTGTCGGTTCGATTTCTACGTCATCTAATAAGAAAAACATAGGCAAATAGGTTAATTAAGCGTGAATAAAATGACTATTAATTTATGGACATTTATACTAATTTAAGTCATTTCTTCTCATTTATCACAACGATTATGTAAAACTAGGGGACTAGATAACTTCAATTGAGAAGTTATCACATACACAAGATCCTTATCGTATAATTTTGTATGGGCACTCTTATACGATGAGTTACTATACTGCTGAGTCGATCCTCAACTTATATGTCTGTATGGGCATTCATATAAGTTGAGTTACTTTCTGTTGTACCTCTATATTTTTATACTGTTGTAGATGGTAGAACTGCTAGAGTAGATGGTTTACTCATTTATTATGTTGCTTATATACATTGATATTATTCACTCTATACCACCTGTTTGTACTTCTGCTCTACTTGTATATATTGTTCCCTTGTTCCTTTCTCCGCCTGGTGTCAAAGAGTCACCGAGGGAGCAGATGTGATAGCCACTTAGTCTTTATGACTAACGGTTTCTACGTCCTCCTTTTAGGAGGAAACCCCGCAGTCAGAGCAGCCACAGCTTTTGCAGCAGGACAGCCAAGCCAGGATGACAGGGCCTGAAGGGACGGTGTCGTCGCTACCGTCAGTCACCGAAGTGAGTTTGAGAGACTCTTGATGTAGCCCTTTGGGCAAGTTTTACCCGTACTCTGATATTTTAGAAGCTTGTTGTAGCTTCTCTTTCTTGATGTACTTTTGGACTATTTTACTTATGTGTGGATTGACTTCTGTTTTATATTCTCGATTGGGTTGGCATAGGTTGATATTGGTTATAGCCGGCGGGATAGGCGTCTTGTGGTACAGGTTAGCCCGTGTGCTAGCGCTACTGCAAGGTGGCTGTCCTAGGCATAAGGCTCCCCTCGTGCTGTGTTTTGTATTCCGGGAGGGTGGTCTTACAACTCTGTAAGTCAGTCCATCCCCAAGATCACATCGAACTCGGCTAATAGTAGAACCGCTGCTTCCAACATGAAGTCAAATTCGTCTAAACTCCAATCAATGCGCCCTTTCGTCTCGGTACTCATGAAAGACCCATTGAGCATGCACACCCTAAGATCTATGTCAACCGAAAATGGCTCAAGTCCAATTCTCCGGATAAAGTTTTCCACAAGAAAGGAGTGTGATGCTCTCGTGTCGAACAATACCCTAGCGGGGTAACCAGAAACTAGCACGAAGCCTACTTGACTGTAAGTTCCTTACGACATTAGGTTCACTCCATATCACTTTCCAACGTCCTGGCAGCCTCAATCAACTCGTTGAAGCCCGCATTGTTCGTAGTTATTAGGGATTGTCTCAGATTCTCTCTCAACCCATGGTAGAAGAGATTATCCCTCTCCTCATCGCCAGCCATGGTCATTCCAGCATAACGATCCAATCGAGTAAACTCCTGAACGTACTCATCTACAGTCTTATCCTGATGCACCAAGTGCAGAAACTGCCATTGAAGGGCTAACCTTGTTGACAAAGGGATATACTTCTTTAAGAAGGCATTCCCGAACTCTCCTATGGACGGGGTCCGTCCAGGAAACTGGTGGCCGCTAAGGTTCACCCACCACAACTTAGCGTCATCTCCTAACATGAAGTTCGTGAACTGAGACACGAGGACACTCACGGTCCCGCAACACTCCTATGTAGTTAACTTCTTTACGCGATCTGATTATGTCAAATCGACCACTAAACCTTACCTTGGACATTAACCTCGCTCTGATATCAAATTGTAACACCTCCCCTATAATGACCATATAATATGGGTCCGGCCGAGGCCCCATAACAAATATACGTCACAGCTTTAGCATTAAAAAATTATCTAAAAGAACTATGTATCTCAAAACTCAAAACACAAACAGCGGAAACCCACAAACACTAGAAGTTAATTATCCACTATCACAGGAGTATCAAAACGGCTTTAAGGCCTTTCAACAAACATGAGTCCAAAAACTGAAGCAACAACAAACATAGCAATGTGTTTTAGCACTCCTAGGCTACCTCTGCTTGCAAGCTGTATTACAGTTCATGGAGCAAATATTCAACAAAACATAAGTTGTTAAACAAAGAGTTCACTTCATGAGACTTAGGTATTTTTGGCCGACGAGCTTGCTCCTACTTGTGATCCTTGCCCTGTAAAAATTTTTTGTAACGTGGGTCAACAAAAAGGCTGACCTCAACTGTGTAACCAATACATCTCCTCCCGGCCGTCCCTAGCGGACCCCGGGGCACTTCATCACCCTATAGGTCAGCACTTTGTATGCAAATATACATGAACATAGAAAGAAATAAAAAAGGTTTAGATGTCACATAGAACAAACACATTTCTATGTTGAGCAGTTAATAAAAAGGGGCCTACTATGCAGCATGTATGCAAACCTGGGTTTCACCCAAGGCATCCTATAACGCATGAATCTAACACATCATCACACATTATCAATCGAGTACTTCTAATTTCCCCATCAGCGTTCAAGCCGCAATCAAACGGGTACTTCCAATTTCCCATCGACGTTAAAGTCACAAACACACTAGTACTTCCAATTTACCCTAACAGCATACAAGCCACCACACGAAACTCTTACCAAGGCCCCACCCACTCGTGGGTCTCAAAACTCGGTCTTGCCTGCAAGCTCTGACTTCTCACGTCAGGATTCCATCTCACAAACAACAAACTGATGCTAATAACCCTTGCTTGACCCCACCCGCTCTTGGGGTTCATCGCCCGAGCTTGTCCAAAGCTTGGTGTTCTCGTCAGTTTCACAGAAGGGGACTTGTCTCATCGGGACACTCTTCACACATAACTTGCACATCACAGGCTAGCCAGCCGACCACAGAGATAAGTTGTGCCTTAGCACATCACAATCAAAAGCCTTTCCCGCACTAATCCACCATTCGTACTCTCATGAAAAAAAGGGGGGAACAAACATCATAAACGTCATCTTGCCGCAAACGGATTTCTAGCAAAACCCTTAAGGCTTGTTATGCAACATCACCGAGTCGGACTAACGGTAGCGACTACGGCTTCACCCACAATTCTTAATCCACTAGCGGAGCGGATTTCTAGTGCAACATCATTAGGGGTGCAAACGAGCCGATCTCGAGTCGAGCTTGACAAAATTTCCAAGCTCGAGCTCGAGCTTTTCATTTCGAGCTCGAGCACGTAGAGCTCATTTATCCCAGCTCTAGCTCGAGCTCAATGCCAACTTATCGAGCTCGAGCTCGAGCTCGAGCTGCTTGCGAGCTTTTTAGCTCATGAGCTTTATTTTCTTATTTTTATTTTTATTTCTTTTATTTTTTTAATAAAAATGTACAAATAAAATGCTCGCGAGCCGGCTCGCGAGCTCATGAACAACACTAGATGAGCTCGAGTAGAGCTTTTTTTGAGCCGGCTCAACTCAACTTGCACCCCTAAACATCATGTCGGGGACAGACACAGTCGACTCGGTGACTTCTCTTGAACCATGATGAACTGAACCCCTCTAATTTGAGAGATCTGGTGCCTAAATGCTTGAAAGAAAGCAAGAACAACATGGATGTCATGCACACATCCTAAAGACCGAGAGGAGAAATGTCGTTATCTTACGACTCTTCTTCCTAGCCATAAAAAACTCGATTTGCACGGATGAAAGTGTGCGCCTTCAAGTTCTCTCGAGAGATTTGTCCTCAGATCAACGATCGGAGCCCCGAAGCTTCGTCAATGGCGGAGAAAACTCTTCTTCTGCCTTCTCTAATTCTTTCTCCCAAACCCTAAATCTCACTCAACGGAGAAGAAAATGAGAGGAAAGAGCCTCTCAGCCCTACTTATGCCTCTTGGATAGAGTGTCTTGCGCCATAGGATCAAAACCGAAGCAAAAACAGACTGTCAACACAAATTTACGGAACTGCTCCCGTCCGCTATCGTCGGGCGGTAACTACCTACCGCGCCGCGGTAGCTTCCCGAGCCCTCGGTCAAAATATTATAGCGCTACCGTCGGCTGTAGAAATACCGTTGCGCGGTAGCTCACTCAACGCTTCTATCTCAACGCAAGAAGGCTAACGCCAAGAGGTAACTAGCTAACGTCGCGCGCTAGCACTCGACGCACTCAACGTCTGCAACTCAACACCTCCACTCAACGCCTGCTACTCAACACACTCAACGTCGGGCTACTGTCGAGCGGTATCTTTCTAATGTCGCGCGCTAGCACTCAATGTTCTCAGCGCTTTCTACTCAACGCCTAGTCTCGACGATACAAGACTATCGCCGGTCGATAGCTACCTATCATCGCACGATAGCTTCCTGAGGCTCAAGTACTGGAAAACTGGGGTGTTACATTTTGGGCCTTCACTAGGGCCCAATTCTCCACCCATTGCTGGTTTGTTTTAGTGGCCTAAGGGTGAAGGGGTAGGGCTAAGCAATACCATAGAAAGGAGGTGCACTCCTCCTTGGAAAAAATTCCAAAAAGTGAAGAAAAAGGAGGGTTTGACCTAAGTCAACTCTAGGGTGGGTCCCCCTTGGTGGTCAAAGTCAAAGTAGGCCCAAGTCATCAGGTTCGGGTCAAAGTTCGGGTATCGTGCCACAATTGGTGTGGGCACACTTTTTGGTGCACGACTGTGCTAGGTTTGACCAGAAATTTACCCCCCATCATCGAAATTGATCGGGGCAAACTCCGTTGAATTCGTATTGACCATATAAATCCAACGCCACTGATAAAGGTCAAATCAGAGTTCCTTTGCTAAATTTATAATTGTGGATGTCGGGGCGCACTAGAACGGTCAAAACGTTCATATTCGTTGTCTGACTTCGGGTTGCAATGCAACAAATTACAACACACTCGTATCTACTATACGAAGTCATAGGAACTGAAAGAACTCAGATCAGAGTTTTCTAGCTTGATATTCAAAAATCTTGTATTCGCGACGTTCTGCGAAGAACAGTTATATCCACTATATGAGCTCAGAATTCAACGGGACGAGTTCCAACGAACTCGTATTGACTATATAAGGTCACAAGAACTAACATTATTCAAATCAGAGTTCTCTAGCTTCATATCCCCATCTACGGTTGCCTCCTACCTTATTATGTGTCACGGGTAGAGGTTCAAGTCACTTTTATTGGGCCTACTTGAGTTCTAGTGGCCCAATAAATGTCGTGATGTTACAAATTGCATCCCGGGCAAACATTCACTAGAATAATTTCTCGCGTGGTCGAAGCTTCAACTTTTGTATCCAAGGAATGTCTAGGGGAAGGTGGGCGAACTGGGCGGAAAAGGCGAGATTGCTAATCGTTTTGCCGCCAAATCGAGAAAGGAACCCGGAGTGTCTCTGGCCAAGATTGGACTTGCATTTGGGGGTGTACTCTTGTTGCTTTAATCCAGGATTTGTTGGAGCTACCGAACTTTGCCTCGGATGGCGTTGTTGGCTTTGGGTTGTATTGGCTTCGGACTTTCCATGTTTCTCTCCCATGTGCGAAATTTTCTCTATTTTTGACGGCTTGTTGGGCACTTTGGTGGTGTTGGAATCATATGCTTTGGGAGGGCTATGTTCAACCACTATAGGATGTAGTTTCCTTCATTTGCTTCAATCCCCTCCATTTCTTGGATTAACTTTGATGTGACTGTTCATGATCTAGGTCTCTCGTTGGCAGGGGTCGATGTTTAGCTTGGTGCCTGGGATCATGTGGTGTCTCCTATGGTGGCTGAGGCGTATGAGGTTAGCTTGGCCAAGGAATTGGCGGTTAATTTTGGCTGGGCTTCCTTGCTAGTGGAGGGAAATTGTGTCGCGTTGATTGGGCACTTGGCGACCGGGGTGGTGACTCTCTCCTTGAATTTCCCACTTATCGTTGATATCTTGGAAATGGCTTAATTATGGTCCGATTCATGCGGTCGTAACCGCATGACCGGTGAAAATAAGTCCCTCCAAACGGAGCCTAAATCTGTCACTCTAATCAGGTTGCTCATGTGATTGCACCCTCGATCTGTCTCTATTTTCTTCTGCTCTTCCATCTCATGTTCTTGATATGATCCATTCAAATCTTTCTAATAAATGAATGCAGCTTCTTTTCAATAAAGAAATTGGAAGAGCTGCACTGGGTATCCAGCATGAAAATAATATGCATGATGGATATTTCCACTTTCGATTCTAATCATCCAGAGAATACCTCACTTTTGAGCCCATTATATAGGCTTGGTGGGCGTCCCGGTAGAGCTCCGTCGTGTGGTCGATGGAGGCGGGACCAAACAACAGGAAGCCGTGAAGCATATGCGAAGGAAATTCTTTATTCACGCGCATCATTCGGGGATATACGCCCGAGCTACAATTTGCTTTGTTGTTCGCAGCTCGAGCTAGGCCACCACAGGTCCCCTGGTCATACTCATGTTATAAAAAGAAACATCAAGCTGCAAGAAAATGACATACAAATAGGAAATGTCAACTGTATTCTTATATATATAACATATTCAAAAATTAAAAGAATCATTCAAGTAAATGTGTTGTTTATATTCATTGGGAAAAAATGTATAGCCAATTATATATGGAGTAATCATTTAGAGTTGCATATATTAGTGTAATACCTGACCTAAAATAGCTATATACTCATCCTTCAGGAATCACATAAAATATAGGCTTCGTTTGGGAGGACTTATTTTCACCGGTCAAGCGGTTACGACCGCATGAACCGGATCATAATTAAGGTCCGGTTCATGCGGTCGTAACCGCTTGACCGGTGAAAATAAGTCCTCCCAACAGAACCATAATCTCCCAGATACGACATTATAAGGTGATATAAAACTCCAAAACACTAAATTATTCCAGAAAGAGTGCAGCCTAAAAGTCTAAATAGTTCAAAAGCAAATGCTCCTTATAAAAGAGCAAAATTTCAAATACCGCCACATTTTTTAAGACCTTTTGCGACATTTTTGAAGCGTCGCCATTGATTCGGCGGCATGTTCGCAAATCGCCGCATGCGAAAGCATCGGGAATGAGACCGTCTGCGTAAACTGTTGCGGCGCTAAAGCTAATAATTTTAACCACGTTTTGTAAAACACTACCAAAAAACATAGAATTAATTATTACTACATACATCAAGTACAATTCGTTTGGGGTAACAAGTGTCATACATGTTTTTATATGTAGAATAAGTGAATAGAGCCTACCTATGCAATATATATGAAGGCAGGAGACTGTTGTAGGTCCACCATGGCCCCTATCCTTGCATCGTATAAATCTAACATATTATTATAGCTCAGACTAACGTACACAATACGTTATAGGACACATTATGTAGATTAACTACTCAGTTCCACCCATCGAGAGACCCCTTTTACTAGAATCTCTATTCCATGGGAGTGGCTAGTTATACTCTTCTCATAGGCCCTTCTACCAACACTCTAATTTTGTAGGAAGATGTGTATACCCACAACAACAGCCCTTCAAACTACCTTAATATTAATCACATAAGAAGAATCCAATGTTTCTTGGGACTTTAAGGCAACACAATCAAAATATTATCATAGTGATATCATGCACAAACTGTATACCGACGGTGAGCGCTACGACAGTACGTTCACATATAGGTCTCAATTTCAAAATAATCGGCAAATAAGTGTCACCGTTTCAATCGAATGACTTACACGAATTCACTACATCATGCATGTACTCAGAATTGAACATTGAGTGGGTCTATCAACTCATGATAGGATCACATGCCTTGAGTTCTTAGATAACCATGGTGTTTGTAGTCTGAACTAATTAATGAGACTAGTGATCATCATATGCAAGAGATACAAAAATGAAAACATTATTCGTATCCTAAAACTGCGACTAGAAAAATCATTATCTTCTTTGGGTTCATCAGTGTTGAAATTTCCCGGATCTTGGAGTGAGCAGAGGTTATCTCAACTAAAGAAAGTCACAACCAAAAACACATGCAGTAACAAGAGTCTTTATTGATTAACAACTAACTTCTTTATCAAGGAGAGACAAACATGACAATAACATGAATTCTCCAAAAAACCACACACGGAGGAATCAATGACAATTACATAAAGGACAAGGTCAATACAAGCCGCGCGGACTCAAACACCAAGCCGTCGGCCTACTGCTATCGAGTCCGCACAATCAGCCAGGTCGCCAGACCGCAACCCAAGCTGCGCGGACTGCCCGTTATTCCAATGCTAAGCTCTAGCCACCGATCTGCAAGCCGCTTAACTGTGAGGTCGCCTAGCCGCCAGACCGCACAAGCCGCGATGTCGAATAGAACAGTCCGCCTGAAGCATGCGACTTATTGAACCCCGAACCAAGTTGTCAAAGAGAAGACCGTCTGGTCGCTGTCCGCGACCTGCTGTTTACCGTCTGTTGCTTAACCGCAGAGTCCGCACTGTGCCTGACCGCAATCAGAGCCAAGTCCTGGCTTTCCAGCGCTATCCGCACAACCTGCACAACACAACACGGTCAACTCTAACAAACCGCGCGGATACCAAAATCCACTCGCAGCAACTGTGACAGGATCACTTACTATTCATTCGCACTCTTAGGTTCTCTATTCCTGATGTGACATGGGTCCTATTTATAGGCACGATGAGCAGTGTGATCATCGCCTTAGCCGATAGGAACACCGCCACATCCTGCAGCAAGAACAAGTGTCCGCAAAACCCGCGGATACACTCCAGTCCGCCGCGACCTGTGCAGGATAGCCAGTCCGCCAATGCATCACCAAGGCCGGACACATCGCCAGTCCGCCTGGTCGCCAAAGTCCAAGCCAATGCCAAAGCTTCACCAACAGCAACACCAGTCCTCCTTGTCACCAAAAGGCTAAGCCAGCGCCAAAACTTCACCAAGGCCGGACAGCAACATCAGTCCGCCTTGTCGCCAAAGGCCAAGCAAAGACCGCCACAACCGAACTCTGCAGCAACATTGTCCGCCTATCCGCGGACACAACTCCAGTCCGCTTATCTCGAGCCAACAGCCTCGCCACCAATGCAACTGCCGGACTCAGCGGACACAGCTCCAGTCTGCTTATCCCGAGCCTACAGCATCGCCATCAAGGCACCTGCCGGACTCAGCGGACACAGCTCATGTCTGCTTATACTGCGGATACATCCAGCCCGCATATCCCGCAGACTTCTCCAGTCCGCATATCCCGCAGACTACTCCAGTCCGCATATCCCGCAGACTGCTCCAGTCCGTATAACCCGCAGACTGCTCCAGCCCGCATAACCCGAGTCCACAACCACGCCAGCAAGGCAGCTGACGGACTCAGCGGACCCAGCTTCAATCCGCACGCAGTTGCGGACACAATCTCCAGTCCGCTTTCACCAAGCTCGCAATCAAGGCACACGACACTTCTGCCGAGCTCGGAAGGCTGAGAAGCAGTTTGCGCTCCACTGCGCGATCTCCCTGGACTGAGCCAAACTTGGACTTGGTTCAGAACCAACCAAGTCCACACCACCAGCCATAAGGGCCAGTCCGCACTTACTGGCGGAGACTGGATTCAGTCTGCCTGCACCAGCGAACTTCAGTATCAGTCCGCACTGACTGGAGACCTCCGCGGCTTCCACTTGCCGCTTCGCCAGAGCAAGACCAAGGCTTCTGCCAAGCTAGTCTGCCGAGCTACAGTTCTTCAGTCCGCTTCTTGACGGACTTCGTGTATAGAGTCGCTATCCGCTCGGTTACCTTCTGGGATACAGCTGCTTGCAGAGCATAAGCCGGCCTGGCTAACCACCGCTGCTTTCTGCGTAGTCCGCGAGAACAGACCGCCCAGGCCGCCACAGAACAAGCCGTCTGCACCAGCCCCACTGACCTGGATGTCCGCCAACCCTGTCCGTTTAATCCGCGCTGATAGGTTGCCCAAGTCCTCCATGCACCCACTTTCACTTCACAATTATCAACACTCCCCCTTGAAGTGAGAAGTGGTGAACTACTCCAGCAGCTCCCGTAACCTTGCACATGGTCCCTCTGATAGCACCTTCGAGGAGATGTCCAAGACATAGTCCTCGCCCTGCATATCATGGACCATGAGGGAGCCCTCCAACATCTCCCAAAATTATTCATGCTTCCCTCTGCCTTCTTCTTCAGCTTCAACCTCCACTCGTGCGTCACAGGAGTATCACCACCAACCTTGGGCACGAGGGCCCAAGCCTCGTTATCTCTGAGAGTAGTCACCCCCTTCAGCTTTGGCGTCATCCACCTCCTTGACTCTAGTGGTGTCATCACAGCTAGAAGGTACTTGCTCGACCTGAGGGCTTGCAAGGAAACATGGGACCAAGCTCGTCGTATTCCCTTCGCTATATCGAGCTAGTGGGTTACTGATCCTTTTCGATCTCCGAAGAACCTGATTACGGCTAACCACCTCCGCTGCTCCTCCTGAACCAGCTCCGTTACCGGGCAAACCCGGAACAATGCTCCCCTTGCTTCCTGAACAAGATGCCACCTCATTGGAACCAGGAGCACCTGGAGCAATGCTCCCCCTGCTACCTGAACCAGAAGCCTCCGCTCTCGAACAAGAACTACCTGGAACATCGCTCCTCCTGCTTCCTGAACCGGAAGCCTCCGCCTTTCAGCCAGAAGCACCTAGAGCATCGCTCCCCCTGCTTCCTGACCCTGACGTCTTTGCCCTAGAGCTAGAACAACCTGGAGCTCCTGGTGACGCAGGCAGCTCCAACTGATCCTTAGCAGCAGCCTCCTTCAGCCCACCATCTGACCTGCTCATCTCTAGCTCTACATATAAGCTATCCCAATACGTCGTCAGCTCATCGAAGACAACGTCTCTCGACACGATGAGCCTCTTTGTCGCAGGATCCATACACCTCCATCTTTTCCTCTGCTCATCATACCCAACAAAGACTAGCTTCATCTTGAGAGCATCTTGGGCGTATATGTAGCAGGTAGATTCAAACACCCATGGGTGCTTTACACTGGGCTTCACATCGAACATCAGCTCATATGGAGTATTCACATTGATCGGACTAAGATGCATCCGATTGATAACATGTGCCGCACAGGCCATCCCTTCCGCCCAAAAAACCTTAGGAATGTCTTTGTACTGAAGCCAACACTTGCAGGTCTCCGTCAACAAACGGATCATCCGAGTTGCAATACCACCTTGCTGTGAAATATGTCCACAATAAAGCTCCCTTCGGATCTCATGCTTTCTGCAAAAGTTCGAGAACTCGGTTGAGCCAAACTCACCACCGATGCTTGTCCTCAACTTCTTGATCTGCAGGCCTTGCTGGCCTTCCACAAGCTTCTTGAAATCCACAAACAAGCGAAACATGTTCGACTTCTCCTTCATAAAGTATACCCAAGTATACCTTGATTAGTCATCAACCAATATCAGCATGTACCCGCTGCCTCCAAGACTGGCGGTGACGGTCGGTCCAACCAGAGCACAATGAACAACCTCCAAAGGTGCTTTGCATCTGGATTGTGTCTTATCAACCGTAAAGCGATAAGCTTCGCCGTGCTGACATCTCGCACACCCCTGACCATTGTCATAGGATGACAATTTAGGCAAGCCTCTTACGAGTCTTCTCACCGTCATTGCTTTCAGCTTGTTCATCCTTACATGCCCCAGTCTTTCATGCCAGATAGCTGCACTATCACTGGCCTTCATTTGATCAGCACCTGAACTTGTTGAAGTCCCAACTAAGTTATTATTTTTGCCTCCAACATGAGCTACGTTCACCGAGAGCAAGACAAACTTGCACTCCTTTCTGAGGTGACCATGATGCTTGCATCTATAGCACCTTGGTCCTTCCTTCCTCTTCTCATCACGTATAGGAGAAACACTCATCTCTTGCTGATATGAAGTAAAAACACCAACCTCCGCAGCAACCTTCACCTCCTTCATGAACATCCCACCAACTTGCCGGTCTTTTTTTCTTTTTTTTCCTTTATTATAGGGAGGCGGGCAGGGAGGCCGGAGGGAATAGATTTAGGAAACTTTTTCTTTATATATATAATCATATATATACAAGCTTTTAAAAACCGCACCGGAGCGGCCGGTCCGACCAGTCGGATCGCGGATCGGGCCCCTGGCCGGTCCGGTCACGGTATGAGAACCGCCCGAAAATCGGGGAACCGAGCGGGTTAACCGGAAATCCGGGAACCGCGCATGGACGGTTCCCCGTAACCGTGCGGGTCAACTAAACACTGGACCCACGCAAAATTTTAAAACATTTGCATTGAATGAGATTCAATCCCGACCCACTTGATTGAAGGGGGTAATACCACACTCATTGGAGCAACTAGATTTTTTGGTATACTTTTGTAATATTATATATATATATTATATTTTCTTTCATATTATTTAGTATAAAAGTATAATATCATATTAAATTTAAAAGTATTATTATAAACATATTATAGTTTACATTTAAGATTTAGGCTCCGTTTGGGCGGACTTATTTTCACCACTCAAGCGGTCACGACCGCCATGAACCGGACCTTAATTTAGGTTCGGTTCATGCGGTCGTGACCGCTCGACGGTGAAAATAAGTCCGGCCAAACAGAGCCTTAGATTAATACATATGTGTAGTTAATATTTTAAAGTTGTATAGTTTACTCAAAATAAAAATATTAGATTTAATATTTAAAAATATTATAACACGTATTTAATATTTAGGTAAATTTGAATTTAATATTTAGGTAAATTTGAATTTAATATTTAGTAAATTTGAATTCAATATTCATGTAATTTGAATCCTAAATTTGAATTATGTTATTACGGTTGATCCCCGGTTGGACCGGTTCGACTGGTTGGACCGGTTCGACCTCGAACCTCTACTTGTTCCGGTTAAATCTCCGGTCCGGTTCTCAAAACCTTATATATATATATATATATATATATATATATATATATTTATTATATATATATATTATATATATATATATTTATAATATATATATATATTTATATATAATATTCTATACTATATTAAAAGAAAATCAATGGCCTGCTAATAGCGTGTCCATAAAAATCCGCAAAATTCCCACGCCGTTAGATATCGCTTCGTAATATACGGACCATCCATCTTTTTCGTGAGAAAGCCCGCCCTGCCCTGATATTCCATCTCGCCCATGCACCCTCGCCCTCTCCCCCAAGCAAAACCTTGCGCGCCCCACGCCAAACCTTCGCAATCCGCCTCCTTCCCCGCACCCCTTGCAAAACTCTCCCGCTCCCTCCTCCCAGAACCCGGTCATCTTCAACAGCGACGTACCCACTCCATGAAACCCCGGTATAACGGATCTACTGCTTCTGAACACCTAGCATCGGAAAGGGACAAACTAAAAGGTAGGCTTCCCTGTTTCTTTCAAAACCGCCTCAATCCACCTTGAAATCAGATGTTCCTTCCTCCTTCCAGAACTCGATCATCTTCAATGGCGACGTACCCACTCATGAAACCCCGGATCAACAGATCTGCTACTTCTGAAGACTAGCATCGGAAAGGAACAAACTAAACGGTAGGCTTCCCTGTTTCTTTCAAAACCGCCTCAAATCCACCTTGAAATCTGATGTTTCTTCCTCCTTGCAGAACCCGATCATCTTCAACGGCAACGTACCCACTCCATGAAACCCCGGTATCAATAGATCCGCTGCTTCTGAAGACGTAGCATCGGAAAGGAACAAACTACAAGGTAGGCTTCCTGTTTCTTTCAAAACCGCCTTAAATCCACCTTGAAATCTGATGTTTCTTACGATCCACGGTAGGTTCCCTGTTTCTTGCTCATTGTTTAATGCAATCTCGGCTTGATTTACTGCTTTATGCATTAATTGCTTTGGGGTTTGGTAGAAACATCCACTGAATTGCCCTGGAGGTGTTTTGAGGGTGGATTCCATTTCCCGGTTCTACTGACATGAATAGAATTTATTGCAGTGGCTTGATTTCTATCTATAGAATAGAATTTATTTGGGTTTGGATCAATTCCAGGTAAGAGAAACCTGGATGAATCCTATAAAAATTTTTCTTTGATTTTTGTTGGGGTGCGAGACATGTTAACTTTTGTATGTCAATCTAATTCAGAAGTTGGGTTCGTTCTGTTTGTCACGATGCTCTTTTCTAATTCATATTGATTCTCCTTCTATATGTTGACACGCTTATCTTCAGCTTATCATTGAGCTTTTGACATTCTTTCACTAACAAAATTAAGATTTCTGGAAATTAATTGCTTTACGCGGACGTTTACTGCTGGACCTTTATGCGTGTTTAAAGATAAACATTGGATTGATCCAACTTCTGAACGTTTGTGGCGACTTGGGGAGCTGATTCTTTATGTTTTATGTATTCTCCTCTTCTCATCCTCTTATGTTCTTTTCATAATTGATAATTTAAAACTCTATCCGAGCCTTTAAGACCATCAAAAATTCAATTGAAAAAGGGCCAAAACTCTGTTTTCCAAAAATTTAAAAATCTGCTATTTTTAAGTAACTTTGAGCTCAGGTCCAAACCAGAAAATGTTTTGAACATAAAATTTTTAGAGTTATATAATGGCTGCTGCAACTTTTATTCAGACACCGACTCCATCAGATGTCACTAAAGCTCTCAATTAATTAACCCAAGAGAGGCCAAAAGTTCTGTTTTCTTAAAACAGCACCACAATAATTAACCCAAGAGAGGCCAGAAGCTCTGTTTTTCATCCTTCTTATGTTTCTTTTTTCATAATTTGATACTTTTTCATATTTCTTCCTCGACTGAGATTTGATTTCATGACATATGTTTCCACCACGACCATGCCGCCTCCACAATAAATGTTGTACAAATGTTGCCGATTTAAATTTTTTTGGGGAAATCCTTTGTCAATGATATTAGATTAGATTAGATTTTAGATGTAGATTAAGCGGTCTTAAACCGCCTAATCACATGTTCTTAGATATTCTACTGTTAGAAGAATCTTGACTAATTAATTTGAAGTTGGCGCATACACTAAACTAGAATCTTGGCTTACTTACGCGTGGGACCCTTTAAATCCTTTTTTAAAAATTTCGACCGCGTGCTAAGCTTAAATCTAAACTCAGCTACACATTCAGAATGTCAACGACAGAGCAACACCAAACGAACTTGAACGTTAGGATGGGTCAATTTGACAAATGCAATCTGTGTACGGAAGCATTAATGACTGGACTGCCTAAATTTCTTTGGTAATTTGAGGTCATTTTTAACTACTACTTTTGGACAAATATTGGGCTGTACCGGGTTGAAATGGTATTTTTTTAGTGCACTATTATTAATTTCCATTCTCTTCATCTACATGAATCAGTCATTGTATTCGATCTATATGCTATTACAAACTACCACAAGGTTTTATTTGGAATCTCTTCACATTTTAAAGATTTTAATAGTTGGTTCTAATTAGTCGTTGTCCACATTCCAAGAAGTCATTTTCATGAGCTTTCAGCTATTTGCATTTGGTATTATGGTATTTTCAACCTTTATGCTTTCTTAGATATTCAACCGTTAGAAGAATCTTGACTAATTAATTTGAGGTTGGCGCATCACTAAACTAGAATATTGGCTTACTTGCTCGTGGGGACCTTTAAAACCATTTTTTTTAAAATTTCCAACGCATGCTAAGCTTAAATCTAAACTCAGCTACGTATTCAGAATGTCAACGACAGATCAACACAACGAACTTGAATGTCGTGATGGGTCATCTCGTGACAAATGCAAGCAACTTACCAACCGAAAGACGCCGCATAAGCGGACGACCTCCTACGTACGCATCAACTCAAGAACGTCGTGATGCAACTAATGCTCGAAGAAAGGAACTGTACAGATTTCGACAAAGATTGATGCGTATACGTCTGGTAAACTACTACAACGCATACAAATAAAACTACTCAAAGTAAACGACAACTATAGCTCTCTATTCAATTCTTCTCCAGGAAACAATGCAGAGCAATTGCCAAACACAACCTCGACTGCTGAAACTTTGGTTCCACCTTATATACCAACAGTGGAAGGTCTCATTTCATATCAACTTACTTGCACATGCACTTGCAACTACAAAACAAACATACATAAAACACATATCAAACTTTTAAAAGACCTATATTGCAGCTACTCCGCAGCAAAAACAATTCGAACTCAACGAACCGATTAGAACAAAATCAAACAAGAGCCCCCCATCCAGGTATCTACCACTTTACCCCAAAAATTGATGCTCCTCTTTTGCAGTTCTAAAATAACTACCACTTTGTCCTCTACATGCAAATCAGATACAACAACTGAAGAAATAAAAATGGACAAAACATAGCAACGAAACCTTCTTACCCCTACAACTGCTCGACGGAGAGGAAAGACCACCGATACAAACATCGACTACAAACTACAAGATGCGCACCACAAACTTCTCGACCTAGAGGACGGCTGCCAATATACACGTCCACTATACACCGGCGTGAATCGAATACTGCCCGTCGCAGGGATATCCGGCGAGGCCAACAAAGTAATGGTCCGAACATCAATCTACACGAGTGTTGCTTATTAACGGCACGAGACTAATATGTCGTAGGTTTGGAGAAATATTATCGAAGCGACTATTTTGGTAGGTCATTTCAAGGGTCTCAGGTTTTCATTCCACGCATACCGCTTAAAAGCGCAGAAGATTACAAGATGCCGTTCGATATTGACCAGGAAACTATTTCCTGTCAGATTGAGTTTCGCATTGACAATTAACAAATCTCAGGGTCAAACAATTGGAAATGTCGGATTCTATCTTCAAATCACGTATTCAGTCATGGTCAGCTATATGTTGCTTTATCAAGAGGTGTTTCTGCACAGTCAACAAGAATTTTAGTAAAAACAATGCTATCGAAGGTCATGAGGGTGTGTATACGAAGAACGTCGTCTTCAAAGAGATATTTGATCGGGCCGATCCAACGACGTCAACAAATACGGTATGCCATCAACTACAACGCACCCTTCTTCTTGAGCCCTCTTAATGATATTATATGATGAACTCATTTTCTTTTTATTTTTTTCGTATTCTCCCACAGTTGTAGAGCAGAGAATCAAAAACTTGAACGACACTATCAGTGCATAAATTTCAGTAAAATGCATATAACTACAGACTTGCTCAACTGGGCCAGGTATGTAATTGATATATATTAACTCAGTAATACTTGGATTGTTATGATTACAACAAAACATGCAATTCTATTAGTATTCATTCTCTTGATTTATCACTAGCGTTATCCATTTTGCTTTCTTTAAGTCTTTTAAAATCATTGACATTATTCTTAATCATCATGCTTTACTACTTAATTTTCTGGAATGTTTACATGAAAAAATTGTCAGCTCACTCCCACAAATGTCGCCCCGACGACATATGTCGCCCCGAAGACATATGTCGCCCCGACGACATATGTCGCCCCGACGACAGATGTCGCATCCACGCCGAATGTCGCATCCCGCCCGAATGTCGCATCCCCCCGAATGTCGCCCAAACGATAAATGTCGCACTCACGACAAATGTCGCACCCACGACAAATGTCACACCACGACAAATGTCGCATCCACGACGAAATGTCGCACCCCCGCCGATTGTCGCTCAAACGATTAATGTCGCACTCACGACAAATGTCACACCAACGACAAATGTCGCACCCACGACAAACGTGAAACCCACGACAAATGTCGCACCCACGACAAATGTCGCATCCCCGACGAATGTCGCACCCCCGCCGAATGTCGCCCAAACGATAAATGTTGCACTCACGACAAATGTCGTGCTCACGACAAATGTCACACAACGACAATTGTCACACCAACGACAAATGTCGCACCCACGACAAACGTGACACCCACGACAAATGTCGCACCCACGACAAATGTCGCATCCCCGACGAATGTCGCACCCCCGCCGAATGTCGCCCAAAAAAAAATGTCGCACTCACGACAAAAAAATGTCGTGTCACGACAAATGTCGTGCTCACGACAAATGTCGCAACCACGACAAATGTCACACCCACGACAAATGTTCACCCACGACAAATGTGACACCCACGACAAATGTCGCCACGACAAATGTCGCATCCCCGACGAATGTCGCACCCCCGCCGAATGTCCCCGGGCGAAGGCGTGCCTGTCATCGTATTTAATATTTAGGTAAATTTGAATTTAATATTTAGGTAAATTTGAATTTAATATTTAGGTAAATTTGAATTCAATATTCATGTAAATTTGAATCCTAAATTTGAATTATGTTATTACGGTTGATCCCCGGTTGGCCCAAAATTTCATCTAGACTTGATACATCCAATTACGATCCTCTCGACGTCCGTCGCCGCAGGTTTTATCCTTCTAGGAGGGAACCCGAACCGAACAGCCGCAGCTTTGTCGACAGGCTTCTTTCTTGCTGCAGCAGGCTTGGCTCTCGGCCGCCGACTCTTCTCTTACCGCCGACTCTTCTCTTACCGTCGACTCTTCTCTTGCCGCCGGATCTTTTTCTCGTCGCAACGTGTACAGCCGGATCTTGGAGGATTCAAAATTGTCACCAATCTCTCTGTTTATTTTTCATCTTTTTAGCTGTATTGTATGCTTGACAAAAAATATATATTTTGTCAGCACAGTGGACGCACTTAAATTCGGGGAACCACTTTATATTTTGTTGTTCTTTGTTTGTGTTGTTTTTTACTGTTTCGTGTTTATTATTTTTCGTGACCTTTCTTTTTACTGTTAGATTATTTTTAAGAATCTAAAAATTATCTGTTTGGTGAAAATTTTCATAATATTTTCAAACAACGCCCAATTCATCCTTTTAGATAGTCATTAAACTTCCCTTCATCTGTCTAATCAAAGCGCCTAGGCACCTAATAATTTTTTCTCGCGCTAACCGCTCCCAGAGGAAGGAGCGTGTGTGACGCATGAGCCATCCGATCGCGCTTTAAATTAAATTTGTGTTTTGCTTGTTTTTTTTGTTATTTTGTTATTTTGTTATTTTGTTATGTTGAGATTATGACACCTCACCGCCAATCTCGGACCGTCAGGATCGCGTCACGTCATCGATCCGTGGGAGAGCACAATTCCTAATCCGGGATAAACCTATTTAGGAATATTATTTAGGAAGATCATTAATAGGAGGATATATAATTATTGGATTATGACACCTCATCAATCTGTGTGCCTCCATAATTCCTAATTTTGAAGGAGTCATATATTTGGAATATCTTTATGAAGAGGAATAAGACAATCTCCTAAATAGGAGATCTTCTTTCTAATTTGATATTTGATCTTGATCCTATAAATAGAAGTCCGCCCTAGCCGTTTCATTCAAGCAATCAGAGTGAGAATCCAGAAAATCATTCAGCACTAGTGAGAATTCAGAGAGAGAGAGCTTTGAGCTTTTTAGGCGGTTCTTCCGGCAAACGGCAGCAGCAGGCGGCGACATCTGGCGCGCAAGATTGTGGCGCATCTGGTCACCTCAGGCGAGGCGACATCCGGTCACCTCAGGCGAGGCGACATCCGGTCGGCCACCTGCAGTAAGCCCCAGAGGTTCAGCGGAATCAGGCGCGGCGACGGCGGCAGCAGGCACAGAGGCGGCGATACAGGCGAAGTTAACGGAGACGGCGCATCCGGTCACCTCAGGCGAGGCGACATCCGGCCGGCCTCCAGAAGTTGACTCCAGGCGTTCAGCGGCTTCAGGCGGTTGATCCAGACGGGATTGGCATCAGGCGACAGAAGCAAGTTGTGATTCCAGCGGGGAAGATAATCCGTGCGCTGTCGCCCGACGACATCGCTATCGCCCGGCGACAGCGTTTATTCAGTTTTTTCTGTTTTTTTTTTGTTTCTCTCATTTTGTATCTTGTAAGCTCATCAGTTTTTAGTGGATTTTTTTGGTGCGCTCTCCTTGTGGATGTAGGAGCTCATCTACGAATCACGTATATTATTTTGTCGTCTGGTTGTGCTTGTTTTGGATTCAATTTTTGTTTGTCATTTTATTGCTCAAATAATCTTCCGTTGCAAGATCCGCGGCGAACCACCGCAGTCGCGGATCCGGTCCCAATTTCATAACGTTGGATCGCGCTTTAAAATTTGTGTTTTGCTTGTTTTTTTGTTATTTTTTTATTCTGTTAGAGCTTGTTAAACCACAAACATTGGATTTAAAGCTGAGCGACTTGGATCTCACTCACTCCCAAAAGAGAGAACGCTACCCGTACAAAAATATTACTCCTAGGCAGCATTTACGAAGGAGAAAAGTATGAAACCAACTCAACAATTGATTACATTTTTAACGAGTGCTCTTCTACAATCTTAGAAAGTAATTAACCCATGGCCTACTCTAGACACCAAGCTCTTAATTAATGTTATCGTCGCTATTGCTTGCCCCAATTATGTTGTGGAAACATGCCTTGACTCTCACGACATCATTCAACAAAGATTTGACTTTGGTTTAATACTAAAAAAACGAATGTATTTATAGAAACTTAAACTTGCTCCATTCATTCCTCCTCCATTATGTTTTCCACTTGCATATAGAACATGCCATGTTTGACCTGCATTTTTTTAATGTTGAACTGAGAAGAAAACGGTGAAGAACAATTAAGGGCCTTCATGCAAACAAAATATAAGAGCTCAAATAAATAAGTATATACTAGATTAAAAAGAAATAAATTATGGTATTATGGTGTTCTTGGGAGGGTCGTCAAGTTAATCTAAGTAGGTGCTCATGAATTTATTTTCAAATGTCAGTGAGGTCTGGTCCAGTTGGGTAAGCTGAGACCCCATGACATAAAAATTATGGGTTTGAGTGTCACTGCATGTGAGCTTTGTCTATTTATTTAGTAATTTATGGTTTGATTGATTGTTATTTAATGATGTAATCATCAATATTTATTGTTCTCAATGTAATAATGTAACGATGATTATATATTTATTACTGAAAAAAATGAATTTATTTTCAAATTAAATAATAAAAATTAAAATAAATTATTTACTTAAACAATAATTTAAAACAATTAAAATATGACTGAAAGAAAATCACAACAAATATATCCGGAATTAAGGATTAAATTTTAAACAGAAAACTATAAGTTCCAAGAGGAATGCAACTACCATAATCCAAAGGCCAAACTAATTTTATGAGTCCTAATGAATTGAATTAGGAAAAATTATTAAATTTAAGTAATAATTCAAATTCTCAAATATCAAAAGAGCTCTTTTGGAACAAGAATCATCAAATATTAGAGTTCTTTTTCGAAGCAAACGATAGATTTTTGCGTTGAAAACTCTATAGTTAAACGTGCTTTAATGAGAGCTGTCCTGGGATGGGTAAAATCCCAGGAAGTGTTCGTAGATCACAAATGAAAATGGGCAAAATCATGTGATTTAGCTCTAGCATGGGACGAGTTGAATTAAAACACCTTCGCGACCTGCCACACAAAGATGTCATCGCCCGCGTGGATCACCGCCTATCTCTCTGTAAACCGCCGCTCGCTAGTGTTGCAGTCAAAAATCATTCATACATACTTACATGTGTGTGTAAATATCTCTACATACACATGCATGATCAACGGATTGTTACAAATTGTCGAGCGAATACAGAAATGAATGAATTTGAATCTCCTACCTGGATTCCACATGAATGAATACCTTCAATTGACAATATGAATAATATCGCTGGTAACTTTCTCCGATGATAATTTTAAGATGATCAGGGGCGGATCCAGGAATATTAATTAGGGGGGACAAACATACTTTTCCTCCCACCAATTTTTTAAAAACATTTTCATCTTATCGGAATTATTTATTCATCATCCGGACGCTGTTTTTGACATGTAAATAATCATAATTCATTGTCTCGACGAGAGGAATTAACCCAAACCCCCGGAGCTCCCACTAGAACTGGGAGCTTTCACCATTGCCACCAATCCAATCCAAACACATGACATATAAAATCTTCACTCAACACAATTAACACCAAATCTTTTCTTCTGTTATATATTATTTAGATAGACACACACTACTGCGAGTCTGCGGGTGTGCAAGAGGATAAAGGAGAGAGAAGAGGAGAGAGAGAGGGTATGGGGAAGGGAGAGAAAGTGTAGAGAGAGAAATTGTAGAGAGAGAGAGAGCGCACCACCCTCACAATTATGAGGGGATGGGGACCAGCTTGCAGGTCGTGAGAGCAGTGTAAAACATGACCATGTCGGTTGTTCTGCCCTCCACTGCCTCATCTCCTCCTCCTCCTTCCTCACTAACCTCAGCACTCTGATGGCTTCTGGGAAACCAAACCTCCCAACTCCACCTCTCCCCTACTAATCTCCTTCACTTCTTCTTCTTATTCTTCTTCTTTTCTTCTCCTTCTTCCCCTGTTCTAATCTTGCCTTCAGTTTCTCTCTCTCCTCTGTTTCCTTCTTTTTCATCTTCTTATTCCAGCAATTCCCTGCGTTCCTTTGCACTCAGTCTTTCACTTTCCAGTGCCACGCCTTGGTACAGTAAAAGTGGTAAAAGGTTCTTCTTTCGAGGAGGAAGCTAGGTCTGGTTTGTGGCGCTGGCGCACTCTCATCCATCCCTGAGATTTATTAGATCTCCGGAACGCATCACTGCCTTTGGGATTGATGGAGTTCAGAGGCAGCATCCATGACGACGGCCAGCTCGGCACTTCCGCCAGCCCTCCTCCCATTCGTGCCTCCGCCTTCACCAAACCTCCCTCTTCCTCTTCCTCGCACAACGGCCTCGTTCTCTCTCCTCCCACGCCGGCCGCCGCCAACCCAGACTCTTGCCCCGGAACTACCTCCTTCTCCCGCCACCCATCCGCCAAAACAACCTCCGGCGACCGCGCGGCGAGCTACAAAGAATGCCTGAAGAACCACGCCGCCAGCATCGGCGGACACGTCCTCGACGGCTGCGGCGAGTTCATGCCCCTCGACGACGACGCCTTCAAATGCGCCGCCTGCGGCTGCCACCGCAGCTTCCACCGCAAATCCTTCGACGCCTCTGGCGGGAGAAGGTCGGCGTCGTCGACGTCCGCTCTTCTGCCCCTGCTTCTCCCGCCTCCTCCCCTGCATTCCTACCGCCATCACCAGAAACATTTCGGCTTCCAGCCCAGCCTCAGCGGCGGAACGACAACCGATTCCTCCAGCGAGGACCAGCTCGACGGCGCCGACGCCGCTGCGACGGCGGCGCAGCCGACTCACATGGTCTCCGCCGCCTCCCGCAAACGCTTCCGGACCACTTTCACCGCCGAGCAGAAGGAGAAAATGCTGGGCTTCGCCGAGAGAGTTGGCTGGAGACTGCAAAAACAGTACGACAATGTCATCGAAGAGTTCTGTAATGATATTGGAGTTCGCCGGAAAGTTTTCAAGGTGTGGATGCACAACAACAAGCATTCCTTGCGGAAACAGCAGCTGCTTCTTCAGCACCAGCCCCATGAACAGCTCGAACACCTTCATCTTCAGCAACGGGAGCAACCGTAGAGCTCTAGCTTTCTCATCAGCCATGATTGGGATCATCAAGTTGCTGCAGAAGAACTGAAATAACATAATTAACTCGCGCTGTCTTCTTTGTAGGCCTCCTCTCTCCCTCTCTCTCTCTCTCTGTTTCTCCATGGTTTGACCTTCTTAACTTAAAACTCGCAACTTTTTCAAGCCTTCTACCACTTAATTAATGTGTTCCTCTTTCTTTCTGAATGTGGTTATCAGAAGTCAAACTTTAAAACTGCATTTTTTAGCTATTTGACTTCTCAAGATCACAAATTCCAACCTCCAAAAACTTTTTTTTCAATGTTCTTCTGATCTTTTTTAAGGAAAGTACCTCATTAATGCCATTCTCATGCATTCTTAAGCTTGCTTCCTTCTGTTATCTTTTGTTTCTTTGGGCTGTCTGTATTCAGTGATTAATCCCCCATCTTCCATTTAAACAAAAAAACAAACAAACATTTAATTAGCATAGTTAATTATGATCATAGGATCCTAGTTTAGATTGGCATAATGTTTAATTATTATTAATTAAACTCAAAAATATACCACTAGGGCCTGAATATTTTACAAAGAAGATCACAGTGAAGAAGAACCATTTTTTATATATAACAGCAGCAATGAATTCTCTGAGCTGGTGTTACTGCATGCCTTTTTTGTACTTTGTAAGGGAAATGCATTAAAGCCATGACATGTATTTTGATGAATCCCAATGTGCATTGAAATGCTCTTTTTTTTTCTGAGTCTTCAAAGTCAGACAGAGACTATACCAGGGCAGCCTGAAGGCTTGGAAGTTGTGTAGTGGTAATCAAGTCTGACAGATAGATGACCTAAGATGAAGCTTGGTGCATGGTGGTCCTCATTACCCTCCACCTTCTGCTCTCTTTCACCATTAGGGTTTTGATATTTTAATTTTTTTTTTGTATTCTCTTAGTAATAGCCCTAATATGTGATAATAGTCTCTTTAATGGCACCTTAAATTTTCTAGGTGTGAGATTCTCCTTGTCCTTCCCTCCACACAGGTCATCATGTGGTAGATGGAGGAGCTAGAGAGGGTCTAATCAAAATTCCCTTTTTATTTATTTGAAAAGAGCAAAGCAAATTGATTACATGGTAGTATAACTTTCATTGTATACATGCATTAATCAGTGTTCCTTATGTCGCCCGAGGCCCACGGAGATGTCGGCTGATATAAAAGTTTTGAGTATATAATGTCATGACTTTGACATTTTAAACAAAAATAATATTCTTGAAAATATCTCCTGATATATCAATTTTATACGATATATAAGGCAATATTTTGTGTTTGATATATCTGTGAGAGTATTAAAAATATATACTTTTTATTTATTTTAAGTTTCTGAGTGGTAATATTTTGTTTTGTACATATTACTAAGCCTAGATTTGATGTTTTTCTATCTTTGTTGGAACCAGCTACCCGATCCCGCCTAGAGTTCGGACCAAAGGTTGCAGCTCACACCTACTCCCCTTGAACCACCCTCCCGATGTGAGTCGCAGACCTAGAAACAGACCGAGGGGTCTCAGCTCGGAGGTCCCACCTCTTACCCGGAAGAAACTGAAGTCCTCCTTCCTAGCCAATGCTGAGCTAGGTGCCTGTGAGGAAGAATATGGAAAGATTCAACAACCAGATTCAGGGACCTTGTCGGTGTATTTATAGTACTCTGAGTTTGATCTGCAAATATCCATACTGAACCAACCTGAAATTACCAAAATATCAGGGGTCAGGTCTGCCAACAGTCAAACTCTGATGTCCTGAAGAGTTATATGTAGACCAGCAGGGGTAGAAGTGTAAAATTACCTGGGGCAGAAGAGTAAAATCCCTCTTGGGGGTAAAAAGGTAAAAACATCTTTCCTCCTATGCGGCGAGTGGGGAAAGTGACTGGCGGGCGAGACGACCCCACCTGTTTGTCTTGCCGGCCTCTCGCCCCATAGGCCATCTCGCCTTCTAGGGCCAAGCCCGCGACCCCAAAGGGCGTCTCGCCTACTACAGAGAACCCCCGTCTCGCCCTCTGCGAGTGGAACACACGGTCACACTCGCCTATCAAGTATCTCTCGCCAGCTTCTCCGGGTCACAGCTGCTGGAAAGGCCTCCCGCGAGCTCAAGGTTGTACACAATCCCTGCTCTTTTCGCGGTTGACCCAAGCTCGGAAAGAAAGTCCAACCGAGGCTCGCGGTTGTCGGGATTCATTTGTAAGAATCTTTGGCGGGGCCCTCCCCCTGGAGTCTATAAATATGAGACCCCACCTCAACATGGAGTGCCCCTCTTTCTCATTTCCACTTCTCTTCCACCCTCAACATATCTCATAGTCAGAGCTTTTGTGAGCGTCTCGCGATGGTGCGCAAGTAAAACAAAGCCAACATGGCTGCCCTGATCCCGTCTTTGGGGCGCACCCCCGCCTCAGCCGCTTCATCCGCTCGCCCGAAGAAGACGAAAGTCGCTGACCCTCCCTTCTCGGTCGGTGTGACCTCCTCGGCACCCTAGACAGCCGATACACTTCCTCCCGCATCTTTCGGGGAGAGACATGTGATTCTTGATTCCTCCTCTCGCCTCTCTTTTCTCTTATAGTCTCGCTTATTGACCATGCTCTTTCAAGGAAACCTCGTTGATTCCCCTATGCCCGCGAATCCTCCTGATGTCACCAACCAACCTTCTCAACGCCCCGACTCGCCTGAGGAATCCCCCCCCCCCAACCACGAGGAGAGAAGACCGCTCGCGAATTGTGGGGAATTCTCGCATCCTGAGTAAGAAAACTCATCCCGTCTTTTTTGTTTCACACAGATTCCTGTTCCTTCACCGGGCACATACGAGACCACATGGCTAATCCTTGTACCCACGGCACATGGCTGCAAGGCCGTCCTTCATTATGATCTTTTGCCTTTCCTTTTTCTGCGCAGGTATCCAATTCGACTCGAGTACCGAGGGGTCTCCCGCGTCGCCTCTCCTCTCACCTCTTCCTCGCCCAGATGAGATCGAAGACTACCTGGGTGATCCCATGGACACCCTGGAGTTGAAGCGCCAGACAGCCAGGATGTTTTGAAAGTATACACATATCATCCGCGAGATGTAGCTGGAGAAGCAGGCTTCTGATCGGCGCATTGACTGGCTGGAAACTGAGTGCACTCGCCTCTCTGCCGAGATCGAGGCCGACACCGTAATAGATGAGACAGACCCCCAGGCCATCATTGAGACAGACGAACACCTCCGTCTCGCGCGTCGCGGTCTTGTCGCCGCTCGCGCCTTCCATCTACCTGGTCGCCCTCAATGCGCGAGATCTCGCGGTGGCCATTGGAAATGACACAAGAACTGAGGGGTCCTGGATTCGTCTCGCTTACTTAATGCTTCCTTGTAACTTTGTTATGAATCGATCGGCCACCCGCCCTTTTAACTATTAATTTGTTATATAGGCCCCCCCGGACGAGATGCCCGCCCCGCGCGGGATGAAATAATTTATTATGATAATCTATCATGATATTTTTGTCAACCTGTCATGTCATGCTGGGTTTTTCATCATTGTTATGTTTAATTAGTCTATTCTTTTGTATTATTTTTGGCTCATCAGAAAAATCACCGCGGCGGTTCCGCACCTCGGGTTCTGAAGAGAGAGAGAGAGAGAGAGATGAATCGCCGGGTTGCCCCTTCGGCTTTCGCCTTTTCATTTTCCCACTCACTTTCCTTTCCTCTCTCTATCTGTTATAAATACCCTCCCCCCTCTGGATCCAGATGCTTTTACGCTTGTACTGTTGCCCTCTGCTATTTCTAAGGTTCGGAGCTCTCGCCTACTACCCCTCGACTATCCCTTCTTGCGTCCCGCTTTCGCTTCATCCTTTTCTTCTCTTCCTCTATCTCTGTCATCTTGCTCACCATGGGAAAGAAGAAAGTAGAAGAAGGCGAGGGCCGCAGCCGCTGCGGGAGGCGATTTACCGACCACGACTTCCCTCTCGGTAGAATATCCGAAGAAGACTACAATCGCTTCGCCAGCGAGTTCCTGGCTGGTGGGTATCCGTCTCGCCCACCCAAGGTCGGTGAGTCTGTTAACACTTTCTATCCTGACGAGCTAGCCTTCCCCGTCTCGCACTTCGAGGCGGGGCTAAGACTCCCCCTTTGTCCAGAGGTAAAGTAGGTCTTCAAATACTTTGGAGTTGTTCCCGCACAGTTCAACCCAAATGCGATTTCGATGTTGTTCGCCTTTGCCAGCTACCTACGGCGAGAGTGCATCGAATTCAACCGGACCGTCTTCCGCAAGCTCTTCATTTACCACGCCAAAGACGACGGCATTTCCTACTTCACAGGCCAAGGCCTAAAGGTATGCGAGACGCCTAAAAAGAACCACCATTGACTCACCCGCTTTGTCTTCATTCGCGGGAACTTGGGAGACGTCCCTCTCGCTCTGGTGTCGCCTGCCGAGGTGTACTACGAGACCCCCAAGGTTGGGGGTACCGAGAAGGCTCTCTGCGACTTCTTCGCAGGGGAAAATTTCGTGACTTCCTTCGGCGAGACCTCGACTCGCTTCCTCCCATCCTTCCCGGTGAAGGTATATTCGCGCCCCCTTAATATTATGCTTACCGACTTGTCTCATTCTAACCCTTTTCTTGTTCAGGAGAGAGGACCATTCCCGTCCAGCCCCCTTACCAGAGCAACAAGGGTCTCGCCCTTGCTAGCATGGCGGCGGAGGCAGCAAAGGAGACGCTAGCCCCTGCCCCTAATAAGAGGTCTGGGGAAGATGCTACTACCTCTCGGCATACCCCAAATAAGAAAATGAAAAAGGTTGTGTCATTCCCAAAGGAGAAAAAAGGAGCTGCTTCTAGGGAAAGGATGGAAATGTCGGGGTCCCTGACCCCCATTTCTGTGGAAAGAACTCCCTCACCTCGTCATAAAGCCGTCTCGCCTACCCGCGAGACGGCCCCGCCTGACCGCACCGCCGCTACCTCTGTCCAGCCCGCCGAGCTTCCCCCTCGCGAGGCTGGCTCTTCCAGCCACCCAGCCTCCTCCTCGCATCTGAATTACAACATGGGGTCTGTGACGGACGATGCCGCCGGCGAGCCGGTACTCTTGTGGGAGAAGGATGCCAACCGCGTGTCGGTGTCTACTCTCCTTCCCTCCTGGAAGGAGCAAGACCCGCCCACCAGTCATGCCTTCTCCCTTGGGTACGGGCTATACGGTGGCCTTGGGACTGAGCCCGAGGATAATGAAGCGTCACGAGATCTCATCTTGAAGACCGCCCACGCCCAGTTTCGCTCCATGGAGCTCTCGCACCGGATCTCGCGCCGCCTGGTCTTCAACAACAAGAAGTGGAAGGAGGCCGAGGCCAGCCTTGCTGCGGAGTGCGAGAAGTCAAATGACCTCGAGAAGCGCCTGGCTGTCGATGACAACCTTCTCGCACGAAGCCAGGGCTGTGTGGTAAGCTTTTTAACTGCCGCTCGCCAGTTTCACTTGCTAGCTCTTTATAAACTTTTGTTGACTGATGGCCTTCTCGCAGGATGCCGAGACTGCTGATCGCATGCGCTTGCGCATTGCGGCTTTGGAGGAAGAAAACAAGAAATTGAAGGCTGAAAACGCCCGTCTCCTGGACAGCACCTCGCTCCATCCAGATCCGTTCCAAGCTCCCCCGCCACCTCGTTACTCCCTGGATGAGGTTGACACCCTCTACCGAGACTCCAACATCAAGACGGCGGAGCTCGTCCTCAAGATGATGAAGGAGCTGGGGGTGGTCCGGGACGATGCCGAGACGGTCACCGTCCGCGACTTGGTCCCCCAGCTGTATGGAGAGACGAATGACAACTCCACCTTCGGTGACGAGGAGTAAAGGGATGTCAGAGTCTGGGGACTTCTCCCCCCCCCCCCTCTTTTTTGTCTTTTGTAAACTGTCCTGATGTTGAGATGTTTCTGATTGTTGTAATGCCCATTTTGGGACTTGTATTATAACTTTAGGGGATTTTTTGTTATAACCTTTCGTTCTTCTTATTTCATTGTGTTTTATCCATTGCCGTTTCGCTTGATAGTTAGTTTAGAGTGCTAGACGTTGGCCTTCTCCTCACCTCCGCCGAGTGCGGGACAAATTGCCCTTATACTCTCATCTCGCTGCGAGACGTACGTCGCGCGACTAGGGCCTGGGGACCAGAATGTTGTTTGCGATAAATCCTCCCCCTTTTATGCGAGACCTGTGCCTTTGACAGTGAATACCCGCTCGCGGCGGGCGAGACCTTCCTCGCCGAGTGTTAGCCTAAAATGCCCATTTTCTCTTGCATTACCTCCAATCCTTCCTTTTCCTAGAAATTCTCTACCAATTTTCTGACAAATATGGACACCTTTCTTCGTGAGCTCTTATCACTTGACTTGCCTCCGAGTGAGCCTACAGCCCTGCCAGCTAGGTGGGATCCTGGTCAGCGGGTCTGCTCGGGATCTCCACTCCAAATCACCTCCAACCATCGAGTGAGCCTACAACCCTGCCAGCTAGATGAGAGACTGGTCAGCGGGTTTGCTCGGGGTCTCCTCTCCAAACCATTTCCAACCACCGAGTGAGCCTACAACCCTGCCAGCTAGATGAGAGCCTGGTCAGCGGGTCTGCTCGGGGTCTCCTCTCCAAACCATCTCCAACCACCGAGTGAGCCTACAGCCCTGCCAGCTAGATGAGAGCCTGGTCAGCGGGTCTGCTCGGGGTCTCCTCTCCAAACCATCTCCAACCACCGAGTGAGCCTGCAGCCCTGCCAGCTAGATGAGAGCCTGGTCAGCGGGTCTGCTCGGGGTCTTCTCTCCAAACCATCTCCAAACCATCTCCGGTTCCAGTCACCTCCTTTATTCGTATCGGCCTCTGCTGCTCTCCTGCTCCTCTAGCTCTTCTCATTTCCAAGAATTCTGGACAGGTACCCGTTGCGTGACCCTCCTCGTGGAAGTCACAGTATGGCAAGGCTACCTCCCCCCTGTCTCCCTTCCTGAGGGTTTCTCCTCCTTCCAGCTCCTACTCCTGCTCCTGCTCTTACTCTCTCTCGGCCTCTACCTCTCCTTCGGCTGATTGTCATTGCTTGTTGCGGCGGGGGTAGCGGTGGTCTATGACCGTACCCCCACCCTTGCTGATGAAATCTTCCAGGTCCTCCCGGTTGGTTCCTTCCCCTGGAGAAATCCTCTCCCTTGCCCTTGGACAAGGCCTCCCTGCTGCCTCCATCCCAACTCATGATACGCGGCGCCCTCAGCTCTTCCCTTCTCCTCACCTCCTGCTGTCTCCCTCCTGATTCTCTCGAATCCATCTGTCAGCCTTGCTAGCATTTTTGCGAAAGCTGGATTCGCCGCCTCCATAGCTATTTCCTTCTCAGCCTTCTCCATCAACCCTTCGAACGACAGTGGCGCCTTCCGAGTGAGGCTCATCTTGAAGAAGCCCTCCCGTAGCCCCACGGTAAAGGCCATATGGAGGGCGAATCCAGGCACCTCCTGAATATCCAAGATCTCCTCCTGAAATATATCTACATACTGAGCTAGGGACTCATCCTCCCTCTGCTTAATCAAAAAGAACGACTCCGGGTTTTTCTTCCTCTTCTTTGAAGTCGAGAATTGTAGCTGAAAACTCATGCTCAGGTCCTCGAAGCAGTATATCGAGCCTGTTGGGAGCTGCTGAAACCATTCTCTAGCTTTGTCCTTCAGAGTGATGGCAAAAAGACGGCACTTGAACGCGTCTGTCATGGGCCTGATCGAGACCGCGTCCTCGAACCACTGCAAGTGATGGAGGGGATCATCTTTCCCCACATAATAGTTCATCTCGGGTTCCCGGAACCCTTCCGGGACGGGAGCCGACAGGATCAACTCGCAAAAAGGCGACCCTCTCGCCACTGGTCTCGCCGCCCCTACCCGCGCGCCGACCTCCCCTGGCGAGACGGCGCTCGCAGGACTGGGGAATAGCTCCCTTCCCGCCATGTCTTGCCTGCCTCCTTACACCATCACTTCCTTCCCCGGTCGCCTCTCCGGGGCATCTTCTCCCACTCGCGCTAGGACGAGCTCTTCTTGCGGCGCGAGAGCAGGCACCTGAGGTAGCGGGGTTGAACAATCCGCCTGTCGCGAGATCCCTTGCAGCAAGTCCATGATGCCTTTGATTGACGCCATGAACTCTTCTCTTCCAATGAATCCTCCTGGGTTATCCGACCCATCTCCGTCTCCTTCTCCTTCTCCGTGACCTCTCGTCATGTGGTTGCTCAAGATTCTTCTCTGAGGGTTGCGGTCCACGCTCACCACACCAAAAATATTGGAACCAGCTACCCGATCCCGCCTAGAGTTCGGACCAGAGGTTGCAACCCACACCTACTCCTCTTGAACCACCCTCCCGACATGAGTCGCAGACCTAGAAACAGACTGAGCGGTCTCAGCTCGGAGGTCTCACCTCTTACCCGGAAGAAACTGAAGTCCTTCCCTCCCTAGCCAATGTGGAGATAGGTTCCTGTGAGGAAGAATATGGAAAAGTTCAACAACCAGATCCAGGCACCTTGTCGGTCTATTTATAGGCCTCTGAGTTTGATCTGCAAATATCCATACGAACCGACCTGAAATTACCAAAATACCCTGGGTCGGGTCTGCCAACAGCCAAACTCTGCTGTCCTGAAGAGCTATATGCAGACCACCAGGGGTAGAAGTGTAAAATTACCTGGGGCAGAAGAGTAAAATCCCCCTTGGGGGTAAAAAGGTAAAAACATCTTTCCTCCTATGCGGCGAGTGGGGAAAGTGACTGGCGGGCGAGACGATCCCACCTGTTCGTCTCGTCGGCCTCTCGCCCCATAGGCCATCTCGCCTTCTAGGGCCAAGCTCGCGACCCCAAAGGGCGTCTCGCCTACTGCAGAGAACCCCCGTCTCGCCCCCTGCGAGTGGACCACACGGTCCCACTCGCCTATCAAGTACCTCTCACCAGCTTCTCTGGGTCACAGCTGCTGGAGAGGCCTCCCGCGAGCCCAAGGTTGTACAATCTTACTCAAATTTGTTGTTGTTTATGACATTTACTGTTGTGAACATTTTTTTGCGTAATTTAGAAACATGCATTATGCATAAATATGTGTGTTTATGATGTAATTTATAAACATATTATTGATGGGGTTGTCTCCCAATATATAGGCGAATCGGGTTGCATGTAACCAAAACACCCATTCTACCCACTAACGAAGTGGGGGGTTACGGTTTAAACCGCTTTGTCCGCGATCCACGCGCCTAATCTGCGCCATAACTGCCTCGCGCGGGATACTAACTCCCGCGCGCGGGATCCTAACTCCCGCGCGCGGGATCCTAACTCCCGCGCGCGGGATCGCCAACCGCTGTTTGGGATCTTGCGCGTCGGCTTCCTCACATCCGGTCGGCGGCGCCGGCTGCCCATCCTCTCCCCGGCCGCCTACGACAAGGCCGACCGGGGAGGCGCCGGCCCCCAAGGGGCCGACCGCCCCTCTCCCATGGCCACCTACGGTGAGGCCGGCCTGGGAGGCACCGGCCGGCCGACCTTTTCTCTCCGGCCGCCTAGGGCTAGGCCGACCAAGGAGGCGCCGACCCCCAAGGGTTCTACCGCCCATCTTCTCCCCGACCGCCTACCTCTAGGGTGGTCGGGGAGGGGTCGGCCCCCAAGGTGTCGACGGCCCCTCTCCCCGGCCGCTTGCTGTTTGGGCGGCCAAGGGGTCGCCCGGCCCCTTAGGGTCGGCAACCGCCTTTGGCCGGCCGACGTATCGTCGGTCGGGGCTTTGGCCGGCCACAAGGGATTGGCCGCCCTCTCCGGTGCCCCCGTACAGTGCGGCCGCCGCCCGTAATTGCCCGCAAAGCGGGCGGTTGGGGGTGGTTACCGCGCGTAACCACCCATGTTGCCCGTTGGGCCATTCCCGATGTCGGGTAGGTCTATTTTGGACTCAAGGGCAGACTTGGTATTTTCCTAAAATTAGTGATATGTGTGCTTTAAACGGAGCAATCCTATTCGCTTGGGTGGTAGTTACAGGGGAAAATTATCGGGTCTCCCCTCTCCAAGTCTATAAATAGACCCTCGTCCTTCTCATTTGACTAACTTTAGATTTCGGGATTTCTACCAGAGTTCTTGTCTTCTCTCTAGCTTTCTCTCTCCTGTTTTCTCTCCCCCTTCACAGGTCCACAACCATCGTCCTCGCCGCCAAGACAAAACCTGTGGCCAACGGACTTGCCTCCAAGTCGAAGGCCGCTCGAATCCTCCTTCATGCAATTCACAGTTCGAAGGAAGTCAATCACCCATTGTCCGCCACCCCCATCGTTGAGAGTGCATCGTCTGCCGGATTCTCATCGTGCCAACTCAGCCGCCCGCCACCGATCGTCCAGAAGTGCGCAAGCATAGATGTGAAATATCACCTACGTAGGAGAAGATTGTTGGGAAAAATCCTTATAATTTATCTTAACAAATTACTTTAAGTGATTTTACATCTTAGGTTTATTATTCATGATGTATAATGAGGGTAATATGGTCTTAGAAGTCATAGGATGTCGTTGGTATAAAAGACATAAGAAAGACATACAAGATTAAGGAGAAAAGTTATGAAATGCTAACATGCATTGACTAGAAGTCGACGCAACTTCGACTAGAAGTCGACGCAACTTCGACTAGAATTCGACAAAACTTCAACTAGAGGTCGGCGCAACTTTGATTAAAAGTTGATGTCACTTCAAGAATAAGTCAGAGAAACTAAATATTATAATTCGACGCATGCTCTGATATGAAATCGTCGCAACATCGATAACAGAACTCAATTGACAGAATGAAGTAAGAATTCGATACTACGTCTATATAAATTTGACGCTACGTCGATTAATCTTCTAAACGAGAATTATTTTGAGGATCAAACCAGAATTATTTCAAGAAATGTTTGGTTGTTATAACTAATTCTTGTAGACGTTAGATGACATGGCTTCTCAGCTATATATATACCGAGATACACATGAAAAGATTGACATATTAAAGAACGATCATTTTAATTGCAATCAGATCGTGTTTTTGGATAATAGATTTTCGATAGAGAAAGATAGGAAGATCGTAATCAAAGTTCTTTCTTGAATCACTCGATCATTTGGTTGTTGAATCTGCAGAGAATCAGTTCTTCTTTTTCTCAAGAGCAAATCATTTGCTGCATCAGATTCAATGAAGATAAAAAAGAAATCTGGATTAAAAGCTTCTAATATTTGAGATTATCTTATTCAAAGATTCATCAGATTACAGACTTCAGATTCACTAAGTGTCATATAGTCCTCAAGATTCAATTGAGAGGACTTATCAAAAAGATCATTATATCCTCATATCTTCAATAATTTTTCTGATTTTATTATCATTCTCAGTTTGTGAATAGAGTTTTGAGAATACCTCTTAAAAGAATTCAGTAAGAGGTTCTAAGAGTCTCATTGAGAAAAGACTCAGATTGTATTGGTTCAAGATCTCCTTATCAAAAGATCTCTTGTTTGGTTCTAAGAGTCTCCTGATCAAAAGACTTAGACACTGTGATAGTGAATTCCTACATATGGGCTAGAAGAGTGGATGTACCCAGATTTTGGGGAACCACTATAATTTTTGTGTCTTCTGTGATTTTGGTATTTATCTGTATTATCTTGTTATTGTACTCTGTGTTTATTTATCTGCATTTATTTCTGGTTGATAACTGATGTATATGCAAATTCTGTGAATTAATCTTTGTATTTGAAACAAAATTTTAATCTATATACACCCCCCTTACACACACTCTACAGAAACCTCTGAGATATTTAGCAATTATTCTCCCATTTCAAAAGCACATTCCCCCATGATCCCACCACTTTAGTGGGGATCATGGGGGAACCGCCGCGCCACCCGTGAGGTGGTGGCTGGTTGCCCCCCCCCCTCACCTTAGGCGGCGCCTCCGCCATCCTTGCTGTCCTGCCTTCTCCTCGGCTTCCGAGCAATCTCCCGCAATCAGGATCGTCCGTTGTGCGTGTTACCACCCGCGTAACCACTTCCGGTAGTGGGGGAGCCATGGCTTTAGTGGGGAACTGCATTTAGTAAAAGTAATATGCAAATAATGTGCGCTCTAAACTATGCAAAGCGTGGTCTGCGACCAATAATTTGGGTGGTTATGATGTGCGGATAGACACACAACTACCGTAACCACCTCCTAGAGGCTATAAAAAGGCCCCCAAGCCTCCTCGCTTCTCATCTTTTTCCTTCGTGCTTTCTTCTTTCTCGGGTCAGGGCTCTGTCAAAATTCTCCTACGAGCCACCGCTCCACCAGAATTCTCCTACGAGCCACCGCTCCTCCACCAGAATTCTCCTACGAGCCACCGCTCCTCCACCAAAATTCTCCTACGGGCCACCGCTCCTCCACCAGAATTCTCCTACGGGCCACCGCTCCTCCACCAGAATTCTCATACGAGCCACCGCTCCTCCACCAAAATTCTCCTACGGGCCACCGCTCCTCCAGAATTCTCCTACAAGCCACCGCACCTCCACCAAAATTCTCCTACGGGCCACCGCTCCTCCACCAGAATTCTCCTACGAGTCACCACTTCTCCATCAGAATTCTCCTACGAGCCACCGCTCCACCATAATTTTCCTACGAGCCACCGTCACTCCAACAGGGATTCAACCAAGTCCGTCGCGAGGAGTAAGATTCGTCAACCGCTCAGAGAAGCCTCATCGCACACATCGCCAACATCATTCCGCCTGTTCTGCCGCCATATTCAGCATTCACGCGGCATTCGGGAGAGCTCACACTGCCATATGCTGTTAAATTTAAGCTCATCGAGCACGTGTATACTCTCTCTCTCTCATCCTCAGATTGTAACGAGTAGTGGTCTGTCGCCATCGATTCTTCAACAAATCTGTAACTCGAAACACATAGTGAAGTTTGATCGGCATAGATCCGATCACGCGATTTTTTACCCGATTGAGGGGTCTTTCCACGTAAAAATCGTCTTGTGCACTTGTTTCCTTACTCTGTTACTGATTGCGCGCTCGACCGCTCCCGGGATAAGACGGTCACATCTTCACCGGTTTAAAAGCGCCGAGTTAGACCACAACAATACCTAAGGTGTATATTTAGTGCATAGGATATATAACAAGTATTTTTTAATCATTATATGAAATTAATACGAAAATTTAGTAAATATTGATGGTGTAGAATTCTAATTTCGGGGCGTAAAACGTCCCTGAAGAGGTGTAATACTCAATGGAACGAGCCGATTTGCTCCCTCAGTTGACATTTAAAATTTGTTATCACATGTTAGTTTAATATTAGTCATATATCTCTTTAATAATTGCCTTAATAAGTAATGATATCTCTTTAAGAGTACCTTAAGTCTTCAAGCTCTTAAGATTCTCCAAGGCCTTCCTTCCACATAGGTCATCATTTGCTAGATTGAGCTAGAGGGTTTGCTTTTTTTAAGTTGAAAAAGGCCAAAGTAAATTGATTAAGCCATTTGAAGTTCCATAGATAGTATGTATTCATGCAAGAGTATTTATCCTAATTATGGAATAATTTATGTCAACCAACTTAACCTTAACATGAAGGATATGAGATCCATATTTAGGCTTCATTTGGCGCAGTGGTGTCAATCTTGAAAGCAGTGGTCATGAATAGACGTTCATGAAAGCCCACCTCTCCTAAAAAAACTCATGCATTTTATGCTCAAAGCTAGTTTATTTTCTTGATAGCTGTCATAATCTGTCTTACCAAACATATATTCTATGATAATAACGTTTTTGATCAAACGCACGAGAACAAATAAGCTGCGCCAAACGAAGTCTTAATGTTCAAGACAACTTATGAGAACTTTGTGTGCTGTCCTTGATTTTTTTTTTGTAATTGTAGTACTATGAAGACAATAGGAAAATCTTAACTACGACTCCGTTTGCTTGGTGGTGGCGGTTGCGAACACGGTGATTATAAACCATCACCCATGAATGCCCGACCTCACATTAGGAATTTCATCCACTTTTATATATGTTCAAAAACTAATTTTCTTTTCTTGCCGGTGTTCATAACAATTGTTATGTTGAACATACATTTAATGATGTGGCGTTTTATCTAAACTTACCAGAGCAAATAAAAACATGAACGAAATGAAGAACGAGTGTAAGAGAAGAGAATGAGGGCTTTTGACATTTTGTGCCCCCTGAAATATGAGATTTTGATACTTTGTATCATTAATTTTTAAAATTGGCACTTGTACCCCCAATTATCGATTTCTGGCATTTTGCATTCCCAAGCCGACATTTCAATGGTATTTAGGTCCGGACGGCACAAACAATGCTCATTTTGACGCTATGTACCCTAGATTATTGGTGTTGCCCAACCTAAATGTCTCTGAATGAGCATGTTTAGTGCTGCCCTGATCTAAATACCCGTGAAATTTTTGCCTGAGGATGCAACGTGCCAGAAATCAGTAATTAAGGGATGCAGTGTCAGTTTTAAATATTTGAAATGCAAAATATCAAACCTTCTATTTCGAGGATGCAAAGTGCCTAAAGCCAAGAGAAATAATAACTCGAACCCTCACCATAAATAATTTATCTAGTTGTTGAACACTAAAATTTAATCAGACTTTAAGACTCAGTTTGAACTGTTGTTTGTGAATGGTCTACCTCACCTAAGCAATTTCATTCATTTTTATGCTCGTAAATATTTTCTTATCAAACATGCATTTTATGATAGTAGTATTTTTTTATTCAAACAGATGATGCTTGTAAGATTCCTTAACGAATGACGGTTTAATCGATGCATTTACGACCGCCACCATCATGTCAAACGAATGCGGTGATCATGAACCGTCATTCATGAACTCCAGAAGTCACATAAAAAAAATCATGCATTTTATTCTCAAAACTAGTTTATTTTCTTGGTAGCCGGCATAACCTTTTGTCTTACCAAACATACATTCTATGAAATGATATTTTTGACGAAACTCATATAATCAAATAAGTCGCACCAAACGCAGTCTAAATCAGCTTTAATTAGCTCTATTTAGTAAACAAAAAAAAAGAGTCTTTGATCAGTAGAATTCTCAAATTGGCGGTCTTTTAGGACTACTATTTTAGAATTGTAGAGTCAACCCGTTATTCCCCATGTTTCCACCTAGTTATCGACTTAGCGGTCCTCGATTCTCAATTGAGAAGGTTGATGTGTCATCTTGATCGCACCCCGGCCGTTCCCACCAGATCCTTCAAACACAACAAGAGAAACGGTCGTCTCACCGATCCGAAGTCGGGTGCCCGATCACACCAAGCCCAAGAGAGTGATCCTAGGCATGGTTAAAACAAGGAGATGAGGTGAGTGGCTAATGCCCTAATTATTTAGATGAGATTTTTTTATGGAGATTAGATTAAACCTTAAAGTTGTTGTGTGAGAGTGCTTAGATTGGGTGACATAATTGAGGATGCAGGTAGGCAGTACTGTTTACAGCTATTAAGGGGGGGTCAGCTTTAAATTCTCTCTGGTCATTCATGTGAAGGGATGTTTTCTTCTCTTAGTTACCAGCCCTCCTACCTTTTTCTGACCCTTTCAGCCCCAGCCAGCCCTTTCTTTTTCCTCGTTTCAACATAGCGTGCTCATCATACCTGCCTGTCCTCCCACACAGCCCACACGCGGACAAATCTTACAGCTGTTGCTTGTAAATTCTCCATCCAAATTATTTGGCAATTGTTAACCGCAATCTGTTATTGGCTAGTCGCACGTCAAAATCTCCTAATTTTTTGAGTCTTTTCGAAATATGTCTTATACATGCAATTTCAGGAAAAGTGCTCAACACGAAAGTTGTAGATCTCGACAAGATCTACAACTTTCGTGTTGAGCACTTTTCCTGAAAATGCATGTACAATACGTACTTTGGAAATATGCATAGATTTTGCGTCTTTCAGAAATACGCTTTATACATGCAATTTCAGGAAAAGTGTTCAACACGAAAGTTGTAGATCTCGTCGAACACTTTTTCTGAAATTGCATGTACAAGACGTATTTCGAAAAAACGCGAAAAATTAGGAGATATTGGATATGACTAGCCAATAACAGATTGTGATTAACAATCAACCGGTTGTGGTTAACAATCGCCTTATATTTCCTCCATTATTCCTTCCCCTCTTCATTTTTTTTATAAAATGGCATGGTTTTAAACATAAGATGCTGAACCGGACAGGATGCTAAACCGGAAGACCGGGTGCTGAACCTGACCGGATGCTGAGATTCATGGTTCGATCGATTGGACTGGGTAAAATAATATTATAAAAGTGATTTTAAGTGCAAACTAAAAAATGTACAATGCAAATCAATTTGCTGAACCAGATGTTGAGCCGAACCGGATGCTGAGATTCAAAGTTCGGTCGATTGGACTGTTTTAACCAGGGTAAATTTGTGATAATATTATAATAGTAATTGATTTGTTAAAATCTTAAATGAAAAAAAAAAATTAAACTCTCCAATTTTTATTTCTTTTGCTATTTTGCTATAGCAAATATATCTGATTTCAGCAATTCACTTGTATAACAATTGAATTTGTGTACTCTTTATAGTTCTTCAATTTACATTCTATCTTGTTCGTTATATATTGTTCTTAAGACCGTGCAGTTGTATGCAGTTGTAAGAATCTCTTTATTTTAACACTATTAGTATTTTTCTTGGTTTCGCTCCAGCTGCAAACGTCCCATGGACAACAGTTTGCTCGATTGGATTCAGTCTTTCGACATGCTAATGTGCCTTTAAATAAATCATCTCATGATTGTGAATCCCACATATAGCTTTCAAACTCCACTCATTTAAATGTGCACTTTTGTTATTTAAGAGAAAATTTGTAACCACACCTCTTCGAAGAGGATTGATTCTTATATTTTGTTTGAACTCATCCTTTGTTATGTACTTACGATGGATTGTCACGATAATACTCTTTGGTATCATATCCAAGAATAACTCTGGGTTTGAGACTGCTAGTAAGTTTGTCTGAAATCTAAACAATAATGACAAATCTCAAACGCTTTGCAATGTTTCTATCCCAAACCACCAATTCTTCCTTACTCAGAAATATACTAAACACACTACCACATTTTCATCATTCAGCAAAATTTGAAAAATATTGATGTTGCGGCCAAACTTGACGCCTTGATCGGACCGGATTAACTTAAACCGTCTTAGATTTCGGAGCGGTCGAGCGCGCACACAGTCAATGAAAGAGAGAGGTTATGCATACGATGTTTTGACGTGGAAAACCCCCTTAATCGGGTAAAAAATCACGCGACCGGATCTGTGTCGATCGAACTTCACTATCTGTTTTTGGTTACAACTTGCTTGAAGAATCGAGAGTGATAGACCACTCCTCGTTACACTTTGGAGATGAAAGAGAGTTACTTACACTCACGGCGAGCAACACGTTGTTTTGCATTAGGTCACTTGTTGGGACGTTGCGGGCGAATGAACACTTGTTGTAGTAGTAATTTCCTTCTTGCTACGCACTTTGGGACTTAGATGGATTCTTGATGGAGCGTTGTACCTCGAATGTGGCTCGTAGGAGGAATCTGGCAGAGCTCTGACTTGAGGAGGAAGAAAGCAGAGGAGAGAAAGATGAGAAATGAGGATGCCTAGGGGCCTTTTTATAGCCCCCGGGAGGTGGTTACGATTGGTTATGCGGCTATTCACACACCGTAACCACCAATATTATAATTTTAAGTATAGTTTTGGGTGTGTATTATTTGTATATTTAATTTTACTAAATGCAGTCCCCCACTAAAAACATGCCCCCTACTACTGATGGGCATTACGCGGGTAGTTACCTGCACATCGGACGGTCGTGATCCTGGTCAAACGATCGGACGATGGGGAAGACGCCCAAGGAGGGCAAGAGAGGCGACCAACCACCACCTTATCGGTGGTCGTCCCTGGCGAAGACGACGGTCCGCCGGCGCGACGCTAGCCGGGGGTGTGACTGGCCGGCCAGAGAGGATCGGCTGGTTGTAGCCGGGTAGCACATCGGGCACAGCCGCCGCCGCGACCACCACCGGGCATGGACCCGGTGTCGGCCGCTAGGCGCGGCCCCCGCGCCTGCCGTCGGGCAAGGTAACATGACAAAAGTAACAACAGATAAATCATAATCACTCACTGGGTCAGGGAGAATCTTGTTTATTGCGTGCGAAAAACCATGATGTACTTTCTTGGAAGGCAAGGTAACACGACCATCGGCAATATGAAGGGTGGCACCGCTCTCCTTCAAGAATGGGACCCTTAAAATTGGATTGGATGTGTTCTCCAATCCATGGGTCACAATACCTGAAAGTTAGTGACAACCACCGTGCCTTCCACAATAATCTCTACCTCCTTGACTTTGCCCTCAGAAATTACCACTGATCTATTACCGAGGACTAGAGATGTCCGCTCATCAACATCAATTTCCAAGTTAATCCTATCAATGTCTTACAGGGCAAGCACGTTGCGAGATGAGCTCAAATCACATAATGCAGTGGTGTCAATATCATTAATCTTGCAATTCACAATAAGCTCGCCCTCATGACTGCCATCAGATTCCGCCAAGCTCTTCCCATGTTCCCTAGGATTCTTATCTGTAGTACTGGGGAGAGCACCATGAACACGCTCAGATAGCACTTGGTCCGATTGGCCCAGTAGCGTCTCCAAATTCCTCATAGAGGCGGTCTGGTTGGCCATGTTTGATAGGGCCACTTCGACAAACTTCTTCATCATTTATTCCAACGCGCTTTTTCTTTGCATAGGGTTGTAACACCCCAAATCCCAAGTTGGGTTCAAGTTGGGTGACACGACCTGGGACACGGGCGTGTCCTACTCTGTCTGGCTGAGCAGTCGGTCGAGTGCTCGACGAACTGCACTCGACGAGTTCTCGAGAGGGAACATGCCCTGCGACACGGGCGTGTCAGAGGGTGTGTCCCCCTCTGGTCGACGAACTTCGCTCGACGAAGCGCACGTTGGAGGCGTGTCTGCTGCCGTGTAAGGGCACACGGCCTGTGACATTCATGGTTGGAGTTCAATTTTTCTATTAAAAGCTTCAGCTAGAATGCTATGAGTTAGGATGCGCAACTCTAATATCAACCCGTGACTTCGCCGCCTATTTTGTGGCATATGGTGTGGGGCCCGGCCGGGCCTTCTATTATATGTTATATGAATGGATGGAGTCGTTACAGGGGCACCTTGACCATAACCCAGTTGCGGCAGCCTCGGTTGGCTTCCAGAGGCTTGAGCATCAAATTGATGTTGTCCTAGTTGCCATCGTTGTCCAGCAGCATTTTGGTTCCAAGATAAGTTTGGTTGGTTCCGCATGTACAACCCCGTGTCCGGCGAGCGGGTCCCGCTAGAGAGGTTGAGCAGACCTGGCCCCGCGACCCGCACCTGAGCGACAAAACGGGCTATGCGACAGAAGGGCTGGCCCGCTCCCGCCCATTTCAGGCGAGCGAGCGGGTCGCGCAAGGAATCCTTGGCCAAAGCAGATAAGTCTGGCGACCCGCGATCGGCGAGTCGGCCAAGGAATCAGCTCGACGGCCAACCCACACGCGACCTGGCTGCCGGTCCGCCCGGAAGAAGACAGGCAGCTCGCCCGGCACGGCTCGCACTCGCCCAGCGAGGATGGACGAGCCATGAGAGCCAGGTCGCGCCCGCCTCTCACGAAGGGGGATTGGAGGCGAGCTGATTCCCCAGGGGTGCGAATAGCTACTCAGAACAGCGGAGCCTCGCTGTTGGCAGATCAGGTTGGACTGCGCATAGCTATTCAGAACAGCGGAGTTTGGCTGTTGGCAGACCCAACCAGGGGCTTTTTGGTATTTCCAGGTCAGTTCTTTTGGTTATTGGCAGTTCAGATTCTGAAAATCTATAAATAAGACACAAGGGGTACCTCAGAGGACATGCTCTCAGTGCCTCCTGACTCTCATTCTCAAGTGTTCTCTGAGGGTACCTTAGCTCGGCTTCTGGCTAAGGAGGGGAAGCGCTCAGAGATCTTCCGGGTTTGTGGTGGGACCTCCCTACCGAGCCCTTGGGTCTGTTCTTTCTTGTCTCTTTTGTTGTTTTTCTTGCAGGAGCAAAGTAGGCGCGAGACCACCCCTTCCCCAAGGGTCGAACTCCACAAGAGACCGGATTCCGGTTTCAACATTTTGGTGCGGTGAGCGTGGAGGAGTGGTCAGTGCAGAAAAGCTTCGGCGAGCACAATGACGGGAGGTCAAGGATCTGACAGACAGGACTCGCCGCCCCCCCCCCCCCCCCCCCCGCCTCTCGCAACGGTGGGGATGTTGGAGGATTTCAGGAACGAGGTGCTGAACCTCGTTAAGTGCGCACTCGGCGCGCGGGCCGAGTGCTCGACTCCGGCAGCTCAGATTGCGGTCGCCCCTTCTTTAGGCGAAGACGCTCCTGGCAGGCGAGCCGGGAAGGAAGTGGCTGAGGAAGGCCGGGGGAGCGAGCTCTCGGGGCGCGAGCTCTTCCCCGGCTCGGCAGGCCGAGGTCGATTCGGCGAGTTGGGCTCGCGGGACTCGCCGGCTCGCCCGGTGGTTGGAAGCAGTCCATTCAGCGAGCTGGTCTCCTCAGCACCAGTGCCAGAAGGGTTCAGGGAGCCCGAGATGTCCTACTACACCGGGAAGGGAGACCCGGTGCAGCACGTCCAATGGTTCGAAGACGTGGTCTCCATCCGTCAGATGTCGGACGGATTCAAGTGTCGTCTCTTTGCCATCACCCTCCGAGAGAAGGCAAGAGAGTGGTTCCACCAGCTGCCGGCCAGTTCCATCTATTGCTTCGAGGACTTGCGCCGAGGGTTCATGTTGAGGTTCACTACCTCAAAGAAGAGGAAGAAGGAGTCCGAGTCCCTGTTCCACATAAAGCAGGGGGTGAACGAGACGCTGGGGAGCTATGTGGATCGGTTTCAGGAGGAGGTTACCCAGGTCCAGGAGATGCCGGGCCACAGTCTGATGATGGCCTTTGCCCTGGGCCTGCAGCAGGGTTTCTTCCGCATGGAGCTGAAGAGAGTTCCCCCTCTCTCCTACGAGGAACTGATGGAGAGGGCGGCGAGAGAGGTCGACGGGAGGCGTCGAATCCGGAGTTCGCAAGAAAGCTAGCCAGATGGGCCACCGAGGAAGAGAAGGAGTCGAAGGGGGGAAGAGCGCAGGAGGAAAGAAGAGGGGAGCCCAGGCAGAGGGAGCAGAGGCAGCTCCAAGGGCAGCAGCCGGGGTGGGGGCGCCAGGAGCCCGACCGTAGGCTGGGCTGGAGGCCAGAGTGGCAGGGGCAGGGGCCACAGAGGGGGTACTTCGGAAGGGGTCACTACCAGGGAAGGCAGGACCAGTTCCACCCACCGGGCTGGAGGCAGGGTCAGAGGCCTCGGCTCCCCGATCAGGAGGAGGCCATGGCCATAGCTCTGGGAGCAAGAAGGGGGATCATGAGAAGGAGGAGAAGGGAGTTCAGGGTGGAGCTGCCCTACTGCGACTTCCATCAGGAGGAGGGGCACGCCACAGCCACGTGCCCAGAATTCTTGGAGATGAGAGGGAAAAGGGGGCGGCAGCAGCAGCAGGAGGAGGCGCGGCAGGAAGTGAGGATCGAGGAGGTCCTGCCTCGGGCGGAGGAGGATCGCTGTGAAGACCGGGTGGATGTGGGGACCCGAGGAGGGATCAGAGTGATCCACGGGGGAGTGGGGATCGAGGCTTCCCGCAAGGCAAGTCTCCACACCATGTACCGGCGGAGCGTCGCCTCTACGTCCCAAACCCCGCCGCCAGAGGAGAGGATCACCTTCTCCAGAAGTGATATGCCGGACCACGAGGATCCGTTCTGTGATGCGCTGGTCATCAAGGCCGCCATCGAGAACTTCACTGTCTCTCGGATCCTCGTGGACAATGGGAGCTCCGTGAACGTCGTCTTCAAAAAGGCGTTTGACGCGATGCAGGTGGAGGCTAAGAGGGTGCTGGCCTCGGACGGGCCCTTGTTCGGGTTTTCGGGAGAAAGGAAGGAGGTAGAGGGAGGAGTCGGCCTCCACGTCACCCTGGGGGGGCAGTCCCGAAACTGCAAGTTCGTTATTGTGGACGCTCCCAGCAGCTACAGCACAATCTTCGGGAGGCCCCTGATCAGCGCCTTCCGCTGCGTCCCCTCATCTTTCCATCAGTGCTTGAAGTTCAACGCTGAGGGGGTGCAGGTCAGGGTTAGGGGGGACCCGAAGGTGGCACGGGAGTGCTACGTCACCGCGGTGAACACCATCTCTTGGCAGGAAGGAGCCGAGGAGATGGGGCGGAGGATGGAGGAGGACGAGCAGGAAGCCGGAGGGGTGGAGCTGGGTGTAACACCCCCTATCCGTCGCATAGCATATAGCAGTAGGTCCGGCCGGGGCCCGACGCCATATACCACAGACAGACCGGGTGGTTACGTATGGAAACCATCCAACCAATCATAACGTCCTACACAGAGCATTCTAGCGGAAGCAGTTTATATAAGTTGTAAACAAGAACCCAGCATTAGAGCACGAATGTCCACTAGTACATAATTAGGAATGTATACAAAATACCCAAAATCGGCCTTAAGGCCTTACAGAATGTTTCACTTGAATAATACATGATTTACAAACCTCGGCACGCAGGCCGGTCATACATGAATAAAACAGAAAACATTTCCACTTGGGCCTTCGAGGGCCAGCTTCGCAAAAAGGGCTTTAGCCCGCTATTGACCGCTTGGTCCAGCTGCACCTGCAAGCAACAAACCACCGCACGGTGGCAAACAAGGCAACAGTCAGCAATGCTGACCAAATTATAACGATCTCGCCCCCAACTCGGGGCGGCGATGCTCCTTCCCTGCATTTCATTAGCACAAGCGAGCAATGCATATAACCATAGCCATTTCATCACAGACATTGGCTCGTATGGCCACACGTCCCGTGCACTCAGGGCACATTCTCGGTGAACCGGTCGATGTCACGTCAATTAAAGCCATTAACATTCCGGACTCACCACCGCCACTTAGACGGCCAAACCTATGAGCAATTCGTCTTCCTGGCCTGGGTCACGACAATTTAAGCCATTGACCGCCGAAGACTCCCATCTATGCCAACGGCGAGTGCCACGTAACCTTAGGTCTCTCTAACCGAACGACATAAAGCGGGTACGGCTCCATCTAACCCGTGCTCACTTCGCAATGACAATTTAAGCCATTTGCGCGGGTCAAACTTTCACCGAGTCCCATTCTACCGCAAGACACATAACCCAGTTATGTTCGAGTTGGCTCTCAGGCCACCAAGTTGGCAAGATCTCGTATCCGCCCAGTTTTCCGGGTGCACCTTTGGGTTAGTCCCCAAGGCTCCTGGCTGCAATCTACCGCGTAGAAAACCCGAAAAACACCCAATAGCACGGAGTCTTCTCCGGCCTTATGCAATGCAACATCACCGATCCAGACTAACATGTCCGGGTAGGCTTCACACAAAATGCCTACGTCCGTTCTCGCATACGGACTCTGAACAACGGGGACTTTACATATCTACCCGAAGGAACGCCTCCAACTCTCCGCAAACTCGCGAGAGCGGGCTTCCTATGCTAAGAAAAGGAGTGATTCATGCTCAAGATGAGGATCGTTACCCTTGAGTTCCTCTTTGGCGCCATCGAAAAGTAATCGGATAGAAATCACCGCACTTGCGTTGCCTCCGTGGATCCGGAGTCGGCTTGCGATTCGGAGCTCCGAAGCTCCTCCAATGGCGGATCTAGCTCTTCTTCTTCTTGCCTTAGCTCTCCTCTCTCCAAGGGTTTAGAAAGAGAACAAGTGAAGAAAGTGATGGATTTTCTAAGTCAAAACCCGGGTATATCCTCTCAGGAACAACCCCCAGCTGTTGGATCTCAACCTAAGAAAACGAACGGCTTTGATTCGGGGCTGAAATGCCCAATCTGGACCGAACACGGCCTGGCACACGCCCGTGTCCAGGGCCGTGTGCCGCATTCGCCGTCAAAATCGAATCACCTGGAACCTCACACGGGTCTTGAACACGCCCGTGTTCGAGCTGACACGCCCGTGTTCCAACTGACACGGCCGTGTAGCCGGCCGTGTACCCCATGATTTTCCCCGTTTTCAACCCGAGCACTGCACGGGTCCTAGGACATGCCCGTGTCCTTGCCCGTGTCACCTTGACACGCCTGGGCCCCAGGCCGTGTACAAGGTCTCGACATTTCGTCGCGTGCAGTTCGACGACTGGATGACACGGCCTTGGACACGCCCGTGTCCTAGGCCGTGTGCCTTGTCTCGACGATCGTCGAGCGAATCTCGACGAATTCCCCGGGACGATCGTCGACACGGGTCGACACGCCCGGCGACACGCCCGTGTCGCGGGCCGTGTGCCCATTCTCGACGAATCGTCGAGTATATCTCGACGATTTCACGGCTAAGTGTCGACACGGGTCGACACGCCCTGCGACACGCCCGTGTCGCAGGCCGTGTGCCCATTCTCGACGAATCGTCGAGTATAACTCGACGACTTCGCGGCTAAGTGTCGACACACGCTTGACACGCCCTGGGACACGCCCGTGTCCCAGGCCGTGTGCCTTCTGCCAGAACCCAAACTGGCCCAAAATGTCCCCCTTTGCTCCTTTGAGTTTCGGGGCGTTACAACTCTCCCCCTGTTAAAAGAATTTCGCCCACGAAATTAAATAAAGGAAAGACATGTACAAAACTAAAATTTGTACCTGAGCTGAACAACTCCGGATATTCGTCAAGCATAGTCTGCTCTCGTTCCCAAGAGAGCTCCTCACGACCGCAATTGTCCCACCGGACCTTGACCATCCTGATCTCTTTATTGCGTAGCCGCTTGACCTCCGAGTCCTCAATCCGCACGGGCTTGACCTTTGTCGTTAGCCCACTTTCCACCGGCACTTGATCGACCGCGATCACTTGCGTAGGCTCTTGCACCGCCTTCCGAAGCACCGAAATGTGGAATACATCGTGTAAACCACCTAGCTCCACTGAAAGCTTCAATCTATAGGCCGCTTCACCAACTCGCTCCAGAACCTCGAACGGTCCAAGGTACCTCGGGCTTAGCTTTTTCAATCGCCGCACCCGCGAGACACCCTTGAATGGCTTTATCTTCAAGTATACATAATCGCCCACAGCGAACTCCACGTTCATGTGCTTGGCATTATAGTACTTTGCTTGCCGGTCCTGAGCGATAAGCAACGTCTCCCGAATGGTTCTCACCAAAGAAGTAGCGCCCTCTACTTCCGATCACTTATACAACTTTGACTCACCCGTTTCTATCCAAGACAACGGCGTGCGACATCTTCTACCATATAGGGCCTCGAAAGGCGCCATCTGAATACTCGCTTGGTAGCTGTTGTTGTATGCGAACTCCACCAGATAAAGGTGGTCCTCCCATTGCTTTCCAAAATCCAAGACACACATGCGAAGCATGTCTTCCATGGTTCTATTCACCCTCTCGGTCTGCCCATCCGTTTGTGGGTGGAAGGCTGTGCTAAACTTCAGCTTTGTTCCCAACATTTGCTGCACCAGCCTCCAATTATTGGACGTGAACCGCCCATCTCGGTCACTCACGATGCTGCGGGGCACACCATGAAGCCGCACTATGTTATCCACATATAGCTTTGTCAGCTTCTCCACCGGATCATCCTTCCTATGCGCAATAAAATGCGACACCTTCGTTAATCGATCCACGATCACCCAAATGGCGTCGTTCCCCTTTTGCGACCTTGGCAAACCGTGCACAAAGTCCATAGAGATGTCGTCAAATTTCCACTCCGGAATAGGCAAGGACTTAAGAAATCCTCCCGGCTTTTGGCACTCCGCCTTTACCAAGGCGCAGGTTTGGCACTTCGCTACGTATAGCGCCACATCCTTTTTCAAACCCGGCCACCAAAACAGTTTCTTCACATCGCGGTACATCTTCGTGCTCCCGGGGTGAATCGAGTACTTGGTATGATGTGCCTCGTACAACAACTCCACACGTAAATTGCCCACGCTCGGGACGCACAGACGACCGTCTTTCCAAAGAAATCCGTCCTCCACGACGAATTGGGAATTTGACCCATCCAGAGCCTCTATCATGAACTGCTCATATGAGCATCCATATCCAAAGCCTGCCGAATCCGATCAGCCAGGTCATATTGGACTTCAGTCCAATTCAAAACTGCTTCAGCACTTGATTGTCTGTCCACACAAACAATCTCCAACGCCTCCAACTCCCGCACCAACCGCTCATCGTGCACCGATAGCCAATTGTCTTGAGCTGGGGCTCGGCGACTCAACGCGTCCGCAACCGCATTCCCTTTGCCAGGCACGTAGTGGATCTTGAATGTATAGTCCCCCAGGAACTTCATCCACCTACGCTGCCGCATATTCAGATCCTTCTGATCTATCAGGTACTTTAGGCTCTTGTGATCGGTGTAGATATCAATCTTCACACCGTACAAATAGTGTCTCCACAGCTTCAAGGCAAAAATCATAGCCGTTAACTCCAAGTCATGGACCAGATAATTCCTCTCGTGCACTTTTAGCTGTCTCGAGCCATGAGCTATCACGCTTCCGTGCTGCAGTAGCACGCAACCCAAACCGCTGCCCGAAGCATCGCTATATATCTCATAGCCTTCGGTTCCACATGGCGAACTCAGCACAGGCGCCGTGGTCAAACGACACTTCAATTCCTCAAAAGCTCGCGCGCACTCCGGCGTCCAAACGAACTTATGCTCCTTCCTCGTCAAAGTAGTGAGAGGTAGCGCTATCCGCGAGAAGTTCTCTACGAAGCACCTATAATAACCGGCAAGCCCCAAAAAGCTCCGGACTTCTGCTACCATAGCAAGCTCAGGCCACTCCCGTATCGCAACAATCTTCGCCGGATCCACCGCAATACCCTCTCCACTCACTATATGCCCGAGGAACGCCACTGAGGATAGCCAAAACTCGCACTTTGAGAACTTGGCATACAACTGATTTCTCTTTAGCGTCTCCAACACCAAATGAAGATGCTTGAAGTGATCTTCCTCACTTTGAGAGTACACCAAAATATCGTCGATGAAGACGATCATGAAATGGTCCAAGTACTCCCTGAACGTCCTGTTCATCAAATCCATGAATACTGACGGCGCATTAGTCAGCCCAAACGGCATGACCGTAAACTCATAATGCCCGTACCTCGTACTAAACGCTGTCTTCGGGATATCACTCTCCCTTATCCGCAGCTGATAGTACCCAGCCTTGAGATCCAACTTCGAGTACACCGTCGACCCGACTAACTGATCAAAGAGATCATCAATCCTAGGGATCGGGTACTTGTTCTTCTCCGTCAGCTTGTTTAGCTCCCGATAATCAATACATAGCCTCAAGCTTCCGTCCTTCTTCTTAACAAAGAGGACCGGTGCGCTCCAAGGCGAAGAACTCGGGCGCACATACCCTTGCTCCAACAACTCTTGCAGTTGAACTTTCAGCTCCGTCCATTTCCTTAGGCGCTAGCCGATACGGAGATCGTGACACAGGCTTTGCACCTGGCACTAGCTCGATCGTAAAATCTATCTCCCGTTGAGGCGGGGCTCCAGGAAGATCTGCGGGGAACACATCAGGGTATTCCGATACCACTGAAATACAATCCAAAGCGGGCTTCGGCTTTGCAACCTCCACTAGTGTAAAGAACAGTTCTGCTCCAGCACGAACCGCCTTCACCACCTGAAGAGCAGACATCAACGTCTTGCTCGACCCCTTTAAGCCCGTAAACGTCGTCTCACGACTCGCTCCCAGCTTAACTTCCTTGCTACCGCAATCTATATGGGCTTGCTGCTCCGAGAGCCAGTCCATGCCAAATATGACGTCGAACTCCACTAACGGAAGTAAAGACGCTCGCAGGTCGAACTCCTGCTCCCCAATACGAATCTTAACATCGCAGATCCTATCCGCTCGCATCGAACACCCATTGGGCAACAACACATCCAACTTATCCTTCGCCATCGAGGAAGGGACCCGATGCGTATTATAAATCCTTCGGACAAGAAGGAGTGTGAAGCTCCCGTATCGAAGAGTGCTCGTGCCGGATTTTCACAAATCAATACAAATCCTAAACAAGTAGTGGTAAGGTAACATGCGCATAACAAGCATATAAAGAAATTGACTTGCTATAAATTAAACCGTACCTGTCACCACATCAGCTTGTTTAATGGCCTCCTGTTGGCCAAGATTGTAGACCCTTGGTTGGGCCGGAGCATAGTGGGATGCGGTCGACTCCACCGCCTTTCCCTTCTCTTCATAAGTGGCTCCCGGCCTCCTCTCGGACTTAGGACGTCCGCTCCAACAATCACGGGCAAAGTGCCCCGTCTTTCCGCATGTAAAACACGCGCCCGGGGTCCGACTCGTAGTCGCCCCAGAAGCGCCAGAAGGAGCTGGACCCGAAGTCCTATGCTTCTTGAAAGACCTCCGATAGCCGGACTTTGAAGTAGTCGGCACTCTGAACTCAGATTTCTTTTCACCCAAGCTTTTCTTCGCTTGCACGTTCTTCATGTCCTTCTCCAAGGACCGGGCAGTATTGACCAAGGTTAAGAAACCCTGCGTCATCGGCCCCGACAGTAATAGTCTCAGCTCATCCCTCAAGCCTTCATAAAAACGATTAGTCTTGCGCTCCTCATCCATGATGGTGGAGCTAGCATAACGACTCAACCGCGTAAACTCGTGGAGATATTCATCCACGCTCCGCTCACCCTGCACCAACCTCAGGAACTCATTCTCCATTGAAATCCTCTGAGTAGAAGGGAGGTATCTTGCCAAGAATAATCTCGAGAACTCCTCCATCGAGACATCACAAAGTTGCCTACCTCTCAGTAAGTGCAGCTCCAAACCTTCCCACCACATCCTCGCTTCACCGTCCAGCAGGAACGTAGCGATGGTGGTCATTTGCCACTCCTCCGTCTCCGTCGCTGTCATGACTCTCTTCACCCTGGAGAGCCAGTCTTCAGCCTGAGATGGGGTTCCCAACCCCGAGAATAACGGAGGGTTAAAGCTCATTACATGCTTTAGCTGCCTCTCAGTTGCCCTCCTTGGCACTATTGGTTCTACAACCACTTGCTCCACCCTCCTCGGCTCAGCCTCTTGCAGAGGTTCTTGCTCCATCACAGGAGCGGGCTGCTGCGCTTGCCTTCCAGGCTGCGCATTAATCACGGCCAACACCGCTTCAGCCACCAATCGAATATTCTCAGCCGACAGAGGTGTTGCGGGAGCAACATCCGGTGCACTGCTAGCCTCAGAAACTCGGCGTTCTGATGGCCCAACACCACTTCTGGTCACCTATAGTGGTACAAAACACCGTTAAGCGACCACATAACATTGCAAACGGCAATTATAGGAACACGCAGGTTCCTCAAACACGAGTATTTTCATTCCTAAGTGGACATTCATGGGTTCTTTTACCATTATAACGATGACGCACACAATGTGCTCACCACCCCTTAAAAAGGATTCGCCCACGAATTCACTTTAAGCCCGACCAAAACCAGTAGTCTGATACCAAATTGTAACACCCCCTATCCGTCGCATAGCATATAGCAGTAGGTCCGGCCGGGGCCCGACGCCATATACCACAGACAGACCGGGTGGTTACGTATGGAAACCATCCAACCAATCTAACGTCCTACACAGAGCATTCTAGCGGAAGCAGTTTATATAAGTTGTAAACAAGAACCCAGCATTAGAGCACGAATGTCCACTAGTACATAATTAGGAATGTATACAAAATACCCAAAATCGGCCTTAAGGCCTTGCAGAATGTTTCACTTGAATAATACATGATTTACAAACCTCGGCACGCAGGCCGTTCATACATGAATAAAACAGAAAACATTTCCACTTGGGCCTTCGAGGGCCAGCTTCGCAAAAAGGGCTTTAGCCCGCTATTGACCGCTTGGTCCAGCTGCACCTGCAAGCAACAAACCACCGCACGGTGGCAAACAAGGCAACGGTCAGCAATGCTGACCAAATTATAACGATCCCGCCCCCAACTCGGGGCGGCGATGCTCCTTCCCTGCATTTCATTAGCACAAGCGAGCAATGCATATAACCATAGCCATTTCATCACAGACGTTGGCTCGTATGGCCACACGTCCCGTGCACTCAGGGCACATTCTCGGTGAACCGGTCGATGTCACGTCAATTAAAGCCATTAACATTCCGGACTCACCACCGCCACTTAGACGGCCAAACCTATGAGCAATTCGTCTTCCTGGCCTGGGTCACGACAATTTAAGCCATTGACCGCCGAAGACTCCCATCTATGCCAACGGCGAGTGCCACGTAACCTTAGGTCTCTCTAACCGAACGACATAAAGCGGGTACGGCTCCATCTAACCCGTGCTCACTTCGCAACGACAATTTAAGCCATTTGCGCGGGTCAAACTTTCACCGAGTCCCATTCTACCGCAAGACACATAACCCAGTTATGTTCGAGTTGGCTCTCAGGCCACCAAGTTGGCAAGATCTCGTATCCGCCCAGTTTTCCGGGTGCACCTTTGGGTTAGTCCCCAAGGCTCCCTGCTGCAATCTACCGCGTAGAAAACCCGAAAAACACCCAATAGCACGGAGTCTTCTCCGGCCTTATGCAATGCAACATCACCGATCCAGACTAACATGTCCGGGTAGGCTTCACACAAAATGCCTACGTCCGTTCTCGCATACGGACTCTAAACAACGGGGACTTTACATATCTACCCGAAGGAACGCCTCCAACTCTCCGCAAACTCGCGAGAGCGGGCTTCCTATGCTAAGAAAAGGAGCGATTCATGCTCAAGATGAGGATCGTTACCCTTGAGTTCCTCTTTGGCGCCATCGAAAAGTAATCGGATAGAAATCACCGCACTTGCGTTGCCTCCGTGGATCCGGAGTCGGCTTGCGATTCGGAGCTCCGAAGCTCCTCCAATGGCGGATCTAGCTCTTCTTCTTCTTGCCTTAGCTCTCCTCTCTCCAAGGGTTTAGAAAGAGAACAAGTGAAGAAAGTGATGGATTTTCTAAGTCAAAACCCAGGTATATCCTCTCAGGAACAACCCCCAGCCGTTGGATCTCAACCTAAGAAAACGAACGGCTTTGATTCGGGGCTGAAATGCCCAATCTGGACCGAACACGGCCTGGCACACGCTCGTGTCCAGGGCCGTGTGCCGCATTCGCCGTCAAAATCGAATCACCTGGAACCTCACACGGGTCTCGAACACGCCCGTGTTCGAGCTGACACGCCCGTGTTCCAACTGACACGGCCTTGTAGCCGGCCGTGTACCCCATGATTTTTGTCACAACCCGCATTTTCTCAACGATAAAATCGTATCAGAGCAAGAGAAAACACGTGCCGTGATGCCACGCCGTGCAGGGGATAACTGCACGCGCTCAGGCAAAACTCCAGACCTTAGATTTAAGGAAAATCGTTGATTAATTATGAAAGAAAAGCAGTTATGTTCATTGGCCGTATCCCTCGGCACGGTGGATCAGCTAGTCCACAATTAAAAGTATAAGTATACGCAGCAGAAAATAGTTTGGTTCAATTAAGTTGACACCCTAGTGAGCATAAGTGTCCCCGAGGGGCAACTCATGGTATGCACAACTCTAATGTGAATATAATAGATATAAAAAAAAGGTAGACTTTTACGCTAAGGAAATATAGTGACTTTGTTTTATAATTATGCTATGCATGATATACATATAATAATGCTTTTAGGGTTTAAAATATCTAACATGCAACCTAGCAAAAATCCTTCCCAGAAGCAAGTAAACAACCACTAAAAGGCAAAAACAGCAGTTTAAGTTCATACCCAGCATCGCAAGAAGCCACCAGTGGGCGCCAACAACCTGACACGAACCCACTGGTGAGTATGTATGTCTATACAGAAAAGTAAAGAACTACCTCACAAAATCGGGATCAGCTGTCTCAGCTACCCAAGAGGCCACAAGCCAGCCCCACCAAAAGAACTAGCCGCTGAACCGGCTACAACCTGGACCTGAGGCATTCAAGAAAAGAACACCTCAGCAAGGAAATAATCAAAAGTGAAAATAAAACATTAGAGTTAAGAGCAAAAAGAAGGGTTTACCAACCCGACAACAAGCTGCTATAAGCAAAAGAAAGAGCATGACAGTAAGAAAAGAGCACTGTCTAAAGCACAACAAAGCACACCAGGTGCGAGCAATAAAAGCAACATGCTCAACGAAAGAGTCTAACATTCCTAATACGTGGGTAAGTGGCAGTGGTCAAAAAAAAACATGGATCTGAATTCATAACCAGAATCAGATTCAAAAAGGGCTAAGGGGTCGCCAGTGGCAGATTTAGGGTCCCACACCAACCCAAACCAGGGCAAACAGGTCGTGGCCACAGCTCTCCACATCAAAATACACCCCTCTTAGAGGCCACTAAACATTGCACCACCTGCCACAACCCAAGAGACGGCAAGCAAAAATTTGCCGAACACCCAATACCACCCCCTAAAGGAAGGGAAAAGTCACACTAACAATCCTAAGGTACACCTGAACTCAAGACAGAAAAAGTCGAGCCCACTCGACGCAGCGTTGAGTAAACTCCACTCACCTGACGCTAGAAAAAAAATACTTAGCCGCAAGTTCTAAGCTAGGTGACGGCGTTGAGTGAGCCGAGCTCACTCGACGCTGTCAGCGCTTTCCACTTAGGGTAAACGTAAGTCTCGTTAAAAATCGCAGCCTAAGCTCTCTCATTGCGAGCAAGCAGAGAGTTGGCAATCTAATCCCAACCCTCCGTTCCATCCTAACTACTCGGGACTATCGCAACCAAACCTGAACCACCTCTACCGCAGCCTCACCCTAACTCTAGCTACCCACTGAACACCAAACCTCCGACAAAAGAGAACATGATTAAAATTCCAGAAAGAAAAAAAAGTAAAGGATCAGCACTTGACTAAAAGCTTGATGAAAATAATTCAACCTGCTGCCCTAGGGAGGAAAAACAAGGTGAACAGAGCTTATGCACAAGAAATAAAAACAGATCATAGGTTGGAAATAAATTTGGCAAGGGCAAGGGGCCACTTGCCTCTACCTCTTCGGAAAAACAAACAACAGCCGCACCACGGCTTGGCTCCGGCGGCAAGATCGGCCACCTAGAAGACCAAAGCTGAAACTTGAGGGAAGAAAGAAATCAGATATTTAGAAATTCCTGGAATCGAACCCTAAATCAAGAAAAACTTACATGGAAGGGAAGATCTAGCCGAGAGCAAGCCGAATCCGCTAACACATGAGAAAAACGGGCTCTAACCTTCCCGAAATCGCCGGCCAAAACAACCACCGCCTCCTCTCAAAACCCTTCCGCTGGAAGCTCTCCAGACTCGGGAACGATGAAAAAAAAATGAGGAAAAACAGTTCACGGCAACAAAAGACGATTTCAGGAAAAAAGTACGGAACACGCCCAAGACACGCCCGTGACACGGCCCGACACGCCCGTGTCACGGGGCGTGTACTCACACGCTCGACGAACGTCGATCTCTACTCGACGAAAACACGGGACACGCCCCCCAGACACGCCCGTGACACGGCCTGACACGCCCGTGTCACGGGGCGTGTACTCACACACCTACCCCACTCGACGACCGTCGATCTCAGCTCGACGAAACAGGTGACACGCCCTATGACACGCCCGTGTCACAGGCCGTGTACCAACTCGAACACCGCCCGACGATCGTGGAGCGCCGATCGTCGAACAGAGAGACACGCCCCAAGGTCACGCCCGTGTTCGACACGACACGCCCGTGACAAGGTCGTGTTCTCACTAAACACCGCCTGACGACCATCGAGCGCAGCTCGACGAACCGAAGGGGGACATGCCCGTGACACGCCCGTGTCACGGCCGTGTACCTACAAAAAAAAACCCCGTCGACCAAAAATTCGACGACCGGAGAAACGGGAGCTCTGCCCGAGCACGACACGCCCTGGGTCACGGGCGTGACCAAGGCCGTGTCACCCAAACTTACACAAAAAAGAAACCTGCAAATACCTAGCCAACAAGAAACAAGGCACCTGCCTACAAGCTCAGCCACAACGGCCACACACTGCACAGCAAACATTACAAACATGCAGCTAACAAAACAACGCCGAAACGACGCGAAGGCAAACGATCTCGGATTTCGACCAAAACTCGCACCGTAGCTAAACAACCAAGCCACGAAAACAACGGCGAGGTCGAAAACAACATCCGACGATCGAACACTCGGGCTAACACCTCCCGAAGCCAAAACGCAAGCATTTCCCTAAGAGGCCCAACCGAGTCACCAAAACAGACTCCGGCTAGCTGGGGAAACTTGCCAACTGGCTACAACTAGGCTACACAAGGAACCTACAGAGCTAGGACCGCGCTCTACAACGGCGAAGGGCCGGAAATGCGTCATCGTAACGCCAATCCAAAATCAAACAAAACACAGAAAAACCGGGGGCGTTACAGCCACTCCCCCTAAAAGAAAGTTTCGCCTCGAAACTTTACTCACAACACTCCTATGACGAAGGAGAGAGAAAGAGCCAGGAAAGGACTATATAATCATAAATAAAACAAAACATAACAGGCACAAGCTCAGGAAAACAGATGAGGGTGAGCCTCCCTCATAGCCGACTCCAACTCCCAAGTCGCGCTTTCTACATCCTGATTCCTCCATAAAACTTTAACCATCGGAATAGACTTCTTCCGCAGTGCACGAACCTGAGAATCCAGAATGCGGACAGGCACCTCCACATAAGAAAGATTCGGCTCCAACTGAGGTATAGAATCCAAAACCTGCCTGTCATTCATCACACATTTCCGCAGCTGACTGACGTGGAAGACGTTATGCACGCCAGGGAAATTTACGGGCAACGCCAGTCTATAAGCTGATATCCCAATCCGCTCAACAATCGGAAACGGCCCCACGAACCTCGGGTCCAACTTCCTGTTCTTGCCAAAACGCTTGACTCCGATCAACGGGGAGACCTTTAAGAACACTGTGTCCCCCACCAAAAATTCCAAATCCGATCTACGCCGATTGGCATTTTTCTCATATCTCTCTTGGGCTATCCGAAGCTTTTCCCGAATAAGCTTCACAGCAGTTTCCATCTCCTCGAGTGCTTCTGGACCCAACAAAGGTCTCTCGCCAACCTCAGCCCAAAACAAGGGAGTCCTGCAGCGCCTCCCATACAAAGCTTCAAAAGGAGCCATTTGCAAGCTTTCTTGATAACTGTTATTATACGCAAATTCCATAAGCCGCAAGCGCTCATCCCACGCTCCTCCGTGCTCCAGAACATAGCATCGGATCATATCTTCCATAATCTGATTTACTCGCTCCGTCTGACCATTGGTCTGGGGATGATAGGCTGTGGAATATCTCAAATCTGTGCCCAACCCTTCTTGAAGGCTCTTCCAAAAACGAGACGTAAACCTGGAGTCTCGATCTGATATGATACTCATGGGTACACCATGCAATCTAATAACCTCATCCAAATACAGCTCGGCTATCTTCCTCATCGGATAATCGATCTTAAATGGTACGAAGTGAGCACTCTTCGTCAATCTGTCTACGATCACCCAAACTGAATCATGCCCTTTAGGAGATCTCGGTAAGCCTGTAATGAAATCCATCGAGATACTCTCCCACTTCCACATCGGAATCTCTAAGGGAGTTAGCTTGCCACCAGGCCGTCCATGGTCGGCCTTCACACGCCTGCAAGTGAAGCACTCAGAAACAAATCTGGCTATGTCCTTCTTCATCCCATACCACCACGCAATCTGCTTTAAATCATGGTACATTTTGGTAGACCCTGGATGGTAGGCAACACTAGATCCGTGGGCTTCTCTGCACACCATATTCCGGATATCCCAACCGCGGGAATACAAAACCTGCCACGAAACTTCAAGGTACCCGCATCATCTATAGAGAAATCTGGTAATTCACCTTTTTCAGCTCGAAGGTACAAATGCAAAAGATCGGGATCATCTTTCTGATGCAGTCGCGTAAGCGCAATCCACGAAGGTTCTGCCACTGCCAAGCTACTCTGCGAATCGCAGCTTCCAACAGAAATGTCCATCAAAAGAAACTCTTCCACAAGACGCTCGGCGGAGAGATTGAAAATCTTTCCTGACTTCCGACTTAGGGCATCGGCCACCACATTCGCCTTACCCGGATGGTACTGGATTTCAACATCATAGTCGGCCACGTACTCCAACCACCACCGTTGGCGCAGATTCAACTCTTTTGAGTGAAGACATACTTCAAACTCTTATGATCCGTGAAAATCTTGCACTGCGCGCCATACAGCAAATGCCTCCACAATTTCAACGCATAGATCACAGCTGCAAACTCCAGGTCATGCGTAGGGTAATTCCTCTCATGAGTCTTTAGCTGCCTCGACCCGTACACAATCACCTTCCCGCCCTGCATCAAAACGCAGCCCAGTCCGACGTGCGACGCGTCCACATATATATCATACTCACTATCTTCAGTAGGCAAAGACAAAACTGGAGCGGAACATAACCTTCTTTTTAATTCCTCAAAAGCCTCCTCACACTTACTATCCCATAAGAAGGCTGCATTCTTCTGCGTCAACCTGGTCAACGGCGCAGACAAAGTAGAGAATCCCTCTACGAATCTCCTATAATATCCAGCCAAGCCCAAGAAACTTCTGATCTCTTTGGGAGTAACAGGCCTCGCCCATTCCATAACAGCAGCGATCTTTTCTGGGTCCACCGATATTCCCTCCTTATTCACCACGTGGCCGAGAAAAGAGACTTGAGGCAACCAAAATTCGCATTTGCTCAGCTTGGCGTATAGCTTATGGTCTCTCAGAGTCGCCAAGACCAGACGCAAATGCCGATCATGCTCCTCCGCATTCTTAGAATATACCAAAACGTCATCTATAAAGACAATCACAAACTTATCCAGAAAATCCTTGAAAACTCTATTCATCAGATCCATAAAAGCTGAGGGCGCATTAGTCAAACCAAATGACATAACTAAAAACTCAAAATGCCCATGACGAGAGCGGAACGCCGTCCGCGGAACATCTGACTCCCGAATCCTCAACTGGTGATAGCCCGATCGAAGATCTATCTTGGAAAACACGGCACTACCACGCAGTTGGTCAAACAGATCGTCAATCCGAGGCAAAGGGTACCTGTTCTTAATAGTAACCTTGTTCAGTTCTCTATAGTCGATGCATAGCCTCATCGACCCATCCTTCTTTTTAACGAACAGCACTGGAGCACCCATGGTGAAGAACTCGGCCTAATGAACCCTTTTGCCAACATCTCATCCAGCTGAATTCGCAACTCTTCCAGCTCTCGCGGGGCCATCCGGTACGGCGCCTTGGCGATAGGACGCGTGCCTGGCTCCAAATCTATAGCAAACTCAACATCTCGATCGGGTGGAAGACCGGGAAGATCATCAGGAACACATCGGAGAAGTCACACACCACAGGGATCTCTTGCAAACACGGCACTCTAACAGCAGCCCCTACCAGGGAGACCACACAGGCAGAACAACCAGAATCAAGCAACTTCCGAGCACGCACCACAGAAATGACTGGAGACTCCTGGAGAGAATACCCAAAAACGCTCCCTGGCTGACCGTTGTCCTTGACGAAGTCCAAGCGCTTACCCTTGCACTGGATCACAGCATCGTACCTTGACAACCAGTCCATGCCCAAGATAACATCGAAGTCCTCCAGGTCAATCACCTTCAGATCTGCCTTGGCTAGAAAATCCCCAACAAGATCGGACAATCAAGGACACCCAGGTCCGTAACCACAGAGTCACCGGAGGGGAACTTAATGCAAAAGGCACCACCAACATGATCTAGGCCCAAACTGAACCGCTCCACGAAGGCTCTAGCCACAAACGAGTGGGTAGCGCCTGAATCGAAGAGAACGCGCGCCCAGCGGTTCTTTACCTTAAATCGTCCTACAAATAGCGCACGCATCTAAGGAAACAAACGCTAAAACGAAAACTACAACCATAAAGGGAGCATAACGAAACGACTGAGGAGAAATCAAACCTGAGATAACCTGGGTCGAAGTCTGTGCTTCGTCTGCCGAAAGCACATTCAGCTTCCCCTTTCCTCTATCCAATTGCTGAGGCGGTGGCAAAGCCTGGAGGGGTACTGGCTGCAGAATAGGCTGGGTCTGTGGGCACTTTGTCTTGAGATGACCCTTCTGCCCACACTGAAAACAGACTTTATCTTTCAACCAGCAACGGGCAGCCTCATGCCCCTTCCTTCCACACCAGGCACACACCAAGTCTCCTCTGGGAGCACCCTGAATTGCGTGTACCTGATCCTTCTTCTGCACTCCAAACCTTTTGAAACACTTCTCAAAGGGGTGGCCTGGTCGGCCACAGAAACTACAAACCTCCTTGCTCTTCTTCCTCGAGACCGCATCGGGTTCCTGAGGGCTCTTCCCTCCACCGGACTTTCGCTTATCCTTCCACAACTGCTGACCTCTATTCTTGGCATTCTCAATGGCCTCAACCCTCAAGGCAGCTTCGACCACGCTGGCATAACTGACTGCGCCGTAGGCATTCGCTAACTGCTGAATGTCGCTCCTTAGTCCACCCAGAAATCGCTTAACTCGGTCTGCTTCAACGCTCACCAGACCAGGAGCAAACCGGCTCAACTTACTAAACTCAATCTCATACTCACTGACCGTGAGTTTCCTCTGCTTCAAATGGAGAAAGTCATTCATCAGCCGGTCCCTCTCAACTGAAGGCAAAAACTTACTCAACTGCATCCCTTTAAATGACTCCCAAGAGCATCCTGCCACCAAGCTCTCCTTCTCCCTCAACCACCAATTCTTTGCTAAGCCCTTGAGCTGGTAGGCAGCGAGCATCACTCTATGATCATCCGTAATCCCCGAATAAGAGAACATCTCCTCAATAGTAATCAGCCACTCATCCAAAATCATGAAATCTGCTTGCCCATCATAAGTAGGGGGTCTCAGTCGCTGAAACTGGGATATAAACGCCATCTCCGGAGGCACCACAACCAAAGGCACGGGAGGAGCAGGAGGGGCAGGAACAGCTACCCCCTCTGCGGGGTCCGGAACTCTCGGGGCCTGTCCCGCCACTACTGCTACTAGGGACTAAATCTGAGCCTGCATAGCTACCACCTGCCTCGATAGGGTCTCATTACTCTGCCGCAGGTTTTCTACCAACGCCTCGCTCTGCGCTCCTGACGTCTCACCCTCGGATTGGGGGGTCGACCTCGTTGCAGGACGTCTCGCCATCCTAAAATCGCACAAGCTTTAGACGAAACTTAGCCCAACAGCTAGAAAAAAACTACCCGGTACAGACAAACACACTTAAATATGAACTTCAACTGCAAAACTTGCTCTGGGAGTTGTTTTATCATGATGATGTTATGCTTAACCTAAGATGGTTCACCACCATCATACTAACTCATGTGCCTAAACCATGAATGCATGTATTTGTATTCTCTTTGACTCAAAACCATGTGTGTACGTATGTCATCCTGCAAATCTTTAGCTTAACACGTTGTGCTTATGAAATGTTATGCTATGCATGATGTGCTATGCATTCTAAAAAAAGGCCTTAATGCATGCCATGGGCGGCGTACACATGAAAATGTTATGCATCCCATACTACATAACATTCCCATGCAACGAAAAAGAAAACGTGCTAGCCACATTCATGTGGTGAGGTTATGCATCCCATACTACATAACCCTCACATGTTGCCTCCTATGGTGGATCCATATACAAACACATATTATGCATCCCATACTACATAATATGCCCCATATACTTCTTTATGCTCATGAGTGTAGTGTTCGTGCTTTAGCCAAGACGTGTTGATGACATATCGGTGTGTGTATGGTATGACGCTAACCACTAATGCAATCAAGGGGAAAGGTTGCCCGACCATTTGTCAAGCAACCTCCCTCTGATACCAACTGTCACAACCCGCATTTTCTCAATGATAAAATCGTATCAGAGCAAGAGAAAACACGTGCCGTGATGCCACGCCGTGCAGGGGATAACTGCACGCGCTCAGGCAAAACTCCAGACCTTAGATTTAAGGAAAATCGTTGATTAATTATGAAAGAAAAGCAGTTATGTTGATTGGCCGTATCCCTCGGCACGGTGGATCAACTAGTCCACAATTAAAAGTATAAGTATACGCAGCAGAAAATAGTTTGGTTCAATTAAGTTGACACCCTAGTGAGCATAAGTGTCCCCGAGGGCAACTCATGGTATGCACAACTCTAATGTGAATATAATAGATATATAAAAAAAAGGTAGACTTTTACGCTAAGGAAATATAGTGACTTTGTTTTATAATTATGCTATGCATGATATACATATAATAATGCTTTTAGGGTTTAAAATATCTAACATGCAACCTAGCAAAAATCCTTCCCAGAAGCAAGTAAACAACCACTAAAAGGCAAAAACAGCAGTTTAAGTTCATACCCAGCATCGCAAGAAGCCACCAGTGGGCGCCAACAACCTGACACGAACCCACTGGTGAGTATGTATGTCTATACAGAAAAGTAAAGAACTACCTCACAAAATCGGGATCAGCTGTCTCAGCTACCCAAGAGGCCACAAGCCAGCCCCACCAAAAGAACTAGCCGCTGAACCGGCTACAACCTGGACCTGAGGCATTCAAGAAAAGAACACCTCAGCAAGGAAATAATCAAAAGTGAAAATAAAACATTAGAGTTAAGAGCAAAAAGAAGGGTTTATCAACCCGACAACAAGCTGCTATAAGCAAAAGAAAGAGCATGACAGTAAGAAAAGAGCACTGTCTAAAGCACAGCAAAGCACATCAGGTGCGAGCAATAAAAGCAACATGCTCAACGAAAGAGTCTAACATTCCTAATACGTGGGTAAGTGGCAGTGGTCAAAAAAAAACATGGATCTGAATTCATAACCAGAATCAGATTCAAAAAGGGCTAAGGGGTCGCCAGTGGCAGCTTTAGGGTCCCACACCAACCCAAACCAGGGCAAACAGGTCGTGGCCATAGCTCTCCACATCAAAATCCACCCCTCTTAGAGGCCAATAAACATTGCACCACCTGCCACAACCCAAGAGATGGCAAGCAAAAATTTGCCGAACACCCAATACTACCCCGTAAAGGAAGGGAAAAGTCACACTAACAATCCTAAGGTACACCTGAACTCAAGACAGAAAAAGTCGAGCCCACTCGACGCAGCGTTGAGTAAACTCCACTCACCTGACGCCAGAAAAAAATACTTAGCCGCAAGTTCTAAGCTAGGTGACGGCGTTGAGTGAGCCGAGCTCACTCGACGCTGTCAGCGCTTTCCACTTAGGGTAAACGTAAGTCTCGTTAAAAATCGCAGCCTAAGCTCTCTCATTGCGAGCAAGCAGAGAGTTGGCAATCTAATCCCAACCCTCCGTTCCGTCCTAACTACTCGGGACTATCGCAACCAAACCTGAACCACCTCTACCGCAGCCTCACCCTAACTCTAGCTACCCACTGAACACCAAACCTCCGACAAAAGAGAACATGATTAAAATTCCAGAAAGAAAAAAAAGTAAAGGATCAGCACTTGACTAAAAGCTTGATGAAAATAATTCAACCTGCTGCCCTAGGGAGGAAAAACAAGGTGAACAGAGCTTATGCACAAGAAATAAAAACAGATCATAGGTTGGAAATAAATTTGGCAAGGGCAAGGGGCCACTTGCCTCTACCTCTTCGGAAAAACAAACAACAGCCGCACCATGGCTTGGCTCCGGCGGCAAGATCGGCCACCTAGAAGACCAAAGCTGAAACTTGAGGGAAGAAAGAAATCAGATATTTAGAAATTCCTGGAATCGAACCCTAAATCAAGAAAAACTTACATGGAAGGGAAGATCTAGCCGAGAGCAAGCCGAATCCGCTAACACATGAGAAAAACGGGCTCTAACCTTCCCGAAATCGCCGGCCAAAACAACCACCGCCTCCTCTCAAAACCCTTCCGCTGGAAGCTCTCCAGACTCGGGAACGATGAAAAAAAAATGAGGAGGAAAAACAGTTCACGGCAACAAAAGACGATTTCAGGAAAAAAAGTACGGAACACGCCCAAGACACGCCCGTGACACGGCCCGACACGCCCATGTCACGGGGCGTGTACTCACACGCTCGACGAACGTCGATCTCTACTCGACGAAAACACGGGACACGCCCCCCAGACACGCCCGTGACACGGCCCGACACGCCCGTGTCACGGGGCGTGTACTCACACACCTACCCCACTCGACGACCGTCGATCTCAGCTCGACGAAACAGGTGACACGCCCTATGACACGCCCGTGTCACAGGCCGTGTACCAACTCGAACACCGCCCGACGATCGTGGAGCGCCGATCGTCGAACAGAGAGACACGCCCCAAGGTCACGCCCGTGTTCGACACGACACGCCCGTGATAAGGTCGTGTTCTCACTAAACACCGCCTGACGACCATCGAGCGCAGCTCGACGAACCGAAGGGGGACACGCCCGTGACACGCCCGTGTCACGGCCGTGTACCTACAAAAAAAAACCCCGTCGACCAAAAATTCGTCGACCGGAGAAACGGGAGCTCTGCCCGAGCACGACACGCCCTGGGTCACGGGCGTGACCAAGGCCGTGTCACCCAAACTTACACAGAAAAAAGAAACCTGCAAATACCTAGCCAACAAGAAACAAGGCACCTGCCTACAAGCTCAGCCACAACGGCCACACACTGCACAGCAAACATTACAAACATGCAGCTAACAAAACAACGCCGAAACGACGCGAAGGCAAATGATCTCGGATTTCGACCAAAACTCGCACCGTAGCTAAACAACCAAGCCACGAAAACAACGGCGAGGTCGAAAACAACATCCGACGATCGAACACTCGGGCTAACACCTCCCGAAGCCAAAACGCAAGCATTTCCCTAAGAGGCCCAACCGAGTCACCAAAACAGACTCCGGCTAGCTGGGGAAACTTGCCAACTGGCTACAACTAGGCTACACAAGGAACCTACAGAGCTAGGACCGCGCTCTACAACGGCGAAGGGCCGGAAATGCGTCATCGTAACGCCAATCCAAAATCAAACAAAATACAGAAAAACCGGGGGCGTTACAATTTTCCCCCGTTTTCAACCCGAGCACTGCACGGGTCCTAGGACACGCCCGTGTCCTTGCCCGTGTCACCTTGACACGCCTGGGCCCCAGGCCGTGTACAAGGTCTCGACATTTCGTCGCGTGCAGTTCGACGACTGGATGACACGGCCTTGGACATGCCCGTGTCCTAGGCCGTGTGCCTTGTCTCGACGATCGTCGAGCGAATCTCGACGAATTCCCCGGGACGATCGTCGACACGGGTCGACACGCCCGGCGACACGCCCGTGTCGCGGGCCGTGTGCCCATTCTCGACGAATCGTCGAGTATATCTCGACGATTTCACGGCTAAGTGTCGACACGGGTCGACACGCCCTGCGACACGCCCGTGTCGCAGGCCGTGTGCCCATTCTCGACGAATCGTCGAGTATAACTCGACGACTTCGCGGCTAAGTGTCGACACACGCTTGACACGCCCTGGGACACGCCCGTGTCCCAGGCCGTGTGCCTTCTGCCAGAACCCAAACTGGCCCAAAACGTCCCCCTTTGCTCCTTTGAGTTTCGGGGCGTTACACTGGGAGTGAAGGACTGCGCACAGAAGGCGGAAGGAGATTCAGAGGAAGTGGCCGAAGTAAGGGCCGTGGGAGGGGAGATGTAGGTAGAGGTCCCCGTTCCGGAGGAAGGGGACGCCGAAGGATGGGGGGATCGGTCCAGTTTGGAGGCCGCAGAAGAAGTGGTGGAGCTGGAGGTGTTCACCCGGGGTGGAAGGATGGAGAAGGTTCGCATCAGCGGAGGGCTGACCCCGGAGGACCAGGGCAGGATGCTGGAGTGCATCCAGAAGAACGTGGACATCTTCGCCTGGAACGCCGCGGAGATGCCGGGGGTTGACGCGGATGTGGCCTGCCACCGCCTCAACTTGGACCCGGGGACACGCCCCGTTCAGCAGAAGAAGAGATCCACGGCGGACAAGCTGGCGGAACCCATCAGGGAGGAGGTGGCAAAGCTTCTCAAAGCCGGCTTCGTGTCCGAAATTCAGTACCCCGGCTGGGTCTCAAACGTTGTGATGGTCAAAAAAGGAGACGGCCGCTGGCGGTTGTGTATCGATTTTTCCCTTCTTAATAAAGCTTGTCCTAAGGACTGTTACCCTTTGCCTCGGATCAACGCGCTGGTTGATTCCGCCGTCGGCTTTTCTGTAATGAGTTTTTTAGATGCCTTTTCAGGTGACCATCAGATCATGATGCACCCCCCGGACATCAAGGATGTCTCATTCATCACAGGGGACGGCTGCTACTGCTACAAGATGATGTCGTTCGGGCTGAAGAATGCTGGGGCCACCTACCAAAAAATGATGGATAGGGTCTTCAAGGAGCAAAGGGGGAGGAACTTGGAGGTGTACGTGGACGACCTCATGATCAAGAGCCGAGACGTGGACTCCCACCTCCGGGACCTGGAGGAGACGTTCGCCACCCTGCGCAGATACAAGATGCGGCTGAATCCCCTTAAGTGCATTTATGGGGCTAGCCGAGGGAAGTTCTTGGGCACCTCCTCACCCCTGCGGGGGTCGAGCCGAACCCGGACAAGGTCAAGGTTATCCTGGAGTTGGGGTCCCCGCGGAATGCGAAGGAGGTCCAACGGTTGACAGGGAAGCTAGCAGGACTGAGCCGCTTCCTTTCTCGGGCAGGGGAGAAGTGCTCCCCCTTCTTCAAAACGCTGAGGGGAGGCCAGAGGTTCGAATGGACTAAGGAATGCGAGGAGGCGTTCCAGGCCCTCAAGGCGCAGCTAACACAGGCCTCGCTGCTCCAGGGGCCGAAGGAGGGTGAGGATTTGTTCTTATATCTCGGGGTCGGGGCAGAGGCCTTGAGCTCCGTCTTGGTGCGAGAAGAAGGGAAGAGGCAGCTCCCTATTTATTATGTCAGCCGGGTCCTGAGGAAGGCCGAGCTCCGGTATCCGATCTTGGAGAAGCTCGCGTTCGCACTAATCATCTCGGCTCGGAGGCTACGACCTTACTTCCAGGCACACTCAATCTGAGTGGTGACCGACCATCCTCTCCGCAACGTCTTCGAGGGGGTGGAGCATTCAGGCCGGCTGGCCAAGTGGTCGGTGGAGCTGAGCGAGTTCGATGTCTCCTTCGTTCCGCGACTCTCGATCAAAGCTCAGGCGATGGCCGATTTCCTGGCCGACTACGTGGTAGAAGTAGCGGAGAAAGAGCTCACCGCCCGACCCCTTGGAAGGTGAGGGTGGATGGAGCCTCAGGAAGGCATTCTCTCGGAGTGGGGGTGGTTCTGGAAAACCCTCAAGGGACTCAGATTGAGCAGACGATGGTGGTGCATTTTCCAATTACCAACAACCAGGCTGAGTACGAAGCAGTGATAGCGGGACTACGCCTGGCCAGGGAGTTGGGGGTGCTGGATGTGGAGGTCCTGACCGACTCCATGGTGGTGGCTTCCAGATCAACGGGGAGTTCGAAGCAAGGGAGCCCGCTTTGAAGTTATACTTGGCCAAAGTGAAGGGGGTCATAGGGACCTTCCAGACCATCTCCATCCGACACGTGCCAAGGGAAGAGAATGAACAGGCCGACCAACTGGCGAAGCATGGCCCCCGGATGGGGGGCACCATCACCAACCTGTTCCGCCCCTCCATCGAAGAGGGGGAGCTCATGGAGATCGATCAGCAGCCTTCGTGGATGGACCTAGTAGTAGTTTTCCTCTCCACGGGAGAGTATCCGGAGGGAGTAGACAGGAAGAAGCTGAGGCACAAGTCCGCCTACTACCTCCTTAAAGACGGGCAGCTATACAGAAAGACCCTCTCCGGGATGCTGGCTCGCTGCGTGTCCGAGGGCGAGGCGCAGAGGATCTTGGAAGAAGTCCACTCCGGGGAGTGCGTGAGTCATTCCGGGAGTCGGACCTTGGAGGGGAGGATAGTCAGGCAGGGGTATTTCTGGCCCGCCCTGGGCCGGGACGCCGCGGAGTTCGCAAGAAGATGTCATAAGTGCTAGCTGTTTGCCCCCCTCCAGCTACAGCCGGCCCAACAACTCAAGAGCATCACGGCCCCCTGGCCCTTTGCAATCTGGAGAATGGATTTGGTCGGACCGTTCCCCCAGGCCAGCGGCCAGAGAAGGTTCCTCCTAGTGATGATCGACTACTTCTCAAAGTGGATGGAGGTGAAGGCGTTGGCCAAGGTGACCTCCCAGGTAATCAGGAACTTCGTTTGGGGGGAGATCATCTGTCGCCATGGTCTGCCCCAGGCCATCGTCACAGACAACGGACCTCAGTTCGCCAGCGCCGAGTTCACCAGCTTCTGCGAGCAGCTTGGGATCGACCTCAGGTTTGCCTTGGTCCACCACCCCAGGAGCAACGGGCAAGTGGAGGCGGCAAACAAAATCATCGTCAATCTCCTCAAGAAGAAGGTGGAAAACTTGAGGGGGAGCTGGGTGGAGCAGCTCCCCGCCGTTCTTTGGGCCCTTAGAACCACCCCTAACACGGCCACAGGGGAGACCCCCTTCAAGCTCTCCCATGGATGCGAGGCGGTGCTCCCCATAGAATTTGAAGTCCAAACGCCGCGAGTCGGGACGGCCAGAGAGGGCCGAGAGGAATGGCAAGCCGAGAACGAGGAGGAGCTAAGACTCTCCCTTGACATGGTGGAAGAGTTGAGGGACCTCTCGGCCATCCGACAGGAGGAGGTCAAAAGGAGGATGGCAAAATACTTTTACAAACATGTCAGGGTCAAGCAGTTCGCAGAAGGGGACCTGGTGCTGAAGAAGGTAGACGCGGCTGGAAGGTCAGCGTCCATAGGGAAGCTCAACCCCAGCTGGAGGGGCCATTCATTGTGAAGGAAGCTCTGAAGTCAGGGAGCTATCGGCTTCAAAATATAGAGGGCGAGACCCTGAGTCTCACCTGGAGTGGAGACGACCTGAAGAGGTTTTTTCCCTAAGCACATGTAAGCAACACGATTTGTTATAATGAATTCCTCTTTCTTCCCCCCCAGAATCGTCATAGCCAGCTTGCACAGAGAATTGGAATGAGTTTGGACCCCGAGAAGATCCCGCTGCGAGGCTCCACCTAGCTGGCAGGGCCGGAAGTCACTCGATGGAATGAGATTGGACCCCGAGAAGATCCCGCTGCCAGGCTCTCACCTAGCTGGCAGGGCCGGAAGTCACTCGGTGTCATCCCTAGCCTCGAGAAGATCCCGCTGCCAGGCTCCCACCTAGCTAGCAGGACCGGAAGTCACTCGATGGAATAAGTTTGTACCCCGAGAAGATCCCGCTGCCAGGCTCTCACCTACCTGGCAGGGCCGGAAGTCACTCGGTGTCATCCCTAGCCTCGAGAAGATCCCGCTGCCAGGCTCCACCTAGCTGGCAGGGCCGAAAGTCACTCGATGGAATGAGTGTGGACCCCGAGAAGATCCCGCTGCCAGGCTCTCACCTAGCTGGCAGGGCCGGAAGTCACTCGGTGTCATCCCTAGCCTCGAGAAGATCCCACTGCCAGGCTCCCACCTAGCTGGCAGGGCCGGAAGTCACTCGATGGAATGAGTTTGGACCCCGAGAAGATCCCGCTGTCAGGCTCTCACCTAGCTGGTAGGGCCGGAAGTCACTCGGTGTCATCCCTAGCCTCGAGAAGATCCCGCTGCCAGGCTCCCACCTAGCTGGCAGGGCCGGAAGTCACTCGATGGAATGAGTTTGGACCCCGAGAAGATCCCGCTGCCAGGCTCTCACCTAGCTGGCAGGGCCGGAAGTCACTCGGTTTCATCCCTAGCCTCGAGAAGATCCCGCTGTCAGGCTCCCACCTAGCTGGCAGGGCCGGAAGTCACTCGATGGAATGAGTTTGGACCCCGAGAAGATCCCGCTGTCAGGCTCTCACCAAGCTGACAGGGCCGGAAGTCACTCGGTGTCATCCCTAGCCTCAAGAAGATCCCGCTGACAGGCTCCCACCTAGCTGGCAGGGCCGGAAGTCACTCGATGGAATGAGTTTGGACCCCGAGAAGATCCCGCTGTCAGGCTCTCACCAAGCTGGCAGGGCCGGAAGTCACTCGGTGTCATCCCTAGCCTCGAGAAGATCCCGCTGCCAGGCTCCCACCTAGCTGGCAGGGCCGGAAGTCACTCGATGGAATGTGTTTGGACCCGAGAAGATCCCGCTGCCAGGCTCTCACCAAGCGGGCGGGGGCGGGAGTCACTCAGTAAGCAGCAACTTGCAACCCAGAACAAATCACGCTGCCAGACTCCCACCTAGCCGGCGAGGCCGGGAACCACTCAAAAGATGTGAACAACAGGTCGGAATCACAAGAGTTAATCAAAAAGGGGAGGGGACTAACATAGCCCCACCTCCGAGCCCCAGGAAAGGCGGCCGAGTGGGGGCGAGAACCTCAGCGAGGTTCCGCAAGAAATCAGGCAACACGGCCGAGGGGTGAGCCGGCTCGCCCCGCTCGACGGGCGAGCAGCCGCCTCATCAGGGCCGGGCCGCAGGGGCAGGTCGCGTCGCCCGGCAATAGCAGCGTTGGAAAAATAAGGCGGGCAAGAGAGCATTTATAAAAAAGAACAATTGCTAAAAAACGCGAAGTATAGGCGCAACCCGCGCATACATCTCAAAACAGATAAATATACATAATGATGTTCATCTAAAAAGTAAATTACAAAAGGCAGGGGAGATGCGAGATCTGGGTCGAGAAATCCTAAATGGGCTGGAAGTCTTTGTCGCCAGGGTCCGGTACGGGGAGGAATAACGCCGGCACCACATCTTCCGCCGAGAGCTCTGCCGCCTCGCTCGTAAGAAGGTCTGCGCGTCGCAGCATTTGCATCGTATACTTCGCGGCGCTGGCGGCGTTCTTCTGCATCAGGACTTCCAAGTCATAATCAGAGTGGTGCTCGAGCGGGCATGCCCTGCTGTCAGGAGGAGGGACAGCGGCGGCGGCCTCCAGCTCGCGCACCCGCGCCTCCAACGCCGCTTTCTCCTGCCCAAGGGTGGCGATCTCGGCACCCATTCGGCTCGCCGTCGCCGCATCCTGGGAAAAGAAATGAGAATAATCATGAGCTGTGTTCGCAAGAAGGGGCGATAGTTCGGGTTGAGCACGTACCACCCCGCCCAGGTACTGCGCGAGGGTCTCCTCTGCCGCATCGGCCCGCCTCATCTGAAGGATCGCGTCCTCCTGAGCGAGCTTTCGGGCCTCTTCCCTCTCGTCCGCCATTTTCTGGATGGACGCGGCGTTCCGCTCCACCTGGGTGCAACGCCTCCCCACCATGTGAGCCAGCTCCAGGCCTCGCAGCTGGGCCCGCGCGCTCTCGTGGATCAGTACCCGCGTCTCCTCTTTATCATAGATGGTGGCGTCTTCTCGCGAGTACAGACCAAAGGAGAAGCTGTACGCCTCCCCGCCGATAGTATCCTGCTCCATCCAGCTCGGCAGCAGGGTCGAGATCGTCGTACGTTCAACTCCTTGTCCCACGCCAGGAGCGGGACGCCGAGCTCGTCCAAGTACCTCTCGTCGTAGCCGAAGTTGCGATGCCCTCTCGGCACCGGCTCCGCAGCAACTTGAGGTCCGCCCGGCGGCGCGGAGGTGCCCGCCGCCCCGACCGGGGAGTCGCTGGTCGAAGCAACCAGCGGGGGCGAGGGGCCCTCGGCCGGTTGGACCGCGGGAGCCTTGCCCTTCCTTTGGCTCGCGGTGGGTTGTTGACACACGGTCTTCGCCACCTTCGGCGGAGGCGCTGGCTGTCCGCCGCCCGGCCGCTTCTTGGCCGGGACCGATGGGATGTCGCGCTGGGCGGCATCTGCAGCTGAGCGCGGGCGAGAACCCCGGGGGGAATCCGAGTGCTCTCGTAAGGGGGGTGAAGAGTGATGTCGCGTTCACCTGCAAAGAAGGACGAGTGAGATGAAGGAAAAATGAGAGGGGAATAAGGCATAACAGAGGAGAGTGGCAAACCTCCCCCCGGCGGACAGCAGCGAGGTCGTCAAGGTGGGCGCGCAGGAACGCGACCCCGAAATCCTTCCCAGCGAAGAACGCGCACAAGTCTGCTTCGTGGCCGCCTAAGCTGGGCGGCCGGTAGCTCGCCTCGCCAAGTTGCACAGGCGAGAAGGGGACGTTGCCGAAGTCCCCTTTAACGAACAGGAATTTCTTGAGCCAATTGTGGCTCTGTTAACTGTCCTCCCGCACCTTGAGGTGGGCGCTGGAGAAGTAGGCCGTCCCGTCTCGATTCGCCCGAAGGAGAACAGCTTCCGGAATACGGCGAGGCTGAACTCCACTCGCTCCTCTCGCAGGAAGCAGGCGAACCCCACCATGACGGCGACGGAGTTTCGGGGTCATCTGGCCTAGGACGACCCCGAAGTATTTCAGCACCTGGCGCACCTCGGGCCACAGGGGGAGTCGCAGGCCACCTCGAAGTGAGCTAGCGGGATGGCGAGCTCATCCCTGGATAAGTCGTTGATCTTCTCCCCATCCCCGGGCCGTCTCGCAGAAAAGCCCGGCGGAACGTGGTCGCCAAGGCATCAAGGTACTCTCGCTCAGAGAGGACGGCGCGTGGGAAAACATGCTCGGAGAAGGTCCAAGCGCACTTGCTTCGGCCGTCCACGTCGCCGCCGCCTCCGCCCATTCCCATCGAGTCGCCGCCGAACGCGCGAGACAGATCCAGAAGGCGAAAACAAGCGGTACTCCGCGGGAACAGGAAGCGAGAGGGTTTGGAATCGGTGGAGAAATAAGGGCCTGCAAGGCCTATTTATAGGAAAAGAGAAAGGGCGGTAAACTTCCCGCCGAAAGAGGGGGTGCGGATAGCAAAATCAGTCCGACGGTTCGGCTTCCCACGCGCAACCGCGCCCCAAAGGCCGATCAGGCGCGGCTCTCGTCCGGCCGCGACTGCGGAAGACCTGTGCGGGCGAGCCTCAACCCACACAGCAGGGGTTCCGCGCGAGACGGGATACTCCCGTCTGGCGAGCTCCTCAACTCGCCCTCGCCCCGATCAGCGCGAGAGGGAGGACGGACCTTTCCCTTAACCCGCCCATAGGAAACAATAAAAACAGCAGGATATTTTCAATGAACCTCAGCAGTAACAAGTTAGGCCGTAGGCGGACTGAAAGAGTCGCAAGCGATTACAAATACAAGATAATTCCGAAATGACAACCACCCCGCGGTATCCCGCAAGCGAGGGGCATAAGGCTGGGTCAGTACTCGACCCACTTCCACCTGTGCCGCCTCTTCGTTCCGATCGCGGCGGCACGCGGGGATCGTGGTAATCGCGAACCGCCACCAGTTCCCGCTGAGCCAGGCCGACCTGCTCTGTGGCGCTCTTAAGATGCCCCTCGCTCGTGTTATATGCACGCCCCGCGAGGTGACATCGTCGTCTTCCGCTTCACGCGGAGGGCCCTCCAAGGCCGCGAGCCGGGCCTCAGTCTCGGCATTGTCTTCATCGACCTTCTTCATGATCTCCTGCAGCAGCAGTGTGTGTTTCTGGAACAGCCGCGTCATCTGCCTCTTCATCCCCACCGCATCGGTCGGTCGCCCAGGTAGTCAAAAACATTGTCCACGTCGGGCGGGGGGCGAATATCCTTCGCTCATCTCGGTTTCAGAGGAGGCCCTTTTATAGCCTGCAAACGGGGCGAGTCAGAAGGAGCGAGCAAGAGACGAAGCCCAACGGTAAATACCAGCTCACCAGGGGTTGGCACGTCGCCCGCACCGGCGGATAGGCGAGAAGAGCCCGGCCGACCCCGAAAGGCTTCTCCCTCGAGGGTCTCGAGGGATTTTCCCAGTCCGTGGGAAGCCGGCGGGTGGGGGGTTTCCGGAGGTGGGCGGTCCAGACCTGGAGAACTCGCGACCCTCTCAGGCGACGAGGGAGGGGGACGATCCTCTCCCCGGTTCTCCACCTCCACACAGGGAATTACCTGCAAAACAGAAAATCAGAGAGACAACGATAATCCGCGGAAGGCCACGTACCCCAGGGACGACCACAGCACCCGCGCCGCGCCGATCTGGAGCCCGGACAGTCGCCGCCAGAGACCGCCTAACAATCTTTCCCTTCGCCGGCCTGAAGAGAGGGTCGGGAGACCCGCGTACTAGCCATGGGGCGGCCTCGAGGGCCTCCTCCTGAGTCTTCAGGACGCTGCCGCCAGGCGAGCTCGCACCTCTTCGCTAACCGGCATCGAGAAACTAAAATCTGCCCAAAGAAAAAATGAAGGGATCTGGGTAGCCTCCTCCAGGGGTTAGCGGTGCGTATTTATAGCAGGACAGTGGGCCCCCACCAGAAGATTCCCTGCCAGCTCAGCACAGTGCTCGCCGAACACGCGGGTTGGATGATTCTTTCCGAGCTTGATCAAGCTCAAAAAGAGCGGGGATTGTGTACAACCCCGTGTCCGGCGAGCGGGTCCCGCTAGAGAGGTTGAGCAGACCTGGGCCCCGCGACCCGTACCCGAGCGACAAAACGGGCTATGCGACAGAAGGGCTGGCCCGCTCCCGCCCATTTCAGGCGAGCGAGCCGGCAAGGCGAGCGAGCGTGTCGCGCAAGGAATCCTTGGCCAAAGCAGATAAGTCCGGCGACCCACGATCGGCGAGTCGGCCAAGGAATCAGCTCGCCGGCCAACCCACACGCGACTGGCTGCCGGTCCGCCCGGAAGAAGACAGGAAGCTCGCCCGCACGGCTCGCACTCGCCCAGCGAGGATGGACGAGCCATGAGAGCAAGGTCGCGCTCGCCTCTCTCACGAAGGGGGATTGGAGGCGAGCTGATTCCCCAGGGGTGCGAATAGCTACTCAGAACAGCGGAGCCTCGCTGTTTGGCAGACCAGGTTGGACTGCGCATAGCTATTCAGAACAGCGGAGTTTGGCTGTTGGCAGACCCAACCAGGGGTCTTTTTGGTATTTCCAGGTCAGTTCTTTTGGTTATTGGCAGTTCAGATTCTGAAAAATCTATAAATAAGACCCAAGGGTACCTCAGAGGGACACGCTCTCAGTGCCTCCTGACTCTCATTCTCAAGGTTCTCTGAGGGTACCTTAGCTCGGCTTCTGGCTAAGGAGGGGAAGCGCTCAGAGATCTTCCGGGTTTGTGGTGGGACCTCCCTGCCGAGCCCTTGGGTCTGTTCTTTCTTGTCTCTTTCGTTATTTTTCTTGCAGGAGCAAAGTAGGCGCGAGACCACCCTTCCCCAAGGGTCGAACTCCACAAGAGACCGGATTCCGGTTTCAAACACCGTATACCCGGGTTACACACATTGGAGAATGGTTCATTGCGTCCTTGATTATTCACATAGTTAACACTTTCTTCAACATTAAGATGAGAGAAATCAGAAGATAACTCATCGGTGGGACACTAAAACGCATGGTGCTCGGGGTTTCCACAACATTGCCAGGAAATGGCTAGGACTGGTGTAGGGTAGAAGTAGGTATTGTTAGCAGTGTTACGTTCTCATACAGAGGTGGGGCAACAGCAATCAAGCAATTATAGTATTCACTTCGTAGAGTCCCCTTGAATTTCTCGGGGTATTCCTCTCAACTGTCCAATAAGAGTTGTGAGTAGCAGTGTTCTGAAGAATCTTGAGTACCTCCTCAGGAGTGTGGTTCATTAGAGTCCCTACAATGGCAGCATCAATCATTGCACGATAATGCGGCTCAATCGCAAAGTAGAAATTTTCTACAAGGTGGTGTGGTTGGCAAGTGCACCGGTCGCTCAAATAATATAAAATGAAAACAACTCGCCAAGTATCGATCTCTTGAAGAACGCAGAGTACGTGCGCGATTTGATTGTTCAGAAAATCAATTAAAAAGATTTGAATGTAAAGGGGAGGGGTTGGTTTGCAATGAAAGAAAACTAACTACTCTAGTGCGGGTCGTCACCACTGCTTCGCAAGGTGAAAGTGGAAATTGCAGGCCGTTATGCTCTGCTTCGGTAGGCAAATGGATGAGTAGGCTTGCGAGAGGACCAGTTAGCTAGGTCAGAGATGTTGAGTGTCGTGAGCACCTCTTCGCAAAGCACGCAACTAGCAATTGCTAGTTCGGCGAACACACGTGTCATGGTAGAAATGGGGTGGTGGTGCGACACTACTCACGAACATAAACTCAAATGAACCATTTCCCATAGACATGAAATTAAATAACAACAATAATGAGTTTACACATAGCATCCAAGACAACACAAGAATCACAACAAAGTTCTACAAAGGAAAAGAGGGAGGTGAGAGCACAACTGAAGGGAGGAGACTCGCCGGAAGTTCACGGACGGACTCAAGGGTTGTCAATACTTATCCGAGCTCGGTTTCCAACTGTCGTCCGGAGTGCTGAAGAGCTGTCACTCTCTCCTAATTTACCTGTCTTCTCCGTCAATCTTCTTCAGCCACGAACTCGCCGGAGAACTCTAACCTAAGAGAAAAATCCTTCGAAATGAATCTTGGAGGCTTGCGAACACTAGAGGAGGTCGAGAGGAACTCCTAGCTTGAGATTTGGCTCAAAATGATGGTCAGAGGACCTCGGGATGATGGGCGGTGATGGAACGACGAAGTGGCGCGAAAACGGAGCTCTGGGAGCGGGAATGAAGTGATGCTCCAATTAGGGCGGAATCCTGCGGCTTAAATAGTACCCAGTCAGAAAATAAGGAACGCACCACCGTGCGCACCTCATTCGTTAATAACAACACATGACTGCCCAGCCAGGAAGATGACCCACCCGTGTGTTTATGAACACGCACATGCAACCAGCGTGTGCGAGAACAAAACGCACGGGCGGAGTCAGATCACAAATTTTCCAGGAAAAACAAGAGAGCGTGTGTTTTCCTTTGCACACGGTTGAATCCAACTGTGCGTGAAGAAAATGCACGAACAATAATTTTATAAAATATTTTGACAAAAAGAGATGGTCGTGCGATTTGGTCACGTACGGGCAAAACAACCGTATGTGAAGAAAATGCATGACCCGGGGCAGAGCACCAGAATGATGTAGGTATCGCACGGTCGTAACAATCGTGCGTGAATAGAATCGTACGACCGTGCGATTCCTACCAGAAAGAACTCCACTGAAATGGTGCTCTGCCCACCTGCACAGGAAGAACACAGTTGGGGCACATGCCACCAACACTCACCGAAACATAAGTATGAAAAAAACAATGGGAGCACCAAGTGCTTACCCCCAGCAATGAAGTGTTCAATTGCACACCACAACGGGCCAAAATAGTGCACTTTGTGTGAAACATAATTTGCATCGAATATAATCAATAGTGATCATAAAGTGCAGTGTGTGTGCGTGAAAACTAGCCCGGATGAGTCTGAAAAACACTATAAATATCAGACTCATCACGCGCTCAGTGCGCCTTATCCTCTGCTTCTTGTCTCTGATTGTCTTTTGGAGAAGCGTGGTACGATTGTCTTATCTGTGGATAGCGCATGCTCTTGAGAGTGTGGGGTGCTTGTTGACAGAGAGCGCGCAGGGCGCTTGCTTGAGGAGAGCGTGTGGAGCGCTAAATTGTAGAGAGCATGTGAGGTGCTTACTGGTAGAGAGCGCATTGGGCGCTTGCCGGAGGAGGGCACGTAGAGTGCTTGAAGGAGGAGAGCGCGCAGAGCGCTTACTGGAGGAGAGCGCGGGAAGCGCTAGATGGTAGAGAGTGCGGAGGCGCTTGCTAGTAGAGATTGCACTGGGCGCATGCCAGAGGAGAGTGTGCAGAGCTTTTGTAGGAGGACAACACGCAGGGAGCTTGTTGGAGGAGAGCGTGCAGGGCGCTTGTTGATGGAGAGCGCATAGGGCGCTTGCCAGAGGAGAGCGCGCAGGGCGCTTGCGGGAGGAGAACGCGCAAGGCGCTTGTTGGAGGAGAGCGCGTAGATCGCAGAGGGAAGAGGGGCACGCAAGGAAGCGACGTCCGCGAGAGTGTGCAAGGAGCCGGAGCGCGCGGGAGCGTGCAAGGAAGAGACGCATGCATGAGCGCGCGAGGAAGAGGCGCGCGCGGGAGTGCGCGATGAAGCGACGAGCGGGAAAGCGCGCAAGGAGGCAAAGCACGCGAGAGCGTGCAAGGAGGCGGAGCGCGCATGGGGTGCGCAAGGAAGAGACGCGCGAGAGCTCCCAAGAAGACCGCACGCGCGAGAGCGCACAAGGAGGCAGAGCCTGCGAGAGCGCGCAAAGAAGAGACGACGCAAGAGCGTGGAGGGAGGTGAAGCGCGCGAAGGCGCACAAGGAAGAGATGCGCTAGAGAGTGCGCAAGGAGGCAGCGCGCGCGGGAGCGCGCAAGGAAGAGAAGTGGAGGAGGGAGAAATTTCGTAGGAGGAGAGAGAAATTCCGTGAGAGAATTTTTCGGGCAGACAAGAGAAGATGAAGCTTTTCGAATGAGGCTTCGAAGACGAAGGAGATCTTCAAGGAATCCTCGAAGATCTTCGAAACGGGGAAAGTAAATGAAAACGATGAAGGAGGAAAGAGAGAAAATCCGTAGGAGGATTTTTCAGTTAAGGGGAGAATGAGAAAAATGGAGGATTTGGGGCCCTATTTATAGGTTTCATGGGTGGTTATGACGGTTATATGGCTATCCGCCGTCCATAACCACCATGATCGCTATTTATAGGCCGATTTCATGACGCATTATGCATATATTATTTTATAGGATTTTTCCTCGTTGTCGTCCTGCGGGTGGTTACGTGGGAGGTTATCCATGTAATCGGCGACGACGATGGTTGGAGCGTGATCGGACGACGGAGAATTTGCGATGGACGACAGCGAGGAGACCTCCCGGTCGGCGAAGGCCATGTCTGACTCGAGAAACTCGGACAGCTACCGACGAATGGCCGACCGGCCGAGTGGAAGGGAGGCCGCATCTAATTGGGGCTGGCCGAGGAGGATTGGCGGCCAAATGGCCGCCCGTTCTGAACCAAAGGAAGGTCGCCACTGTTAGGTGCGGCGGCTGAGGACGGGCGGCCAATTGGCGGCCCGTTCTGGGCGAAATGAAGGCCGCCCTGTTAGGGGAGGCGGTCAAGAACGGGGCGGCAATTTGGCCGCCCGTTCTGGGCGAAATGAAGGTCGCCCCTGTTAGGGATGGCAGCTGAGATCGGGCGGCCATTTAGGCACCGTTCGTGGCGAAATGAAGGCCGCCCCTGTTAGGGGTGGCGGCTGAGAATGGCGGACTAGGGGCTGCTCGCCTTCTGCAGCAAGGGGGCTGCCGCCCAGATATGGGCGGCTTCGAGGCCGCCCGACCAAGGCGGCGGCCCGCCCTCTGCGGTAGTATATTATATATATAAATTAATATATAGACTGTATAGTATTACATATTGAGTAAAAACAATATATTCATTATATAAATATATATTTGATCGAAGGAGGCCGAGGCCGGCCATGTTGGTCGGTCGTGGGTGATTTATGTGCGAGCCGCATGGGGGATCGGGCGTGCCTATCGTGTGTGCGGTAGTTAGCTCCATGATCTCACCAAGTTAGTAGGGATCATAGGTTATGAGCTAGCTATCGACACCCCATTTTCCATATATATTTTATCTCAACCTCATCAAGTCTGGATGAAGATAGTTGTTCTCCCGGTACTTCTGGAGAAATATGTACATTAGGTCTGGATAATTCACTGTGATATTTAGGTACGAGGTAAATTCAGCCATCGATTCATTATCCAACGATGTGAAGTCTGTTGTACGACTGGATTTTGATCCCGGGGAACAAAACCATAGAGGGCGCTCCTGCTCACAATACTCAAGTTGATCACCCACATGATGATGAGTTTTTGTAGTCACGGATCATCTTGGACAATTCATGTCTTCGATCCAAACGGGCTCTACCAAATTCTTGTTTGTCGAAATTGTTCAACCTCAGTTTCTTGATGTTGCATCTCTTTCCGCTCAAGAACCATCTTCCACAACAACCTTTATTTTTGATCTAGGTGGATCTGTCAGTTGAATGCAGATGCATGGTGGCAATAATCTTTTACAATCTATTTTGTATTTCATACACTACTCCACCTTTCAGAATGCTTCACACTATTATCATGAATTTTGGCGTGTCATATGGGTTTTTTGACTTTTTTCACCGTGGTGTGTTTATCAACTTTAAATTCAGTTTGCAGTAGTGGTGATACAAACGTGCATTGCCATGGCTGGGCCCTAGGAGCCGGGAAAGAGGGGAAACAAGGAACGCGACGATGCTCAGATTCGAGTGAGAAGTGCTTCACCAAGGCAAGGGGTAGTGGTCGACAGACTGGAGTGGAGATCTTGAAGGCCGGGTGGAGCGACGGCTGAAACGGCGAGCTGGATGGCCAGCGACGGGAGGGAGCCGTGCAAAGGATTTGGAACGCATAACATGAGCAGCGGAGAGATGTGTCATTAATGTGATGCCATTAGGTTTTTTTTGAGGAATTAATTTAGCCCTCAAATTTAACTATATGTAGCGTCAATAGCTAAAACTGCGGTACTTATAACACAACAACAACACTCACGCCTTTATCCCATTATAGTGGGGTCAACTATATGGATCCTTTGTTGTCATTGTGCTCCATCTTTTGTCATAATTGTTAGGTTTATTCAATAATATGTCTGCACCTGTCGAGGCCGACTCGGAATAGGTTAACGGGTTCGTGTCATACTAGGGTCATGTTCTACGCTGGAAGTACTATAAATACTCATTCCATACATAGATGTGATATTCGTAGAATACTTTGAGCAGCTCTACCCTTTCATTCTCAAAGTAACCGCTAGGGTTTCCGCTCTCTGCGTTTTTCGCGATTCCGCCGCACCCCGCTCCGTCGTTCGACGATTTCCCGATTCCACCGCTCTCGTGCTGCGATTCTCGGTTCTGCCGTCGTCTTCCATTCGTGAATCCGCCTCTTACGATGCTCTGCGTGATTTCTCGAATCTCTGTAGATCGTCAACTAGATGATGGCGAAGAGGTCCGGCCATGTGCTCGTAATGCTCGTAACCAGTTGATTGGTGGCGATGATGTCCCGTCATTTGTTCGTGATGATGTTGCAGATGGTGCTGACGAGTTCTTTGGCGAGCTCCATGGCGACGTCGGGTCCATGCATTATGTTGATCGTCGCCGCAACCATATGTTTGAAGACTCGGATGGACGATGCCGCAATAATAATTTCAATGCACGCCATCGTCGCTACAACGCCATCGCCGCGACAATAATATAATAATTATAATATTATATTATATTTATTAATTTCCTTGTTGCATTGTTTTAATTTGAGAGTTTTTATTTCATGTATTTTAATTTCATGTAACATGATGGGTGCATATATACCATCATGAGGTGTTTAATTTTCAATGGTGGTGATTGTGTGGTGTAGGCTATAAATAGCCATGTTATGAAGGAATTTAAGGGAGAAGAATGAAAAATTGAAACTTGAATTCAAATTTGGAATTTCCCCCTTAACTCTCTCTTCCCCCTTAGGCAAAATTCACCCCCCTCTTTCTTCCTTCCTCCAAATCGCCGGCCTCAAGGCTCCTTTCCTTCTAGAGTTCGGACATCTCCTCTCTCCCTCGTGCTCTCGACCACCCCCTTCTCTCTAGTGCTCGGCTACTCTCATCTCCCTCTTGCTCACGGCCACCCGAGATCCTCTCTCTCCAAGGATACTTTGGCCCATGCATGAGAGGTTGTTTGCAAGGAAGAAGATAGGGGTTTCCTCCACGGCGTGAAGTGAAGGAGATTAGCACGTTCATCATCCGTAGCGCGCTTCCCGTGGACTTTCAACGGAGGAGCGATCAAACTTGGTGGATCCCCAAGTTTGATCGCTCCTCCGTTGAAAGGTCCACGGGAAGCGCTACGGATGATGAACGTGCTAATCTCCTTCACTTCACGCCGTGGAGGAAACCCCTATCTTCTTCCTTGCAAACAACCTCTCATGCATGGGCCAAAGTATCCTTGGAGAGAGAGGATCTCGGGTGGCCGTGAGCAAGAGGGAGATGAGAGTAGCCGAGCACTAGAGAGAAGGGGGTGGTCGAGAGCACGAGGGAGAGAGGAGATGTCCGAACTCTAGAAGGAAAGGAGCCTTGGGCCGGCGATTTGGAGGAAGGAAGAAAGAGGGGGGTGAATTTTGCCTAAGGGGGAAGAGAGAGTTAAGGGGGAAATTCAAATTTTGAATTCAAGTTTCAATTTTTCATTCTTCTCCCTTAAATTCCTTCATAACATGGCTATTTATAGCCTACACCACACAATCACCACCATTGAAAATTAAACACCTCATGATGGTTATATGCACCCATCATGTTACATGAAATTAAAATACATGAAATAAAAACTCTCAAATTAAAACAATGCAACAAGGAAATTAATAAATATAATATAATATTATAATTATTATATTATTGTCGCGGCGATGGCGTTGTAGCGACGATGGCGTGCATTGAAATTATTATTGCGGCATCGTCCTCCGAGTCTTCAAACATATGGTTGCGGCGACGATCAACATATGCATGGACCCGACGTCGCCATGGAGCTCGCCAAAGAACTCGTCAGCACCATCTGCAACATCATCACGAACAAATGACGGACATCATCGCCACCAATCAACTGGTTACGAGCATTACGAGCACATGGCCGGACCTCTTCGCCATCAATCCTCCGCCGCTCAAAAGGACTCATCTCCGATGAGCGGGCTGAAATATAACGGCGTATGAGGTCTGCGTCAAGAAGATCCACCTGTACAGCAGAGAGCCAAGAGTCGTCCGAAGCCGGACGACCACACGCCAACGAACCAAAAACCTGTGAATGTCGCCGTCGGGAGTGGGAAACACATCATCCTGCAAAATCTGTCAGGCAAGAAATCCGTCCGGGGAAACCTCGGAAAAACGTTAGGTGAAGCAGAAAAACAAGTTTCATCATCAATAGACGACATACCTCCCATAGATTTCGAAGGAGAAAGCGATCCAGAATTGAGCTCACCCCCCACCCCATTAGATTGTATAGTGGAATTATTAAACGGAGAGACAAACAGTTCAGGTGGTGGAGCAACAAAAAGCGTTAAAATCCGAAATGTTAAAACACAGGGGAGATTCCCCAATCAAACGGGTAATTCTAGCAAATAAGCATTTTCCGCCTAATTTCTTCAAAATTCGAAAAGGACCGGCTTTCTTGTTCGCTAATTTTTTTATGGTGCCCGAAGGCATCCGTTCAAGTATAAGACGACAACCATAACAAAATCGCCAATGTTCAAGGAGACTGCTCGCCTATGTACGTTAGCATTCGATTGATAGATAGAATATTGCTTAGCTAACGTCTTGCCAATATGCTCATGGAGAGTGTGAATGTGTGAAGCGAAGTCCTGTGCAAATTGACTTGGCTTAAAAGAGGCGGTAACGGAACCAAGTCAAGAGGCACTGGCGCCTTATAACCATGCATATCTCATTCGGAGACAACCCAGTGGACCTGTTCTTAGAATTATTGTACGCTAGTTGAGCATGCGAAAGGATAAGATCCCGCGTACCTTTATGTTCGCCCACTAAACAACGGAGTAACACTCCCAAGCTACGGGTGACAACTTCCGTTTGCCCATCCGTTTGGAGATGATAGGCCGACGAAAACATGAGTTTTGTACCCATAAGCAACATGAGTTTTGTACTGTGTGGGGTGAACCCATGTGCAACATGACTAGAATTAATTATTGTATAAAATAACGGAACTATGTCAGGTGGCACGGTTTTTTTAAATTCATAAATTATTTCAGTGGAGCCTAACATTTTCGTTTTAAATTTGGAATTAAATTTTGATTTAAAAATTTCGTAATGAATAGCCAGCAGAAAACGCTCGTGACCAACTACGTTTACCCACGTCCATCTAAGTAAGCCTAATGGGGAGGCGTAATAATAAACTTCTCTAAATATAAAGGGCTAGGATGACTAGCTCGTGTACTGACAAATCATCTACTCGAGTTAAATGAACTGGAGGAGAGTCGACATGGTTGATTCCGTAGGGGAAGTTAAGTCACACTCAACGTCAAAATACGGATTACTCGTCCAATAACAAGCCTCCGGTTGCAGGCCGTTAAAATCATAGGAAAAATTAAACAGTGGATTCGTCCTTACCGAAAACTCAGATGGATCGTCATCATCTAACTCACTATAAGATAAACATTCATCATGAGGTGACTCTACCAACTCAGCCGACATGTCTTCCAATCCGCTAGATAATTCATCCAAATCACAATCAGTATTGGTCTCAAAAGTAGTCAAAATCGTACTCGACAAAATTTCAAATCCATTTCGGGCTTCTGGCGAAGGAGCTAACATCAAAGAAATGTCTATCGGGTCCTCAGTGCTACCGTCATCCACAAATAGTCTTCCCACACAGGGTAAATCTTCCAAAACGTCACATCCTTCGCTAACCAAATCTTCCCACGAAGTAGGTACATTGTCTAAATCATGATGGAGGGTTGGGCAAATCGAATCCCGGGAGAATCTAAATTAGTATGACCCTCAAGCAACGATGATAATATCAATGAACTATCTCCCGGATGTGCACCACTAAGATTATCCCAAGATAAACATCCATCCCAAGGTGACTCTTCCAACACCGTTGAAACATCTACCAATCCTGGATCAATCATTATAATATTGTGATCCTCACCCGCACTTATCCGACTGGATTGATCTAACGGGGAGGCTAAATAAATGGGCACCTCAATAAGTTCCGGGCTAGAAGGAACTAGCTCGTGTTCTAGCAGGTCATCACCTAAATCAGTAACAGGTAGGCTCTCAACATAAGGTGACTCAGCCGGAATGTCTTCTGACTCAGGGTCATCAGAAGACTCCATAACTATCAAGGGAGACGCGTCAGAAACATCGCCGAAAGAAGAGGAGACGACTCCTCAGAGGAGAAAATCCTCATCCAGGTCACTAGGGTATCCAATCTCCTCATCGTCACTCAAATCGCCAGCGTATCCAGCCTCGTCCTCAGTGACGGGCACAGTCCTAGACACATCCTCAGGTTCAACAGGTGAGTCAGGCACTATCGTAAGTGAAGGAAGACTCTCATCTGGCTGATTAACTTCATCATCCAGAGATTCTATATCCAGATAAGAATCCTCAGAGGTATCAGTCACTATACCAGAGGGCTTAGATGTCGAGGCTAAAGAAGCTAGCACCCTAATAGTAACCTCTTTCGAGTTCAAAATTTGGGGTCTAAATGGCTTATGTTCCCTATAGGTGGGACTAGGCACACTTTGGGTATTACTACCTCTCTGGGGATAAGATCTATCCTGAGGCGTAGGGTCACTCCTACAAGCAGATATGGGTCTGGTGCCATAACTATTCTTACTAACGGGTGTGGTGTTATTAGTGCGCAGGTAGGCGGGATCAAATTGATCTGAGAGGAGGCTACGCATGTGCGACCAAGCATAATGATAGCTACCAACACGACGCTCTTCGTTTAACCAAAATAATCGGGCTCGACCTACTAATCGCTCTCGGGCAAAGCTAACCTTTTCGTAGTCATCCCATAAGTGACAATTAAAATATTGTTCTAATCCCTAAGCCAGTCTCTAAAATTTTGGGGATACTCTAAAACCGTCATAAGTAGGATAAATGTGGTGTGCCCTAGGGGTTTGTTTAGCCATATCCTTAGCATAGGAATAGTCTAACTGGGAAGCATATATGTCATATGCCATTTAGTGAGAACCGGAGAGAAAACGCACCCAGAACTGTTGCACATGCAATGACTAAATAACCTGACCCTATTTAAATTTCAAAGATGGAATTGTTCCCGCTTAGCCACTACGGTTATAATTAAATAAAATAGATTTTCTTGCTGGAAAAAATATGAGGATTATTAAAAAAATTTATTTTTGAATTTTGCTGAAAATATAAAAATATAGCCCGCTATTTGCAGACCAACTATTAAATTTTAAAATAACTTGAGAAAAATAATGACTTAATGAAAAATAAATTTTTTTTGGATTTCTTATTAACAATAAGATAGAGAATTTTCAAAATAAGAGGGGGAGGGTGCCAATTAGGAAATTGAAATTTGAAATTTAAATTTTGAATTTTGAAATTTGAAATTTGAAATTTTGAAATTTGAAATTCGAAATTTGAATTTTGAATTTTGCAATTTGAAATTTGAAATGAAGGAGATTAGCACGTTCATCATCCGTAGCGCCTTCCCGTGGACTTTCAACGGAGGAGCGATCAAACTTGGTGGATCCACGCATCACGGATCTACAAATCCGAGAGGGGTAACGAAAATATCTACCAAGAGTTTTCTTTCTCTAGATAGTTCTTGTGGTGGACGAATTTTTGCGTTATTTTCCGATTTGTTTCTCTTCGCGGTTAATCAAATAATAAATCGGTATTTTTCGTTTGGATTTCCGAAAGATTCGTAAGAGGATTGGCGATCCTCGCTTTCTTTTTGTTGGGATAGATCCTACCATCTTTCGAATCATTTTGTTCTTGGTGGATCTATTTTGGTACAACCCAAAAGCTCGTTCGGGATCAAGATTATCTCATTTTAGCCGTAAAGAATTTGGCCTATAGCCAAACATTCGATCTATTTGCGGAATGGCGATCCGTATTGTTAGCGCGAGCGATAAATAAAATAATTGTTGTGGCTGCGTTTTCGTTTCGTGTGGAATAGAGAGCCTAGATCGTGTCATAAGCATTATCGTGCCTCCGTGACGAATCTCTAGGATATACCCTGCATCACTAGAACTCTGATCGCTAGATCCGATCGCCTCCGGTGCAGTTCCGGCTGCCGCTCCTCCGATCCGGCTGCAAGCAACGTGAAAGACCTTTCCTGTTCCGCCGTTCTTCTATTTTTTTCGCAAATCTACCGTCGCCGGATCTGTGGGAGGAGATCGCATAATAGAAAGACTGGATCGTGTATAGGGAAGATCAGCCTTCTAGATCTCGTCGTCTGGATTTCTTCCATCGCCGCCTCTTTCTACCATGATCGACAGAAGGAATCACTTATAAGGTGCTTCTCCGGCATCTAGGTTTATTGATCGGGAGTTTCTCTGATGATCCCGTTGCTGTGCTCCAGTCGCGAATCTCCACTCCTTGCCGCTTGAAGGAGATTGATCGGACTTCTATGCTAAACAACTGCACAGTAATTTTTCTTTGAAGCAAATTTGTGAAGCAAATTTCTTGCTGATCGAGATCTGGAAGGGATCTTTCCTGCCACCATTACCAATCTCGATCCAGGGGTTATTTGAAGATATCTGCTTAGATTTGATCAACAAATCAGAGGAACAAACAATAATTTATTGAAGATTGTTCAGATCTACTAGGTTACTCTGATTCATTTCTTGGAGCCAAGAGGAGTTACAGGAAGTTGTGGAGCTCTGTTTATGTGATCCAGATCAACAGATCTAGGGCTCTCTGATGCTTTTCGTCTCTTTTCTTGTGGAGCAAATTACTTTTTTGATTGGATCTGAAGACACTGGGTCGTCTCTACGCGGATCAAGTGACTTCTTTCTAGTTTTTTTGTTCAAGCAAAGCGAGATGTCGAAGATTTCCTCCTACGACATCGCCAAGCTACAGTCGTTCGATCTCTCCGACTTCCATGCTTGGAAGCTGCACGTCTAACTTTGGTATGAATGAACGTGAGATTTTCTACACGATCCTGACTGACTTTGCCACTACCGAAGAGGACGTGAACGAACTTTAGTGGAGAAAAGACGAAGACTTCTGCAGGGACTACCTCTTAAATTTACTGAACACTGGACTCGCCCTGACCTACAACAGTCATAAGACTGCAAAAGAGATTTGGGATCACTTGAATGCGCACTTCCAGAAGGAAGAGGGGTTGTCGAGGACTCTCCTTGGGGAGAGACTCTTCACTTCAAAATTCAATTTGAACTCGTCAATCACCTCTAAAATAATTTAACTGGAGAGTTTGCGTCTCAAGTTGGCGGACGATAAGTCTGACATCTCTGATAATCTCTTTGTGTGTCTGATACTTAGCAAGCTACCTCCTGAGTGGTTGACCTTCAAAATTGAAATGCACAGACTGAAGGAAAAGATCGCATTGGATGAACTCAAAAGGTTCATTCATATCGAGGATCAAAACATCGTTGGTAAGAGCTTGGAATAAGCTAGTCAGTCCTCACAGGCTGTTAACTTCATTTCTCGACCCATCAAGCCTCGAAGGAAGCCACCAGTACTCAAAGGTGAAGCCTCTGCACAGTTGGCGCCTAAAAAGCCCTCTTTCAAAAAAAGAGGGGCAAGTGCCACAACTGCGGCAAGTGGGAACACTGGGCGGCTGAGTGCAAGGCTCGTAAGAAGAAAAAGGAGGATGCCCCGCAAAATGTGGCGAACATGCTGGCTGATGCCTCAGATCCCAAGTCCTTCGTGGCTATGATCGGGAGCAGTCACCGCAGTTCGTCCTCTGAGTGGTGGCTTGATAGCGGTGCTACCTGTCATGTGACGAATGACAGAGGGTTACTTGCTGAGGTCAAGGCGGTCCAGGAGAAGACGGAGAACTGCAATGGAGGAGAGACCTAGGTGACCCATGCTGGGACAGCCGAGCTGGTCCTCTCATCAGGTAAAACTCTTTCTGCATAATGTTAAAGTAGTGCCTTCTTTAACCAAAAATCTGATTTCAATGAGTCTGTTAGATAAGGCTGGGATGTCCTTCACAACTCAAAATGGTAGAATGACCTTAACGGTAAATTCATATTATCTTGGGTGTGCGTACCTGATCAACGGAATGTATAAACTTAGCTTAAACAATGATAGCATTAACCAAATAAGTTCGAACCTTATTGATCCTAAGTTGTTACATAACAGACTTGGACACATGAACTATATGAAAATGCTAGATCTAGCGAAGAGTCATAACATTCCCTTAGATCTGTCGATTCGATTTGACAAGTGCGAGGTGTGTGCTCAAACCAAAATCACTAGAAAGCCATTCAAATCGGTTTCTAGGAGCACGAAACTTCTTGAGTTGATACATTCAGACCTCTGTGATTTTCGTAGCCACGTCACTAGAGGGGGAAGGAAGTATTTGATTACATTCATAGACGATTTTTTAAGATATTGTCATGTGTATCTGTTAAAATCGAAAGACGAAGCCTTTGAGACGTTTAAGACCTTTAAATCTCGTGTAGAAAATCAGTTAGACCTAAAAATTAAAAGATTTAGAAGTGATCGAGGAGGAGAATATATTGTTACTGGGTTCAAGGAATTTTGTGCCTCTGAGGGAATAATCCTTGAAACTACAGCTCCTTACTCACCCCAGTTAAATGGTGTTGCCGAGCGTAAGAATAGAACTTTAACAGAAATGTTGAACTCTATGCTCCTAACAGCTGGCATGCCTAATTCCTTTTGGGGAGAACCAGTTCGTGCTGCAAATCACATTCTGAATAGAGTGCCTCATTCTCAGCTCACCGCTACCCCGTATGAACTGTGGCACGATCATCCTTGTAGATACGATACTCTAAAGACTTGGGGATGTATTGCTTATGTGCGTATACAAACCTTAAGAGGCCTAAGTTGGGACCTAGGAGGACAACTTGCGTCTATCTATGTAGTGCAGAAGATAGTGCAGCCGACATATTTCTCGATCTATCCACGAATATCATGATAGAGTCTAGAGACACCATATTCTTTGAAGATAAATTTGTCAAGGATCATGGTTTGTCTGTTTCCGAGTCTAATGATATGATTTCAGAATCTATCATAGAACCTGTATCTGCCCCTTCTAGCCCTGCTCCCCAACCTCTAGAGGTGGAAACTGTTCCACTTAGAGCATATACAAGAGAGAGAATCCCTAAGAACTTTGGTGAGAATTTCGTCACCTACCACTTAGAGGATAATCCATTCTCCTACCAGGAGGCAATAAGATCTAGAGATTCGTTGATGTGGGCAAAAGTCATTGATGATGAGATGGACTCGCTGTTACATAACAATACTTGACATCTAGTTGACTTGCCGAAAGGCGCTAAAGTCCTAGGATGCAAGTGGGTGTTGAAGAAGAAACTACATAGTTATGGGTCTATAGCCAGGTATAAAGCGCGTCTTGTAGCTAAATGTTATAAACAACATGGGGGAGTAAACTACTTTGATGTTTATTCACCTGTGTGTCACCTATCGACTATTAAGATTCTTCTAGCCTTAGCATCTATCGAGAACTTTATAGTTCATCAGATGGATGTGAAAACAGCCTTCTTAAATGGAGAGCTTGATGAAGAGATCTACATGGCACAACCTGAAGGTTATGTGTAGAAAGATCTAAAAGATAAAATGTGCAAATTAGATAAATCAATATATGGGCTTAAACAAGCGCCTAAGATGTGGCACATGAAATTTGACCAGGTGGTAAAGAGCCTCGGATTTCAGTCCAGTCTCTCAAACAAATGCCATTATCACCGCTCATTGTCGAATCAGACAGTCATCATATGCTTATATGTGGATGTCATGTTGATTTTGGGGTCTAATTTTGCTGCAGTTAGGGATATTAAATCCACTCTGGCAGAAGTTTTTGACATGAAGGACCTTGATCTTATGGATACCCTGTTAGGTATGAAGGTTAGAGTTGACAAGGGTCGAGTTACTCTTAGTCAGACTCATTATATTGAGCAACTTATTTCTACCTGGAGATATGATAACTGTAGGCCGAATGAGACGTCATTTGATCATAATGTTAAGTTGAGTCCAAACGTAGAGACCAGCATTGATCAAGTTAAATATTCCAAAATAATTGGTAGTCTCAATTATGCCACAAGTTGTACTAGACCAACATTGCTTTTTCAGTTAGCATGCTGAGTCATTTTACCAGTAATCCAGGCAAAGAGCATTGGGAAGCCCTAGATAGCCTGTTGAGGTACCTGAAAGGTACTAAAGATCATACTCTGTGCTACACAGGTTACCCACCTTCTGTGGAGGGACATTCTGATGCGTCATGGTGTTCAAAAGTAGGGAACAACAAGTCCACCAGTGGGTATATATTCACTTTGGATGGAGCTGCTATCACTTGGAAATCCAAAAGACAGACCTGTATAGCATTATCGTCTATGGAAGCTGAGTTGTTTTCCTTAGCCTTGGCCGGTGAAGAGGAATATTGGATCAGGAACTTGATTCTAGATATTCTCTTGTCTAAGTTACAAGTCAACTCGTTGAGCTTGTATTGTGATAATTAAGCAGCAGTTCAAGTCGTTAAGAATATCCTCTATAATACTAAGAGGAGACATATACGACTGAAACATATCTTGTTGAATTATCTGAAAGAACAAGGAATTATCACTTTGATCGATGTACGTTCAAAGGATAACCTGGTTGATCCATTGACCAAAAGAATGTCAAAAGACCGTCTAATCAAAACTGCGGGGGAAATGGGACTAAAGGCGATTTAATTCGGCCTTAGTTCAGTAATAGGCGATTCAGTTCAGTCTTTGTCCAGAAGTTTTGATTTTTTTCGATTTCCTTTGTCAAAGCAAGCATGTTGTGTTCCGTTGATGCTCTTGGTTGTTGAGCTCGGATCTGGTAAGTTGTTTCATTCCAAACTTGATGCTAACAACTTCACCTGGATTCGGCTTTTGCCTTGGAGGAGAGTGTTATTCCAAACTTGATAACACAATCTGACTTGGTCTTGTCTCTTCTTCTGAAGATTGGTTTCATTCCAAACTTGATGAGTTCCAATTAACTTTAGAAGGGCAGTAACCGTGACATTCCATATAGGATCACAGATATAGTTGTGGTGTCCAGAAGTCTGAAATCGTTTCAGTTGAAACAGATATCAGGTTCTGAGATAAAACTAGAATACTCTGTGAACGTGTCCTCCCAGCCAGATTAAAAAAAGATTAATACTAAGTTCTTTTTGTAGAACTAGATATTTGCAAATTTGTAAAGGATAGAATTCATTCTGAAATGAAATTCTCTATTGAAATTGCAGGGGTTGTTGGGATAGGAGGAGCACTGGTTGACTGGGATCCAGATCAGGATGATCTTTTGGATGATGAGTTTTAGAGTATTTTAGTTTATCTTTTGCTACTTCTGTTCAGAGCATTGTTTTTAGCTCTTCTTTTTTTCACTGTTTGATTGGACTATTAGCTCTCTGTTTGTTTGGGACACCAGACGTTTTGGGTCTGTATCTTGTTGTACCTGAGACAATTATGTGTTGCAGCTGAGTTTCGTTTTACTTATGCGTGCATACTATTCTGTGCTTAAGTCTAATTTTGTTTGAAACAGGTGCTGGACACGGTTGTGTATGATTCACAGTTAATTGAACTTTGCACAAACCACCCTCTATCCGAAGTTTGGGTTCACGACGGACATAGGAGGAGATTGTTAGGTTTATTTAATAATATGTCCGCACGTGTCGAGGCCAACTCGGAATAGGTTAACGGGTTCGTGTCATACTAGGGTCATGCTCTACGCTGGAAGTACTATAAATACCCATTCCATACATAGATGTGGTATTCGTAGAATACTTTGAGCGGCTCTACCCTTTCAATAATCTCACTAATGCCTAAGTACATCATGTTTTTCCTTACAATTTCATTCCAAGTCTTTATTGGTCTACCCCTCCTTCGTTTAACATGCATAGTGACCAGACTCTCACAACGCCTAACAGGTGCCTATAATGGTCTTGTTTGTAGGTGTCCAATCCATCTTAGACGAGCTTCTCGCATCTTCTCTGCAATTGGCGCTACTCTTGTCTTATCCCTGATACTTTCATTCATAATTTTATCCAATCTCGTGAGTCCACACATCCACCTAAGCATTCTCATCTCCGCAATTCTCATTTTTTGATCATGTACACAATTCACTGCCCAACACTCAGAACCATAGAGCATTGCGGGTCTAATTGCAGTACGGTAAAACTTGCCCTTAAGTTTTAGTGGTACTTTACGATCACATAAGATCCCTGACACGCCTCTCCTCTTCAACCATGTTGGTTTTCCTTATTGGTTCGGATCCGAATCCAGCCCGGATCCGGACCCGTTTAGCACCTTAGGGTTTAAATGTTATAAAACCTAGATCCTATTATTTCCATGGAGGCAATCCCGTGAGAAAGAGCCGCCCGCCTGTGAGGAAGTTAACTGCCGACCTGTAGCATGGGGGAGAGTCGCCTGTGAGAGTACTCCGCCCCTCTCTCCTCTCTCTCTCTCTCTCTCACTCGTGCACTCAGAGAGGTCGTTGGCCTTGGGTGTTGTCGCCGATCTTGAAGGAGGTAGTCGCCGGCGTTGAGAGCGGGAGTTGTCGTCGGGCGTGTTAGAGTTTGTCGTCAGCGTTGCAGTGGACGCTCTTTGGAGTGGAGAGGCGCAGTGTCGAAGACGTGCCCGTGTGCAGTTAGCTTCAACGGAGGTTTCTCTCCGGTGGTGGTGTTGTTCTCCGGTGCCGGCGTTGTTCTCCGGTGGTGGTGCAGTTGAACGTCGGACTCCGACGTTGAAAGTTCGGTTAACCTTGTGCGTCGCAAGGCGGATTGCTCTCCAGATCTCAGATTCTCGCCGCGGATCGTACGTGTTCGATGCATCCACGACGTACTTGTCGGACGGTCATTTTTCTCCTGTTTTTCCTTGTATTTGAATTTATATTTTCAATCTATAAACTCTGGTTATTTTTGTGTTCTTGTTTACTGCAATATTTTATAGCGATGACTGTGTATGTACCGATTTTACAACAAACAAACCTAATTGAATTTTATGTGTCACATCTTTATCAATACCTCCGTCTTTTTGAGATGCTTATACCAATTCCAAAAAAAATATTATTTTTTTTCGTTGAATTTGATCAAACTCCCGGATGTTCAAGTGTCCAAGGAAACAAGGCGTTTTTTTTCCATGAGAAGGGCATTCCAGCAAAATTTGCTCAAAGAAGTGCGAGTTTGCAGATAGAAATTGCTCCATGGCAGTGGTTCTATGACAATCTCCAACATTTAACTGCGAGAATTCCTTATACCCAACTGGAAAAATCTTGGCAAATGAAGCAGAAAGAAGCAAAACGTGTGCATGGAGAAGAATCTGCTTTCCATTTAGGAGCAATTATTGTAATCGGGCTCCGTTCCTAAATCTAGAACCGGGTGAGTGGAGCTCTTGCGAATGAAAGGAGGGAGATTTAGGCTCTGTTTGATTGGGTTGTTGCTGATGAAAAGCTGCTGATAGAAAATGTGCTTATTCTGAAAAACGGAATTTTGTTAAAAGACTGTTTGGGTGAAATGGAGTTTCCAAAACTCTGTTTTGAAAAAAAATGTTTGAAAAAAAAAAGTTTTGAGTGATTTTTTCCCATAACACATGATCTTGACCCTCATGCTCGCACTCACAACACAACACATACACAACACATAACAAACACAACACATACCCCACAACAAACAACACACACAACACACAACATATTGAAAATTGCAATACTAAGCAACAATAGTCCCTTGTACAGCATAAACCCTAAATGAAACAAGTGAAAAAAAAACAGAAAAGGAACTTTTGCATCAAGATATCTTCAATCAAACATCTCAACGACGAATCTAGGCATCAGAAAAAAAAACCCGAAATGTAGAAGAAAATCGTATCATTTGGCATCCGAGACAAACATCATACCTATTCGGCAAGGACCTAAGCTGGATTCCTGCTTCAAAACAGAGGTCTCCTTCCCCGCTGATTTTGTAGCATCAAGATCTTCACCTCTATCGAGTACATCTTGTACCATAAGCCTACCCCCAATCACATTTTTGAAGATCGGAAAGTCGCCGCTTGCGCTAGGGTTCGGGAGAGACTGGACGGGAGGATTGGGAGATGCGTCGTCGTCGTCGTCGACAGGGAAGGGAGGACCAGGAGGTGCGACCATCGTCGTCGCAAGGAAGGGAGGATCAGGAGGTGCGTCGTCGTTGTCGGGATAGACGGGAACACGTGCTTCTGCGGCTGACGGTGGATTTTTCCTGCGATTGGGTTTATACACAAAATAGCTGAATCAAATAAACGTTGTTTTCAAAATAAGCCGCGCCAAATGCAGATTAGTCTCAAAATGCTGGTGCGTTTCAACCGCACCGCTGGCAAAAAGCTCAATCAAACGCCACCTTAAACTCTGTTTGAGACAGCTCTGTCGGATGGAAAAGCTATATTCTAACAGCCAGAGCCGTTTTTTAACTGATTGGAAGAGATTTTCATGTCCAGCTTATCAAAAATCAAGTTTGATACAGCTATTTTTGAGTTGTGAGGGATCAGCTTTAGCAGTTCGTAAATAGTTTTTTATTGCCGTGAACGTGATTTTTTTGGCTCGTATGCAATTTTTTCGCTTATACGCGATTTTTTTTCATAGATACGATTTTTTCGCACAGACGCGATTTTTTTGCACGTGAGCAATTTTTTCGCACGGACGCAATTTTTTTGCTCATAAGTGATTATTTTCGCCCAGGAGTGATTTTTTTTGCCCGGGCATGATTTTTTCGCCCAGACGTAATTTTTTCTCTCAGACAGAATTTTTTTTGCCCGGACACAATGTCTTTGCCTTGTCGTGATTTTTTTTCGCCTGCTGGTGAATTTTTCGCCCAGACGCAATTTTTCCGTCCTGATATGATTTTTCGTCCGATCACGATTTTATTGTCCGGATGCAATTTTTTCTCCACGGATACGATTTTTTCGCACGTGCGCGATTTTTTCGCAAGGCCGTGATTTTTGATTTTTTTCACTGTGACGCGGTTTTTCCTCCCGGACGCGATTTTTTCGCCTGGATGTGATTTTTTCGCCCGAGAACAATTTTTTCGGACGGGCATGATTTTTTTGCTCGGATGCGATATTTTCATTCGAAAATGATTTTTTCTGCTCGAACATGATTTTTTCTGCCCGAACATGATTTTTTCGCACCTGTGCGAATTTTTTCGCCCTGGCGCAATAATTTCCCCTGGGCGTGATTTTTTCACTCGGGCGTGATTTTTTCGCTCGGACGCAAATTTTCGCTCTGATGCAATTTTTTCGCTCGGCCGCAATTTTTTCGCCCTGCCGCGATTTGTTCTCCCGGAAGCGATTTATTCTACCCTGACACAATTTTTTCGCACGTGCACGATTTTTTCGCCTGGGAGTAATTTTTTCGCTCGGGCGCGAGTTTTCGCTCGGGCGTGATTTTTTCATCCGGACGCGATTTTTTGTGCGGGCACAATGTTTTCGCCCTTCCGCGATTTTTTTTACCCGGGCTCGATTTTTTCGCCCGAACGCGATTTTTTCGCAAGGGCATGATTTTTTCGTCCGGGCGAAAATATCGCGACCGGGCAAAAAAATGTTTCCGGGTAAGAAAAAATGGGGTCAAGGGAAAAATTTGCGCCCGAGAAAAAAAAATTTGCTTCCATGACGAAGAATCACGTCCGGGAAAAAAATTTCCGTCCTGAGGAAAAAATTTGTAGAGCTCTCAAAGTTTTTTCTACCAAACTGTTTGCAGCACTATCTGTAGAGCTTTTTAAGAGCTCTACTCCATCAACTAATTTTCCATCCGCTAGAGCTGTCCCAAACAAAACCTTAGAGAGAGGGAAAACTAAAAACACAAAGGACGTGCGAACCCGTTTGGGTAGTCGCGCGCGAGCAAAATCGGTCGCCCGGGTTTTGGACGGAGTAACTTCTGTCAATTGAGGCGAGTACTGCAAGGGCTTCTCATGGACTAATTTTGATGACACGATTTTAAGTATTGTCATTTGTTTTGCAATCCTTTCATGAAATGGGCTTTGTTTAGCTGGTCGGATACGCGCCGGTCGCGCGCACATCACCGTCCCACCGTGAAATACGTGGTTTGGAAATCCTGCGGTCAGTCGGTCCGCCCCTCTGCACAAAACCACCAGATTTCTGCAGAAATCAACTGCGCCGCGGGAACCACAACTGTAGTCCAGCAGTGCGGAGATTTCCATGGAAGTCCCACCACCCCGCCTAACATGGCCAGTCTCTATTTTCCGGCAGGCGAGAAAATTCTTGGATTGTGACCTGAAGAAGGTGAAGTTGGCCGGCAATATGATGTAGGGAGCTGGAGAGGGGTTTGAGTTTATGCAAGAAGTTGATTGCACTATTGAAGGTTTATTAGTTTTGAATGTGTTTTTATTTTTTCCCCTCATCAACTAAGGAGTACTATAATTTCATTGTGAAAAATAATTACACACCCAAACACAAATGCATACACACACAAATACGTGCACACATGCTTACAAATACACACATATAAATGCACACACAATAACACACACAACTACACTCAACAATAACACCTACACAATCTAAGATATACACACCACACACACAAAATACAAATACATCTATACATACAACACAAACATACACATACCATATAGATCGCAAAATATAGATCAAGTATACACATGAATAAATATAGATCAAAACCACGACATATAAATAAAGACCATACACAAAGAATATGCGCAAAATATAGATCAAAATCATACACACAGATTAGGAGAAGAAATCAATGATGAGAGTTATGTGCATCCAGAAGCGTATAATCATATGAGAGGAGTAAATCAAAACAATAACATTGCAAATTCTCTCAAAGATCATGAGATGATGGAAGAAGTTGTGCTGTTGATATGACAAAATTATGGAATCATATTGTGAATCAATTGCAAAATGTTCATAGGTATGACATAAATTATTTGCAAATTCTAAAGTAATTTTTTTTTGTTTTTGTCTAATGAAACCTAAGCATATTTTTAATTTTCAGGTGAATACTTTATGCTCTCAATTATTTGAAGAGGTAACCAAAGTTCACCTTATCTTCGCCTATTTACTTCTTCACTTGTATCAGTGTCACTCGCATCATTTTCAAGCTTCACACTTGACGAGTTGATTTATAATTTGTATTTGAAGATGAGCACTGTAATGCAGTGGAAGGAACAACTAGAGTACAAACATCCAATTGACAAGCAAGTCCATAGGCCTTCATTTGAAGACGAGCAATCAAGAGGTAATGAGAGAGCTCTAAAGTTTTCCGACGAAAAATCTCTTGGATATCTCCTCCGAAGTTTGAAGAATTCCTTTGATTCTCAAGTTCTCCTTTAAGAGCGACTTAGAGATCTCCTTCGGAGTATGAGCTTCAAGTGCCTTCTCAATCAAGTGTCTTCTCAAGTGCCTTCTCAAGTGTTATCTGAAGTGTCATCTCAAGTGCCTGCTCTCGAAATTGCTTCTGCGAACGTTAAGGAAGACTCCACATTTTTTTACTTTCAAAGTGCTAGTAAACGAAGCAGTGGCATGTTACCCTCCCAAAATTCCTAACACGTGTATCATCAAGCAAATAAGTAGATTTAATTAGCACCAAACCGACCCCGAGATTTTTTCACTTTGGGGGTTTTCCAAGTAAAGAGTCTTGTCATCTCCGCAGTTGGTTCCCTTTTAACTTGAAAACATAATTTGGTACGTATAACACAACTATTCTTCGTGTGTGAGTAAATGTAGTCGTATGATCGTGATTTCAAAGGTATAGATTTTTTTGAACCGTAGTACGATCATTTTTCAATACAATCATATTTAAGAAATATTGTCGTATATTTTAGCGAATGATCTACACTATTGAAATCATGAATTGCACACAAGTGTAAATAGGTGTGTTATACATAACAAATAGTTTCTCTTTAACTTGGATGAATTTCGTAAGGAGAGATTAGACGTTCATGAATGATGGCTCATAATCAACGCACCGCCGTGCCGAACGGACACCAAATCGCTTAGTTACAAAGAGGAGGTGAGTACACCCATATACATAGGTCCAGATTTGAGGTGGGCACCGAGTTGCTTCGTTACAGCATTTGCCTTGTCAGCGTTTCAAAACATGATGGGCTCCCATGATCTTATCATTCATATTAGAGCACGTTAATTAGTACACGTGCTACTATTTCAATTCCAATGTTTCTTTGTTCAAATGCTTTGAGATTACCGCCTGCTTTATCTATTAATTGATCCTGTGGCCATTATACCCGCACAGGAATATTTTCTAGAGAGAGAGAGGGATAGAGATCGGAGACCGGCTTTGCGTGGTTGACACGGAAAATTTAATTTATGCACAACGGCCACGTCATAGAGTGCTTCACAAAATTTTATAAGATTTCGTTCATTTCAACTAAATTGATATTCTTGTATTAGCTTTCAATACAATATCAATAGGCAAAAATGATATTTCAGTCCCCAGAGTTTTGTGCTTTTTAGAAATCAGTCCCTATAGTTTTTTTTATACGTTTTCAGTCCCTCTACTTTTATAAATTACTGAAATCAGTCCCTCTAAATCATTTTTCATCAATTATATAGAATTAAACGTCAAAACTCTATTTATAATACAAAATATCCGCTTATTTTTTAATCATTTCCGTTCAAAAACGAAAAGGTTGTGTTGTTCTAATCCATACCTCCTTCGAATCTTCAAACAATCATGCTCCATATTTGGCATTAGTGCGAACTCCTTAAAAGCTTGTTTGAACAAACTCATGCCATTCATGTCAGTTCTGCTTCTGCCATTGATGCTTAAAATGTTGGTTTTATGCAAGCTGCCATTGCTGATTTCATGGACGAAACTGCTCACCTCCAAGCAAATCCTCTGTTTCAAAAACAGTCAGGTTTAACTATACCAACAGTTCTCATATATAAATTTATATATTAACTAATTTCTAAGATTACAGATTTATACGATTTAAGAGTTTACTGTAGCTGGACCATGAATTTGTTACTTTAGTACTTTAAATTAATGGTCACTCCTCTGTTTTTTTGCTTAATTTTTTTAACTGGTTTTTCGGTCATTTCATGGCATACCTCCATCACGAATCTACTGTTGGAGCTTGTTGTAGGCCATGGTCAGAGTTCTCTCGTCTCCTCGTGATAGAGGAATTAGAAGGCCAACAATGGAAGATAATTCAAAGACGACGCATTTAATCATGTAAATCTACTTAGAACGGGCTTAATAAATAGAGGGACTGATTTCACATATTTTATAAAATATAGGGACTGAAATCTTACAAAATAAAATATTGGGACTGATTTCAAAAAAGCTGAAAACTTAAGGGACTGAAATGTAAATTTTGCCAATATCAATACACATATAAAATAATATTAATTTTAAATTCAATATACATGATGATATTCTGTTATATGAAATAACATTAATCACTATTTATTGTTTGTTTGTAAAATGATTTACAAAAAAAAAAAAAAATTGGATGTCAATTCTTTCAATTAAAAATGACAAACTCGGATTTCTGGGCCAACATCAGTTTTATAACTCGAACTTGATTTTTTTGTCATGACGCGTTGTTTTTGCCCGGACTTAAATTTTTCGGTTCGAAAGCGAAATTTTTCGTCTGAACGTGATTTTTTCGCAGCACCGCAATATTTTCGCACGGACGCAATTTTTTCGCCCGCATGTAATTTTTTCGCTCGAACACTACTTTTTCGCCCGAACACGACTTTGTTCGCCCGGTCGCGATTTTTCACTCGAACGCGTATTTTTCGACCGCAAACGACATTATCGCTCGGATGCGATTTTTTTCAACCGAACGCGATTTTTAGCCCCGAAACATTTTGTTCGCCTGTAGTCATTTTCTACGTCCGAACTGGATTTTTTCGCTCGCGCTCAATTTTTTGGGGCTGGCTCGATTTTTTTCGCCCGAATGCGATTTTTTCGCCCGAGCGTGGTTTTTCCGCCCGTGCACTCTGTTTCTGACCGGGGGCGCATTTTTCGCCCGTGTTTGCATTTTTCCGCCCGACAGAGATTTTTCCGTCCGACAGCGATTTTTTCGGACCAGGCGTGCATATTATGCCCTGGAGCGATTTTACCGCCCTGGAGCGATTTTACCGCCCGGGCGCGCTTTATCCGCCCGGGCGCGCTTTTTCCGCCCGGGCGCACTTTTTTCGCCCGGTCGCGCTTTATCCGCCCAAGCGCTCTTTTTCTGCCCAGACGCGCTTTTTTCGTCCGGGCGCGCATTTTCCACCTGGGCGCGATTTTTCCGTCATGGGGCGATTTTTCTACCATGGGGCAATTTTTCCGCCCGGGCGCGATTTTCCGCCCGGGCGCGAGTTTTCGGCCCGTGCGCGTTTTTTTCGACCGGGCGCACATTTTTTGCATGAGCGCGATTTTTTAACCCGAGCCCGTTATTTTCGCCCGGGTGCGATTTTTTTGCCCGGGCTAGATTTTTGTTGCCCGGGCACGATTTTTTCTCCCTGCCGCGATTTTTTCGCCAGGACGCGACTTTTCCGCCGGGACGCGCACGACTTTTTCGCTCCGGCGCGCTTTTTTCGCTCGGACACACTTTATTCGATCTGGCGCGCTTTCTTCGCCCGAGCGAGATTTTTTCGAATGAGCTCGATTTTTTCCCTCGAACGCGACTTTTTCACTCAGACGCGATTTTTTCCCCAGAGACACTTTTTTTCAACCGAACGCGATTTTTTCGCTAGGACACGATTTTTTCTCCTGTATGCGATTTTTTTGTACAGACTTGACTTTTAATTCCGGACGCGACTTTGTTCGCCCAGAAGAAAAAAAACGCGCACGGGCGAAAATATCGCATCCGGGCGAAAAAATTGCGCCTGACCAAAAAAATCGCGCTCGAAAGAAAAAATTGCTTCCGGGCGAAAATATCACGCTCGAGAAAAAAATCATGCACAGGTGAAAACATCGCGACCGGGCGAAAAAATCTTGCACGGGTGAAAAAACGCTCACAGGCGAAAAAAGAGCCCCCGGTAGGAAAAATCACTTTCGGGCGGAAAAAGCTCGTCCGAGCGGAAAAAGCGCTCCGGGGCGGAAAAAGCACGCCCGGGCGGAAAAAGCGCACCCGGGCAGAAAAAGTGCGCCCGGGGGGAAAAGCGCGCCTGCGCGAAAAATCACGCACGTGCGATTAAATCTCGTCAGGGGGAAAAGCGCGCCTGGGCGAAAAAAGCGCTCCCGGACGGATTAAGCTCGTCCGGACGGAAAATGCGCGCCCGGGCGGAAAAATCGCGTCCGGGTGAAAAAATCGCGCCCGGACAAAAATTGCGCTCCCCGGCTTCAAATCGCTCTCGGGAGAAAAAATCGCACCAGGACGAAAAAATCGCCCCCGGACGAAAAATGTGCGCACGTGCGAAAAAAGCTTGTCAGGTCTGAAATATCGCGCCCGGGCGGAAAAATCTCGCCCGAGCGAAAAAAGCGCCTCCGGGCGAAAAAGCTCGTCTAGGCGAAAAAATCGCTCTCGGCGAAAAAAACGCGCCTGAGCGAAAATAGCGCCCCGGGCGAAAAAATCACGCCCGTGGAAATAGAATCGCGCCCGGGTGAAAAAAAATCAGGCCCGGGCAAAAAAAATCGCGCCTGGGCTAAAAAATTGCGTCAGGGCGAATAATTCACATCCGAGTGAAAAAATCGCGTCGGGGTGAAAAAATCGTGGCCGAGCGAAAAAGTCGCGTTCGGGCGAAAAAGTCGTGTCTGGTCCGAAAAAATAGCATTCATGCAGAAAAATTATTGTTCTTCTGAAAAGCCGATGTTGGCAATCTCAAAATCCGCACCTGCATGTAGACATTGAATCAACGAGTTTTTAGTTTTGGGTGAATATCAACGACTTTCCACCAGAATACCAATTCCACTCTACAATTATTGATACGAACAATGAAAATAACTTTCATTTTCTTAAAGTCAATACTTTAACATCAACCGACCCTAATAGATATATATAGGAGTGCACATATCATCTCGCTAATAGTATACATGTGATAGTAGCACCTCCTCAATTTTTATTTCAGCAATTAACACACCACTCAAAAATAAAAAAATAAATTTTGATCAAAACTCCACAAAACATCTCTCTTTAATATCCCTTCTTCATGTCACATTAGTAGAGGCTGTAAAGGGTCCAGATGTATTGCACTTCTAAGAATAATGCTCTAAAATCAAAAATCAAAACTCAAGTCTTAGAATATATGGAGTCCCGACTCACAACAGGGATTTTAAATTTTGCCTCGGTGAAAATCAAAATTCAAAACCCTGATTTTTATTTTCTCAATTTAGGCCAACACTCATTGATCCATCTTTTTGAATGCGCCCAATGGCAAGAAGGGGCCACATCCCCCCACCCCCCCCCCCCCCCCCCCCCCCCACCCCCCACACACACACATCTTCCTGGTCCATGACGTCCAACCTCCTCTCTTAGGCCTCTTCAGGTAGTACACATCCTCGATGAGGCCCTAGAGGATCAGCTTGCAGCGCAGCACCGGGAGATCCACGCGCTCCTCACCGACAACCAGCATGCTGTTGATACCCATGCCGCCCTCAAGTAGGAGCTCGACGCCTTCCATAAAGAGCGCGTTGTTGCGACAATCTTGTCGCTAGGGCAAAAGATGTTGAAGTATTAGACCGGGCGGCTTAGCGGTCTGATCCAGCGGTTTGTTGACCGAGCGGCTTAGCGGTCTGATCCAGCGGTTTGTTGACCGGGCGGTCTATCGGTCTACCTCTGCGGCTTGTTCTATCCTGCTGGAGTTGCCGAGCGGTTAACCCATCTGTCTAACCGCGCGGCCTGTGCGGTCTCTATTATTCTAGCCGCTCAGTACTGTAAATGTTTAGTCCCACATTGTTTGTACACTCTCTTTCTTATCTCCTCCATTCTATATAAGGGAGGTCATACCTTTGTAAATGATATCTTTTTTGGATAATAAAATTTCAATTATTCAAAAGTTTATTCGCTTGTTCTCTACTTTTCGCTTCTTTTCGCTACTTTCTAACATGGTATCAGAGGACACGGTCATTTCCTCCTGATTCTGTGCGCTCTCTGTTGTTCGCGGCTTGTTTTCCGCGTTCTGCGACTTGATTCGCGGCTTGCCTTCTCTTCTGTCCGCGCGGCTTGTTTCTATCCGCGCGGCTTGTTTCTGTCCGCTGCCCTGTTCGCGCGGCTTGCTTCTTCTTGGTTCTCCTCTCCTACTGCTCTTTGTCGCCGCGACCTGTTTCCTTGTCGTCGCGCTCCTTGTTCTTTCCTGCCGCTCCAACTTCCTAGTCGTTGCGGTCTGTCTCTGTCCGCGTGTGTTGTCTCTCTACTCGCGGTTTGCTGCTGTGATCTGCCTGACCGTGCGGGTTGTTCCTTTCTCACCCGCATCTTGGTCGCGGTCACCTGCGCTTCTCCTCTCTTCTGTTCGCTCGGCCTTTTCAGTCCGCGCGACCTCTTCCCCGCTGTGCCTTTGCCCGCTTTCTAGCAGCTGCTGTGATCTGCCTGACCGTGCGGGTTGTACCTTTCTTACCCGCATCTTGGTCGCGGTCACCTGCTCTTCTCCTCTCTTCTGTTCGCTCGGCCTTTTCAGTCCGCGCGACCTCTTCCCCGCTGTGCCTTTGCCTCTTTCTAGCCGCTACTGTTCGCGCGGCTTCTTCTGTTTTCTAACCGCTACTGTTCGCGCGGCTTCTTCTGCTTGCCGGGTTCTATGACTACCTCCGGTCTCACCACTACTCCTGTAGCTCCTTCTCCTCCTTCGGGCAACCTTGGCACCCTTTCCAAGCTTGTTGGCTCCAACTATCCCGATTGGAGCGTTTCTTTCACCTTTCTCCTTCGTTCTCAACGCAAGCGTCATCACCTCACCGATGACCCTCCTCCTCGCACCTCTCCTGAGTTTGATGACTGGGATGCGAGTGATGCTCTTGTTCGCACCTGGCTGGCCAACAGCCTTTCTGATGAGTGCCTTCCCGTCATTCGCCATGATGAGACGGTCAAAGCCGCCTGGCTTCACCTCGCTGCTCTCTATTCTAAGGGGGGCCAGACGTCCCGCATTTATACTCTCTATGCGGACCTCTTCGCCCGCCCTTCCATGTCACCGACTGCGGCTTATCAGCAGGTTCAGGCTCTTGGTGCTGAAATCCTCCAGAATCGCCCCTTCTCCGCGGACTTGGCCGACCAGCACAAACACTTCCAGGAACTCCTGGTTGTTTGTTATCTTCTTCGTCTTCCCGACTCTTATGATATGATCCGCCAGCAGATCTTGGGTGAGGCGGAATCTCCTACTTTGGATGCCACTGCGGCTCGCATTGCCGCTGTTACTTCGCTCCTCCAGCGACCTCTGTTGGCCTCCCCCCTTCCCAGGACTCCTTTGCTCACCAAGCTCAGAGGGGGGGCCCTAGTGGCCGTGGCTCCTCTGGCGGACGGGGTTCCTCCCGGTTCCTCTTCTCTCACTGTGGTCGTACTGGCCATACTGTTGACCGCTACTGGCAGAAACATCCTCATCTTCGCCCTTCCGGTGATGCTCCTTCTTCGGCCTCCGCCTCTTCTAGGTCGTCTGCCTCTGTGGCCACGACGTCAGGTAGTGCCCACGTCGTTACCCAAGGTAAATGGCTGATTGACTCCGGTGCCACCAATCATATGACGGGCAACCCTCATTGCTTCTCCCGTCTTGAGACCCATGACAGCTTACCCCCAGTTCGTGTGGCGGATGGTTCCCCGTCCCCGGTTCATGGGACGGGCATGGTTCAACTCACTCCATCGCTTTGCTTGGAGGATACCCTCTATGTCCCGAAGTTCCCGTGCAATTTGTTATCAGTTACTACTTTATGTCGGCAACTTCAGTGCTCCGTCTTATTCACTCCCACTACTTGTTCTTTTCAGGACCCGAGGACCCAGCGGACGATTGCTACTGGGACTGAGAGCGGCGGCCTCTACTTCCTCGACGATGTTTCCGCTCTCTCTGCCTACTCCTCCTCCACTGATCTCCTTCAGTGGCATCTTCGTCTTGGACATCCTCCTCCTCGGCTTATTCGTCAGCTTCTGCCCCACTTACCTCCTACCAGTTCTCCGCTCAACTGTGATGCGTGTCAGCTTGGCAAACATCATCGCTCCTCCTTCCCACCGAAGCAAGGCCGTGGCTCCTCTCGCATTTTTGATCTTATTCATTCTGATGTATGGGGTCCTGCTCCTACCCTCATAGTTGGTCGGGACAGTTCCTATTTTGTCACTTTTATCGATGATTTTACTCGATGTACCTGGGTGTATCTATTAAAAGATCGCTCTGAACTATTTTCTGTTTGACAATCATTTTACTTTATGATTAAGACTCAATTTGCTATTTCTATTAAAGTCTTACGTTCTGATAATGCCAAGGAGTATCTGACTCATGAGTTCTCTGCGTTCTTTCACAAACATGGTCTCCTTCATCAAACGACTTGTGTTTACACCTCCCAGCAGAATGGGGTGGCGGAGCGTAAAAACCGTCACCTGCTTGATGTTGCGCGTACTCTCATGACGCAGATGCACGTCCCTCGCTCCTACTGGGGCTACGCTGTGCTCCTCGCCTGCTATCTCATCAATCGCCTTCCCTCCGCAGTTCTCCACGGCCAGACTCCCTTCTCCCTTCTCTACCCCCACCAGGAACCTTTTCTCTTCCTCTCCGTGTCTTTGGCTGTACGGCCTTTGTTCACACTCCATCCTCTACCCGCGACAAGCTGTCCCCCCGTTCCACCAAGTGTGTCTTTTTGGGGTATTCTACCACTCAAAAAGGCTATTGCTGCTTTGACCCCCTTCTCCGCAAGCAGTTTGTCTCCGCAGATGTGACTTTTTTCGAAAATGCTTCCTATTTCTCTCCTTCCTATTCTCTTCCTTCTCTTCCTTCTGATATCTCCGTTCCTTCCACACCTCTCCACGTTTTCCCACCTTCGTCTCCTCCTCCACCCACTCCTTCCCAGTCCGTCTCCCCACCCACCCCTCCACCCTCCTCTCCGCTGCCGTCTCTCTCTAGTCCCGAGCCAGCCTTCTCCGCCACGGACGCTCCGGTCGCTGACGCTCCCGTCGCCGACGCTCCCGTTGACCTGGATGTTCCCATTGCCCTTCGCAAAGGGGTGCGGGCGTGTACTCAACACCCGCTCACGGCTGTTGTTTCCTATGATCAGCTTTCTCCTTCTCGCAGGTGTTTTGCCTTGGCCATCTCTGCTACTTCTACTCCCCGTACCTACCAGGAGGCTCTCGCTCTCCCTCATTGGAAGTCTGCCATGGATGAGGAGATGGCTACTCTTACTGAACGGGGTACCTGGACCCTGGTTCCTCCTCCCGTGGGCACTGATGTGGTTGGCTGTCGCTGGGTCTTCGTTGTGAAGTTTCGCCCCGACGGCACTGTGGATCGCTACAAAGCCCGGTTGGTGGCCAAGGGCTTTACTCAGACTTATGACGTTGATTACTTTGATACCTTCTCTCTGGTTGCTCGCCTCAGCACCATCCGGGTTCTCTTTTCTGTGGCTGTTAACCGGGCTTGGGCTATTTCCCAGCTTGATGTGAAGAATGCCTTTCTCTATGGCGATCTTCAGGAGGACGTCTATATGGAGCAACCTCCTGGGTATGTTGCTCAGGGGGAGATACGTGTCTGTCATTTGAAGAAGGTCATTTATGGCCTAAAGCAGAGCCCTCGGGCATGGTTCAACAAATTCAGTGGTATTGTGGCTACCATCGGCTTTCAAAGGAGTTCGGCCGATCACTCCTTATTCATTCGCAAAACAGCCTCGGGACTGGTGGTTTTGGCCGTATATGTGGATGATATTCTCCTTACTGGCGATGACCGAGATGGGGTGGACTTGACGAAGAAGCACCTCCGTCAGCACTTGGTCACGAAGGATATGGGCTCCCCAAAATACTTTTTGGGGATAGAAATCTCTCGGAAACTTGACTCCTTGGTTCTCTCTCAACGGAAGTATGCCCTTGATCTTCTACGAGAAGCAGGATTGACAGGTGCCAAACCAGCTCGTTTTCCCATGGCTGTTGGAGAAGACAAAACATGGACGGATGATTCGCCTCTTCTATCTGATGTCACACGGTACAGACGTTTGGTAGGCAAACTCATCTATCTCACGGTGACTAGACCCGACATCGCCTACGCTGTAGGCAAGGTCAGTCAGTTTATGCAAGCTCCCAGGGAGTGCCATCTTCAGTCCGCCCTGAAGATTTTAGAGTATATCAAAGCAGCACCGGGCAGAGGGTTACTCTTTCAGAAGAATGGCCATCTGAGGGTTGAGGCCTACTCAGATTCAAGTTACGCGGATGACAAAGGCGATCGTAAATCCACGTCAGGTTTTTGTACCTTTGTTGGAGGTAATCTTGTGAGTTGGAAGAGCAAGAAACAGTCTGTTATTTCCAGATCCAGTGCCGAAGCAGAATACCGGAGTATGGCGTCAACCACGTGTGAGTTAAAGTGGTTGCGGGCTCTCATGCTTGATCTGGGCGAGGTATATGACTGTCCTCTCCCTATGTTCTGTGACAACAAGGCCGCTATACACATATCCAGAAATCCGGTCTTCCATGAGAGAACAAAGCATATAGAGGTTGACTGTCACTTCATTCGGGAAGAGATTTTGAAGAAACAGATTTGTACTCCTTTTGTCACCTCTGACAAGGAGTTGGCAGATATCTTCACCAAGCCGGTTTCTACTTCCTTCTTCCGCATTTGTGACAAGCTGGGCATGATTGATATCTATGCTCCAGCTTGAGGGGGAGTGTTGAAGTATTAGACCGGGCGGCTTAGCGGTCTGATCCAGCGGTTTGTTGACCGAGCGGCTTAGCGGTCTGATCCAGCGGTTTGTTGACCGGGCGGTCTATCGGTCTACCTCTGCGGCCTGTTCTATCCTGCTGGAGTTGTCGAGCGGTTAACCCATCTGTCTAACCGCGCGGCCTGTGCGGTCTCTATTATTCTAGCCGCTCAGTACTGTAAATGTTTAGTCTCACATTGTTTGTACACTCTCTTTCTTATCTCATCCATTCTATATAAAGGAGGTCATACCTTTGTAAATGATATCTTTTTTGGATAATAAAATTTCAATTATTCAAAAGTTTATTCGCTTGTTCTCTACTTTTCGCTTCTTTTTGCTACTTTCTAACAAGAGAGAAGCGGGATGCAAAAGTCCGAGAAGTTCTTGAACGATCAGTCAAGGCGGAGGCTTGGGTTCGCAGGAAATAAAGAGGGGTGCTACTATACATGTATATTGAATGTTTAATTCTTATTTTAATGTGTGCTAATAGCAAGATGAGTCGCGCTATTAACAATGTCATATATATATATATACTAAACTTTTGGAAGGATTGTGTTAGTGCTTAATGCTCTTTGTAGGCTTTGCCCCCATGCACATTCAACGCGAGGCGACATTTGCAAGATGACGATATTCGTCAGGGCGGTGACATTCGTCGAGCGAAGACTCTTATCTAGCGGCAATATTTGTTTGGCGACAACATTCAACAAGGTGACGACATTCAGCGTCTAGTTAAGCAGGCAACCTACACTCTAATTGCATTAACCGCACTTTCAGTTGCACTGGAATCAAAACGGGTTGTGCCCGAAATCAATAATCCTTCACAAACGACATTCTAGAAGTCTAAGGCTTGTGTTTGAGAACCTGGCGGGAAGTCGTTCCGGAGGGGCCGGGCCGGAGGTGCAACGCTTGGGAGGCCAAATGCGAGCTCCCTTCACGACGGCTGGCAGGGCCGAGTCGGAGGCACTTCGTTTGAGAACCTGATGGGAAGCTATTCCGGCGAGGCCGAGACGAAGGGAAACTGTTTGGGAAACCAACGCGCCCTTCCTTTAGTGACGACGGGTGTGAACAGTAGTAAACCGACTGTTTTCCCACTGGCCATGTGAACACCAATCCATAGTTGCAACCGTCCATTTTTTGTCTCCTCCCCGGCGTGCCATCGGGTCGGATCTCAAACATAGCCGCCGCGAGCACCGGTTCACCGTTCACACCTGACATTTTCTCTTACCTCCGGCTCGGCCCCGCCGAAAAGGCTTCACACCGGATTCTCAAACACAATCGGTGGAGCATTGCTCCCCTTTCTCAATTTTTTTCCACCCTTAATTATCAAACTTGAACTTGTTGTCAAAGAAGATTGACTCTTAAATTTGGAGCTTTCATTAAGGTGCAGTTAATGCAATCATACTGCGGTCAGCGATAGCGCTCCCAATGGACCGAACTAACTGAACCGTCTTAGCTTTCGCAGTGGTCGGTTTCGCAAACAGTCACTTGAAACAGATCGCAGGACCAAACCTGTCCTGATATCAAACTCCCGAGCCTCCAGCTCGCAGGACCAAACCTGTCCTGATATCAAACTCCCGAGCCTCCAGCTCGCAGGACCAAACCTGTCCTGATATAAAACTCCCGAGCCTCCAGCTCGTAGGACCAAACCTGTCATGATATCAAACTCCCGAGCCTCTAGCTCTCAGGACCAAACCTGTCCTGATATCAAACTCCTGAGCCTCCAGCTCGCAGGACCAAACCTGTCATGATATCAAACTCCTGAACCTCCAGCTCTCAGGACCAAACTTGTCCTGATATCAAACTCCCGAGCCTCCAGCTCGCAGGACCAACCCGTCCTGAAACCCTCCAACCCATCACGAGTGAGATTGCACATCAGTGCTTTAGTTCTGAATCCCTCCAACCCTTCACGGGTGAGAATGTTACCCTGTTCTCTTAGCCTATTAGACTACTATTGTCTAATGTTTGTTATAACTAGCAATTTAGGGTTAATCCCAGGACTGCACAGGGCATGCCCGGTGAAGGGCTCTCGTGACATTATGAACTACGATGGGCTGAAGCCCAAAGCTCCCTTTCTCAAGAATATTTACTTTTATTAATGTCTACCCATGATTCATACCAGCTCTTATTGTTACTCTCATTCTTGTCATGGCGTCGCCTAGGCGTCGCCTAGGCGTCACGGCGCCCAATTGTAAACCAAGGCGTTTGTCGCCTTTTTTTTTACAAAAATATGGGAATTGCGGTTTATATATAAACCGCAGTCTATTGTATGAAACCGAGAATATACTGCGGTTTGTACAATAACCGCAGTGTAGTGTAGAATAGACTGCGGTTGTGATATAAACCGCAGTCTATGCTACTATAAACTGCCGTGTATTGTATAAACCGCAGTCCATTCTCACACCGACTGTGGTTCTTTTCAAACCGCAGTCCATTCCTTCCAGAGAATAGACTGCGGTTGTATAAACCGCAGTCCATTCTCATATCGACTGCGGTTATGTTCAAACCGCAGTCTATTCCTTCCAGAGAATAGACTGCGGTTTGTACAATAACCGCAGTGGAATGTAATATAGACTGCGGTTATTTTCAAACCGCAGTCGATTCCTTCCAGAGAATAGACTGCGGTTGGTATAATAACCGCAGTGGAATGTAGTATAGACTGCGGTTTATATAGAAACTGCAGTCGTCTCTATCTTTTTTTAACCGTGAGCCGTAAAAATCTTGTGTTTCCCCGTGTTTTTGGTTCTTCTTTTTACAGTCCCTGCGCTTTGCGAAAACCCTAAAGGCTTTTGTTCAACCTCTCCTTTGACAACCTTATTAGGTATACTATTTCTTAATACCTTTTCTCGGTTTTTGAACTTTTGATCTCTTTGCTCTTTGTTAAGCATTGTGTGTTTATTATTATTATACTTTATACATGTCTAAACCTCCTTAGGAACCTTGTTAAACATTTAGTACATTTATACATGTATAAACATTGTGTTAGTAAGTAGTAACTAAACTACTAACTAATAACTAGTTGCTCAATATCATTGCGGTTTTGTATGAATTTTGTTTAGGTTTTTTGTATGGTTTAGGTTTTTTTTAGGGTTTTACAGGAAAATGTCGGACAAGGGAGCTTCATCGAGGTCAACAAGAGGCTTCACGAAAATGAATGAACTGAATAAGCTTAGGCTAGAGGGGAGGAAGCTTATTATTTCTTTCCGTGATGATGGCCGCATTATTCCCGGTCCTGAAACAAATAAATTGATGAGTTTGATGGGATCTCTTGTGAAGTGTTATGTGCCAATTACATATGTTGCATGGAGGGATGTTGATAAACAAATTAAAGATCACATATGGGCAGAATTAAATATACGTAACCTTGTTATGACTTATGAGTGATTAGTGATTACATATCTTTGGTGTTTTAGTTACTTTTTAAGTGATATTTTCTATTATTTTCAGATATTTTTTGATAATATTGATGGTCATACAAGGCATTAATGAAAAGCATGGGTGAAAGTTGGAGGACTTGGAAATCCAAACTTTTTGTCATGTATGATAAAAAATGTTGATTTGGAGCATCGATCAATGTTCCTGTCAAATATAGTTTTATTACTGCCGAAGACTGGAGAGTTTTTGTCGACCATCGCACTACTACAGAATATATGGTTGTGTTCTTAACTTCTTATTAAATTCAATGTTTATATCATTTTTTAACTTTATAACTTATAACCAAATTAAGTATTAACACATTTATTTTTGTAGGAGAAAAGTAAGGTTAATACTGAGAGAGCAAAAGCACGAAAGGCCTTTCATACTACTTCAGAATGGGTTATTCTGGATTAGAAAAAAGAATGGTATTATCTCTCTACTTCTCTCTCATTTTTTGTATTTTAAAATTTGGTTTCTCAATTATTTGATGATAATTTATTTTCATTTTATTGTCTGAACAAGGTGAAGCTGCACCAATTTCACGTGCGGAGTTATGGAAAGCCGGTCATAAAAGAAAGACGGGTGAATACATTATAAAGATGCAGCTGAATTGGCATCTAGGTAAGTGTAAATGAATCATTTCATATTTGTAAATTATCTAGTAAATTTCATGAGAAGTTATTTTCTTATCAATTCTGTTCCAACTTCCAATATTTATTACTTTTGTGGACGAGTCCAGCCAAGAGTCCCGGAGTGCTGAAACAGTACAGGGAAGAAATGACATCCTTGCATCTGACTTTTAGGCCAAGAACATCCGGGCAGAGTTAGAGCTGGTGGCAAGTTTCATAATACAAGATTTTTCAAAAATGTAGGCGGAAAGGACACCAACACCAATAGCTCGTATTGAAGATTTGAAGCTATAGTACAAGAAAGATTGAGCCAGCAACAAGAATTTGGATCCAAAAAGAACAAGAGCAACAAGAATTATGGATCCAAAGAGAACAAGCGCAACAAAAATTATGGAGCAAAAAGAAGAAGCGCAACAAGCCGAGATTGCACTATGAAGAATCAAATTGAAGAGCTTATGCCATGTTTAGTGCTAGAACTGAAGTGCTGCATTCCAGTATTTTATGTTTAAATATTTATACTTTTAGAAATGTTGTCTTCTCTTTTGTTGCGCAGGTAAAATTAATTATTTTTTGACTTTTTGGTTTCTCAGTCTCAGCCGGAGTACGAATCCAGGTACTGAACCTGAGATAGTCGATGACATGAACAATTATCTTGACGGTATAATAAATATTTTTTTTGCTTTTATGTAATCAATGAATTCAATATTGATGTCCACATTCCACAATATTAATTCTTTTATTTCCACAGGCTAGTGAGACTGAGACTACAAATGAATTCATTAATATCTTGCTAAAGTAAGATGGAGAATGAAGATAAAATAATATCAGTGATTTGACCTAACTAATATTGTATGATATAATAAAGCCAGCTAAACAAATACTTTAATAAATTAATATGTTGGGAAGATAAACCCTGGTTGGTGTTCAACATTTATAATAATTTAGAATGTTATCAGGAGAGCGGCGGTCTTTCGCCGGTCTCCGTTCTTGCCACTAACCTTGTGATATTGCCACCACTCGTCATTAGAAGTGACTTTTGGACACCAACCAGGGTTTATCTTCCCAACATATAAATCTCAACCGACAACCTTATCCCCTGAGGGTCCTATATTATGTGATATTTTTACTAAGCGCACCCAACCTAATTTGACCCGTATGACGTGTCTTCCAAATCTTGTGCCAATGCCCCTAATATTTATCAGATTGCTTTGATGTTATGTTGACCATCCTAGGTTTCACTATTTTTCTAAGAGTTAAGGGCCAAAATAATTCTTTTAATTGAGTGACTGGGTCGCCTTGCACATGATGTTTATATATAATGGTCTAGCCTATTAAAAATTTATCAGGTTCCATGAGGTTAAATATGACTTCCTAATTTCATATTTTTTCATGTAAAATTTAATTTAATATCTTATTAAATCACAAATTACTATTTCCAAATGAAGTTAGTATTTGTACAGTCAAAAATTTTAATTACTGGAATCATGTTGAAAATAAAGCTAAATACCGAATTTTAAAATCCTAAACAGTGATTTGACTAACATATCCAAAACAATATTACCAAAATGCCAATTAGGGTTTTCAGCATATAGAGACATCCAAAAATTCTCAAATAATTTAACAGGGATTTAATCACAGAAATAAAGTGCTGTAGTTTTCCATAATATTTTAACATAATTTCATTTTTTTAATTAATTTCCATAATGACAAAATGGTATATTCTACATAAAATCTAAGTTAACATTACCTAACAGTCCCATAAATTTTTTTAGATGTGAGAAATGACCTAATAAAGTCTGTTACAAAATTTCAGAATTTAATAAATTAATATGCCCTAGATTCAAATTTATTTCCAAACTAGGCATATTTTCCAATAATTCCAAATAATGAGATTTTTGATCCCAAAAATCTCAACCTTCCTATGGAAGGTATATTTCATCCCTATAATCCTATGTACATAGTTTTATGGACATGAAATGGTCCAAATTGGCTAAATTCTCATTTTTCTATTTTTACTATAGGCATCCCAAATTTGAACATACATATCTCATGCATGTGGGATTTCCCAAACATGCAGAGGTCAAAATGACCTGAAATTTTTACCATGGTTTTATATTGACGCAATGGACATGCCACCAAAATTTGGGGCTTGTGGAGTTGTAGATCTCCAAAAATTTAATTAATTTAATAAATGATATTTCTCCAAAAAATAATGAAAAAATAATTTTCAAAAATTCCCATTTTTGGTCAGTACTTAAGTAAGACCTAATCACATGCATGAACAAAATCTTAGATCATGTGGACTTAGGGTTTGGCTTGGGCACTCGTTTAAATATCTGCCCTATCTTAGGACCAGTCTTGGTAGAATGGCCCTATAGGGAGCTGTTATGCTCCAAATTACAACTTTAGGTGTCATTTTAAAGTTAAGACCTAGGGATACATTTTATATGTTGAACATGTTTTCTGAATATGCCTCTAAGAGGCCTAAAATCAGCCCGTAATGTACAGAATAAAGTGTGACAGAAAATGAAATAAGCTATAGTTAATACATCAAGATGAACAACATCCATGCGTCTTCTTCCTCCAGCGGACGACCACGATTACACCGACCTGTAGCACCATGATCTGGTATTTCCCGGCCATCCAGCCACCTCCCCGGCCGGCCACCACCACCACCTCCGTTGGGGTGGGGGCTAACGTGTGGCGGCGACTTGACCGCCGGAGGTGGCGGTTTCCGGTGAACCCGAGCTCCATTAAAAACCATGGATTTTCTCCCACACCTCACATGGATCCAAGCTTAATTGAGCTTGAAATCTCTCTTAAATGATATAGGAAGCCAACACAAGGGGAGAGGAGGAGAAACAGACCTTAATCGGAGCCCGACGGTGGCGGCGGCGGTGGTTGGCCATGAAATTTCTCCTCTCCGGCGAGCTTGCTCCCGAACTCATTTCTCCACCAAAAGCTTCGATCCAGATATCGAATTCCACTCCTCTCGGCCTTCTGAAGCTGACGGTGAGGTCAAAATCGGGGTGGGGTGGCTGTATAGGGAGATTCCATCAATGAGGATTTCAGCCACCACCTTGGATGCTCCTCCTTGGCTCCAAGTGGCACTTCCTTTGCTTGAATTTGGTTGGGGAATTAATCCTAAGCTCAGAACCGAGCTTTGGGAGGGAGGAGGAGGGCCAAGTGGCCACCATCCCCTCTTTCCCTCTCTTCTCTCTCCTCTCTTTCCCCAAATTTCCAAAAACACCCCCATGCATGCACTCTCTCTCCTATTTTAGATGGGTGGGGGCTGTCAATGACCACTTGGGCTGGTCATGGGCCTTGACTCATGGATTTTGGCCATTGGGATTGGGCTTGGCCTTCCTTTTTCTTCCTTTAGGCTTCATGTTGACTTTGTTGACTTTTAGGGTTGACTTGGTCAACTTTATGAGTGGGCTGACCCCACTTGATGGTCATTGACCCTATGGAACCACCCAACTTGGGTTGAGCCATGGTGGTGCCCCACTTGGACTAATTGGGCCTATAGGTGTGAGTTTGACCAATTTAGGTTTTGGGTTGACTTGGGTCAACTTGGGTCCTATAGTGGGTCCTACGTGACTACTAATAGGAAATGGGATGTTACACGGCGCACTCTGGATGCTGGTAGCTGCAGACAAAAGAACGATCGTCTTCCTACGAAAGATGGATTGCGGGGAGGAGATTGCAGACGGTCTTCGACTTGGAGGCGAGTTCGTTTGCCACGGACTTTGCCTTGACGACGAGGACGATGACGGTGGACCTGTGAAAGAGGGGGGAGAGAAGATGAGAGAGAAAAAACTAACGAGAGACAAGAATTCTGGTAGAAATCCAAATTATGAAGTTTGCCAAATGAGAAGAACTAGAGGTCTATTTATAGGCTTGGAGATGGGCGACCAGATAATTTCCCCCCGTAACAACCAACCAGACGAATAGAATCGCTATGTATGAGGCACATGAATCATGATTTTTAGGAAAATATCGAGTCAGCCCTTGGGTCCAAAATAGACTTGCCCAATCTCAGGAATGGCCCAACGGGCAACGTGGGTGGTTACATGTGGTAACCAGCCCCAAACACCCACTTTGCGGGCAGTTACAGGTGGCGGCCGCCCCTTACGGGGGCAGCAGAAGGGGCGGTCGGCCCTCCGAGGGCCGACCACAGTCCCCAGTCGACCTCCTACCGGCCAGCCGTAAGAGGCCAAGCGAACCCTCGGTCGCCCAAACGGTGGGTGACCGATGGGGGAGGCCGACCCATTGGAGGTTGGAGCCACCTAGGTGGCTGACCGGGAAGGAAAGGGGCGGTCGGCCCCTTTGGGGCCGACTCTTTCCCGGCCAACCTCTTCGTAGGCGGCCGGTGAAGAGAGAGGCGGTCGACCTCTTTGGGGTCGGCACCGACCGGCTTGCATTGGGCGACTAGAGAGGAAAAAGGGGCGGCCGGCCCCTTTGGGGCCAGCACCTCCCCGACTGACCTCATCGTAGGCGGCCGTGGAAGAAAGGAGCGGCCGGCCCCTTTGGGGCCGACGCCTCCCTGACCAGCTTGACTTAGGCAGTCGGGGGGAGCAGAGGCGGCCGGTCCCTTGGGGGCGGCGCCACCCGACCGACCTCGACGGGGGTGCCTGGAGAGAAGAGGAGCTGACCAGCCTCGAGGAAGGCGACGCGCGGGATCCCAAATGGCAGTTGGTGATGCCTCGTGTGGGAGTTAGAATCCCGCGCTCGGGAGTGACAATCCCCCGCGCGAGAGTGAGGATCCCGCGCGCGGTGGTCACGATCCAACACGAAGGTGGTTAACGCTCGGATCGGATACGCGTATCGTGCGCAAAGCGGTTTAAACTGTAACCCCCCCACTTTGTTAGTGGGGGAGTGGTCTTCTCCGCCAGACGCAACTCGGTTCGCCTATAAAATAGGTACGACCTCAACAGGTCATAACCGCTTGACCGGTGAAAATAAGTCCCCCCAAAGCGAGACTAAATTTGAAGCTTTCATCTTCTCTAAACTTCTTGATAGGCTCAAAAATTGTAAAATAAATTATTGCATGTGTAGTTTTGTTGTCATTGGGCAATTGTTATGAAGGTCAACAAATTTATTTACACAATTCTTTAGGGATATACAATTCTAATTTAGTATTTGTGTATGTATATGCGTGTGTGTATGTGCATGTATATATGTAACACCCTCATCTGTCGCATGACATATAACAGAAGGTCCAGCTAGAACCCGACGCCATATACCAACAGACAGTCGGAAGGATTACCAAATGAATATTCAAACCATCCAATTAAGACTACTCGTCTTACACAGAGCATTCTAGCGGAAGTTTTTAAAGTTGAAAGAACCCAAATCTTAAATCAAACATATATATGAATGTCCACGACCACAACCACAGGAATGAACCCAAATACACGGAAAAGGTACATGGCCTTATGGCCTTACAAATGTTCACTTAATAAAACGTGTCTTACATATATCGGCTCGCAGGCCGGCCACACATGATAAAAGTAAAAACAACTATTCTACGGCCTTCTAGGGCCAGCACAGCAACATGGGCTCCAGCCCGCTATTTGGCACTCGGCTCCGCAGCACCTGCAAGCACATACCACCGCACAGTGGCAAACAAAGCAACGGTCAGCTAAAAGCCGACCAATTTATAACGACCCCGCCCCTTTCTTGGGACGGCGGTGCTCTTTTCCTGCATATCATTAGCCCAATAAAACAATTAAGCGCAACTATACTACGCCACAGGTGTAGGCTCGCACGGCCCAACATCCCGTGCACTCAGGGCACATTAACGGTAAACCGGTCAAAACCGTGGCTTCACCACCATCCCAAAGATGGCAACCAAGTGAGCATTTAGCCTTTCTGACCACCGTTTAAGGCTCCCGACTATGCCAACGGCCAGTCCCCGTCTTCGGGTCTCTCGTACCGAACCACATAGCCTAGGTCCGATTACACTTGCCCGTTGCTCACGCCGCCTAGTCAATTTAAGTCTTACGTGCGGGCCAAGCTTCTCTCGGATACCAAAATTTCCCAAACAATCTCATAACCCAGTTATGATCAAGGCCGGTTCCCAGACCGCCAAGTTAGCAGAACACGTTTCCGCTCAGTTTTCCGGGTGCGCCTTGAAGCTAACCTCCAAGGATCCCTGCTACAATCTACCGCGTAGAAACCCGAAAAAAACCCAAAGCACGGAAGTCTTCTCCGGCAAATCATAACAAATGCAACATCACCGATCCAGACGGTACACGTCCGGGTAGGCTTCACACACAATGTCTATGCCCGTACTTACGATTCTGGACTCTATATGTAACACAAGGGGGACTATTCACATCAACCCCAAGGAACACCACACACTCACTGCACACTCGCGGGAGCGGGATTCCCTATGCAGAAAGAAAGAGCTTCACATGCTCAAGTTGAGGATCGTTACCCTTGTAGTTCGTTTTGGCGCCATGGAAAAACTACACGGACAGAACTCTTCGTAACGAATTTTCCTCCACGGATCCGCTCTCCAATTTCGAAACGATGCTCCGATGCTCCACCGGCGGCCGGAAACCTCCTTCTTCTTCCTCTTCTCTCTAACACCTTGGAAGGAGAATGCCTTGGAGAGAAATGAGGGATTAACTCCCTTATTCCCGGCCTTAACAGAGCAGGAAGCCATCTGGGCCGTTGGATTTTAATTAAAGAAAACGAACGGCTCAGATCCGCTCAAAAATCTCCAGACCTGGGCAGAACACAGGTTGGCACACGGCCGTGTCCCCGGCCGTGTGCCTCGATCCAGGCACGATCGTCGAACTGAGAAATAACACACGGGCCAAGACACGCCCGTGTCTCACCTGACACGCCCGTGTCGGGTTCCTCGACACGCCCGTGTTCGGGGGCGTGTCACGCATAACCGCCACGGCAATGGACACGACCCAACTGGACACGGGTACGGACACGGGGTAGCACACGCCCGTGTAGGATGACACGCCCGTGTCATCCGGCCGTGTTCCTGGCCATGTCCTTCTCGGGATGAAAACTACCAAAAACGCCAGCCAGACACGGCCTTGGACACGCCCGTGTCCTAGGCCGTGTACCCCTATACATGCACCAAAAATCCCTTTTTCGCGACCGACTCACACACAATTTTCGGGGCGTTACAAATCTCCCCCACTTAAGGAATTTCGTCCCGAAATTAAGCAAAAGTACACAAAACCTAAATGATACCTGAGTGGAATAACTCGGGGGTATTCCTCCAACATAGCTTGCTCTCGCTCCCAAGAAAGCTCCTCACGTCCGCAATTATCCCAACAGACTTTAACCATTCAGACCTCCTTGTTGCGGAGTCGTTTGACTACAACGTCTTCAATTCGTATTGGCTTGACCCTTGTTGTTAATTCATAATCAACCGGTACCTGATTGTCCGCAATGATTTGCGAAGGCTCTTGCACTGCCTTACGCAACACCGATACGTGGAACACGTCATGCAACCCACTCAACTCCGTCGACAGCTTCAATCTATACGCCGCCTCGCCGACACGCTCCAGGATTTCAAATGGTCCAAGGTATCTCGGACTCAGCTTCTTCAAGCGTCGAACCCGCGATACACCCTTGAACGGCTTGATTTTTAGATACACCATGTCGCCAACATTGAACTCAACGTTCCTATGCCTGGCATTATAGTACTTTGACTGCCTGTCCTGAGCGATCTTCAACCTTTCCTAAATTGTCTGTATCATTGAAGTGACATCTTCCACCGCTTGACGTTTGTACAACTTCGATTCGCCTGCCTCCAACCAAGACAACGGCGTACGACAGTTCCTCCCGTACAAGGTCTCGAAAGGCGCCATTCCAATACTTGTCTGAAAGCTGTTGTTGTACGCAAACTCCACCATATACAGGTGATCCTCTCAATGCTTCCCGAAATCTAGGACGCACATGCGAAGCATGTCCTCCATAGTCCTGTTGACCCTCTCGGTTTGGCCATCCGTCTGCGGGTGAAAGGCTGTGCTGAACTTTAGCTTAGTACCCAACAGACTATGCACCAACCTCCAGTCATTCGACGTGAAGCGTCCATCTCGATCACTAACAATACTGCGGGGCACACCATGCAATCATACAATATTATCCACGTAGAGTTTGACTAACTTTTCCACCGGATCTTCTTTCCTGTTCGGAATAAAGTGCGACACCTTTGTCAACCTATCGACGACCACCCAAATGGCGTCGTTTCCCTTCTGCGACTTCGGCAAGCCATGCACAAAATCCATAGATATGTCGTCAAATTTCCATTCGGGGATAGGTAGGGGCTTCAAGAAACCTCCGGGTTTCTGGCATTCCGCCTTCACCAATGCACATGTACGGCACTTGGCCACATAAAGTGCTACATCTTTCTTCAAACCCGGCCACCAGAATAATTTCTTCATGTCTCTTTACATTTTCGTGCTTCCCGGGTGGATTGAGTACTTGGTATGATGAGCCTCATACATCAACTCCTCTCGAAGATTATCTGCACTAGGAACGCATAGACGACCATCCTTCCTTAGCAACCCATTTTCAACAACAATCTGGGAATTTGACCCATCCAAAGATTCATCCAAGATCTGCTTCATGCTGCTATCCTGAACCAAAGCCCGTCGAACTCTATCCGCTAGGTCACACTGCACCTCTGACCAAAACAGTTTCGCCTCAGCACTAGATTGTTTGTCAATGCAGGATATCTCCAAAGCCTCCAACTCATGGACCAATCTCTCATCATGTATCGATAACCAGTTGGCCTGCGCCGGAATCCTGCGACTCAACGCATCTGCCACTACATTTCCCTTCCCAGGCACATAATGTATCTTGAAGGTGTAGTCCCCCAAGAACTCTATACACCTCCGCTGCCTCATGTTCAGATCCTTTTGGTCCAACAGGTACTTCAAGCTCTTATGATCGGTGTAAATATCGACCTTCACACCGTACAAGTAGTGCCTCCAAAGCTTTAGAGCAAATATTACGGCCGCTAACTCTAAGTCATGGACCGGATAATTCCTCTCATGAACTTTCAGTTGTCGTGAACCATAGGCTATCACTCTCCTATGCTGTAGCAGAACACAGCCCAAACCATTACCCGAAGCATCACTATAGATTTCGAACCCTTCGGTTCCACTTGGCGAACATAAAATAGGCGCCGTGGTCAAACGCCTCTTCAACTATTCAAAAGCCTGTTCGCACTCCGGAGACCACACAAACTTCTGATCCTTTCTAGTCAACGTCGTGAGGGGTAGCGCTATCTGATACGCCGGTAACGTATATGTAAAATAACGCAAGTGTACGTGCCGGTTCAAGTAATATAGAGTGAGAAGTGATCGTCCCTCGAGGAAGTGAATGATTTGGTGCTCGCAACTACTAGCTTAACCTTTTCCTTAAATTCAAGTGAGATAATTGATGTGATTTAGTTAAGCGAAACTATAGATAATAAATACTACTTAGTCCTTATCTAAGAATGACTTTTTCTTACTTTGGAGAATTAGTCTTGCATGCTGTTTTCCTTAGACTGATATGATAATTGTTTTTAAATCATCTCTCATAATTGGAAAATTACTATCCTGCAACGATTTTTAAGATGGATAACATTATCTCTCGATCTCCGAAATCCGCTTACCCTACTTCCCATAGTCATCTCTAACTTAGGCGGATTTAGAATAACATGAAGCGCTAAAATCAAAGTTGCTAACTTGAGATGAAATCTCTTTCTATCTCAGAGTTATATCAGGACTTATGTCACACTTACGTCGCTGCTCTCTCGAGTCTCGCAACGCAGTAGAAAGATGGAATTTTGACTAAAGCATCGTGCGACTCCTCTCTCGAATCTCGCCGCACGCAATGAGGATTCAACCTTATGGTAGCACGACTCATCTCTCGAATCTCGCCACACTATCTAGGAGAAGAACACTTACTCAAAAATTCCACATATAAAAGACATAATCTCAATAAAGATAGAACATCAACCAATTATGAAAGATAAATTTAAATCAAGTCATCATAAAAAGTCTAACTACTCACAACACATAAGACTTATGGAATTAGTTCATGGTGGAAGGGGAGAACATCACAAAAATTGGAAAGATCTTACAGCCCATGATAAAAAGAATGTAAAATAACGCCGGAAGATGATCTCCAATTCGCATACAAGCAATCCTTCTCCAAGATCCGGTGTTGCCCTAGGTCTTCTTCTCCAAGCAATCTCCTCTTCTTTTTCTTCTCCAAGTATGAATGATCATCCCTTTTTCCAGCCATTTTCGTCCTTTAATTTCGTGCCCCCATCTGAAAGGATGCCTCCTTTCAATTTGTAACTACTGCAATATTTCAAAAATTCGGATCTTTTAAATTCCGAAAGTTGTTATAACAACTAAAAAAGTTGTTATGACAACTTTCCCAGCACAGCAAACTGCTTCAGCATTCCTTCTCCGGATTGAGTTTTTCGGCTAATCTGACAAGAAAACATTAGAAAATGATCAAATAACTCAAACTTAAGTTAAAGATGATTTTATCATCTTTTTATACTCAATAGAACATCTTTTCACTATTTTTTATCAATGAAATGGACATGGATAACTTCATTTAGGAAGTTATCACACCCCCACACTTGAGTCTTGCTAGTCCCGAGCAAAGACATTTCATAAAATTTATTTGAGTGAATGGATAGCTATTGAGATGAGAATTCAATGATCCTTGTCCTTAACCCAACTGAGTGTTAACATCATCAAGACTACACAACTGATAAGCTTGCCAATCATTAAAAATTCGACTCTCACGAATTCATTAGTTTGATAAAAGCAAAAGTGCAATTAAAAATTTAGTGTTGCGTGTGATTTCTTCAAAATTTATTTACTCCCAACACAATTGTTTTAGCCTCCATATGAATTGAAAAGGATGAGAATATGTTAAGTTTTTTTTTTTTTGATCTTAACCGCGACAAAAGCTTTTAGTTTATATGGAAGTAGGTTAGGCTTTGGCTTGGTTCGCAATGTTGAATGCTTGATAGTGGGGTGAAAGAAAAATCCCAGTCGAACGTCCTAATCAATTACCATATTATGAGGTTCAATTCATTAACATTAAATATCTAAATATTATGCCCATAGTTGGGATCATTCCAAGTATGTATTCGCCTACCTAGGCCGCATATCACTATGACAAAATTGATCATTTTTTCTACTTTTCTCTTCTCTTTTTTTTAGGCATAGTTGGGATCATTCCAAGTAGCCTCCTACATACTTAGGCCACATATCACTATGACATTTACTCTTTTTTTTATATATGTTGAATTGAACACCCATAAATGGTTAGTCAATTAAGATATGACTAGTCGACCATTTAGGGATTGAAGCATTTGGTAATGTGTAGCAAAGGATAAAGAGCAAGCTCAAAGATACTCATGAAGGATCACAATGGTTTAACTACATAATCCCTTGTCTTGGTCTACATCATTAACTCAGTTCTTACTCATCCCTCCCTATTCATTTCTAGGAGTCAATTATCAACAAAACTTTGTAGGGAAGGATAAATAAATTTTGAAAAAAAATTGTGCATTGTGCATAAAAACACTTAACACTTTAGTCAAATATCATGCTAAATTCAAATTCGAAGTCCGAACTGTTAAGATTGTCTAGCCTAATCATAATTGGGGTAAAAATTTGGGTCATTGACCTCAAGCTCAATCAACATATTAAGCACTCAAATAATGAAGGGTAAACCACCCCCCACACCTAAAGCATTGCTAGACCCTAGCAAGACTATATGCAATAGTTATGTTGACTATTGTTGATTAGTAATGAAAGATATAGGGATATAAATAAATGAATTAAAATAACTCCCCTGAATTCATAAATGTAGACATTTGTGCAACTATCTTCATTCCTTACAAATCCATGAGTACTAAGCGTAGGCAATTGACTAATCAACTTGTTCTGCATACTGAGTATATTCCAAAGTTTAGAAAATTCATAGCCCAAAATAAAATGGAAGCGTAATTACAAAAGGGATTAGCAATAGAGGACAAATAAAGGTGACTTCGTTTCCTGAAACAAGTTAGCTCCAAAATAAATAAAACTTTCAACGCATACATAACATTCCTTGAAATAATCAGTGGTGAATCAACATCATTTGAGAGCTTAGATTAATTGAAGCATGATAAAACTTGAAACAGGCCAAAATTATATAGCAAAATAAGCTGAAAGTCAGTGAGTAGCATAGGCCAAAATGAACTATAATATATCAACTTCCTAACGGTGCGAAAGAGAGGAATAACTAACAAAATGCTAGAGATAATAGCCGGCCACTAAGGAGATTCGTCGGCCTCTGCCTCATCATCAGACTCTGCTTCCTCATCACCAGACGCTTCTTCGTCCCATCATTGTCTTCATCCTCGTCGTCGTCTTCGTCCTCCTCCTCTTCTGCAGCCTTGGCTGGATCAACTCTAGTTCGGTCTGAAGTCAGGAGATAGCCAACATCGTCAAATTGGCCCAACATCCTAAACTTCGGCTTCGACATCGGGATCTTCGCCTTTTCCATGACTTTCCGTGTGTTCCCCCGAAGATCCTCAAACTGTTCTTTCGCGTACATCTGCTGACAGCGCTGATAAGCTTTGATGTACTCAATATGTTCCATCAGAGCATCGGGTCGGCCCCATGATCGACTGCTGGAATATTGATACGTAAAGGGTTCCTTGCCCGTGTCTGCAAACTCTGAGCATCGCCTTGCTCTGTTCTATCGTTACCTGATCCGACCTTGATATTCACTTCAATGACTGTTTTGGTGATATGTCGCTTGACTGGTGCAACTATGTCATTTGCCTCCATAGGCACTCCCGCAGCCCTACAAAGCTCAGTGATCAGTGACGGGAACCATAACTGCCGAGGTTTCACCTCCCTAATCTTCTGCCGCAACTGTAACGTGATGATCTTGGCAACGTCAAATTGCATTCCTGTGATTATTCCGTAGATCAATCCCAACTTATCCAATGCCACACTATTAGGGTGTTTGGTCGGTAGGACGCCGGCGTTAACAAATAAGAGCCACGCTTTAGCTTGTCGAGTCAAGCTTGAGGTTTTCAGAATTGTTTGTTTCGGACTCATCCATTTGGGTTCGTCTGTGGTGCACACAACCTTCAACATGTCACTAAGATTGACTTTGTTCAAAATCTCGGTGTAATCTTCATACTCTTGATCTTCCAGGTTAAACATATCGCTAATTCGAGCCGTAGAAAAAGTAACTTCCTTGCCCGCACTATCACCGTCTCATATTCAACGTCCCGGGCGTTTGCATAAAATTCATACACCCATGCAGGAACAATTTCAGTACGTGGGTGGCAAAATGACTCCAATTGAGCGCCTTAATCTGCTCAGCGTATGCAAGACTCCACGCTCGTTTTTCCATCACGAATCCCTCTCCTCTATAAACTGAATGGACTTCACCTGCTCAAATCGCTTCCGCGCACCCTCTCCAACAAATTTTTCAGGATTTCTAGCAACTCCCTTTCCCTTCCTCATCTTATCTCCCTTCTTAGATGACATAATGGAGGCTAAGCATATACGTAACACACAAACCACAAAGAAATAAATTTGTGTACTAGGGTTTGCATTAGTTAGCACAGAAGGAGGGGGGAAAGGTGTATACCTTAGGAGTCGTCGTGGAAAAGCCTCCGGTTGCTATGGCCCGTCAGATATGAGAATCGCGCGCGGAGCAGCACTATTGCTCCCGCAAAATGATGATGGCGCCGCCGATCGTCGTTCTCGCCGCCCACACCTTCGCGCAAAAGCCGGTCGTAGCCGGGATCGCCTCCGTCGCGGCCCACGTATCGCGCAAGCGCCGAAGATACCTTGCGTGAATACCACCGCCAACACCTCGCGTGAACGCCGCCGCCGGATCGCGCGCAGGCTCTCTAACCCTAGTCGGGGGGAAGCGAGTTTTGCGAAATGAGGGGGGGGGGGGGAATTTCCTTATAAACTTTAAGGATTTTAATTATTTAGCTAAACCCGGCTTAGGTTTAAATTAAACCGGATTAAAGCTTTAATAACCTTTAAACCGCCATCTTAGGGTAATCGGCGCGCCGGTTCAATTGAACCGCCTAAACCACGCTTAGTGAAGGAGCAGTCAGTAATTTAATTCCCATTACATATGTAACGACTTGTCACAACAACCAGCAGGAAATGAACCGCCTGTACGCCGGTTCAATTGAACCGGCGCTGAACCGCCAGCCCTGGTGGTTGAAGGAAGAGGCAGTACGCAGAATCCCAAACAAACCTATCCGAATTTTGTTCCTCCTGAATCGCCAAACTTCCTCTTGGATAATTTCAAGCTAGATCAAGTAAGGGCTATGGACATCCTCCTTCCAATTGAGTAATTCACATCAAAAATAACAAATTAACTACGTCAATTATTTATATAAACCTATATAAATCTAATCGATGGGTTGCCTCCCACCAAGCGCCTCGTTTAGAACGTCCCGGCCGGACATTTTTCGTCAACTTGTCATTGTAAATGTATGACCATCGGCTCACGATGGTCATTATCTACATAATACTCTTTCAATCGTTGACCGTTCACCTTGAACGTAGAGCCATCCTTCTCATTGCAAATTATTACTACTCCAAACGGGTGCACCTCTTTTACTCTAAATGGTCCAGACCATCTAGACTTAAGTTTGCCTGGAAAGAATTTTAATCTCGAGTTGAATAACAAGACTAATTGTCCCATCTTGAACTCTTTTGCAATTAGTCTTGCATCATGCCATTTCTTTGTCTTTTCCTTATATACCCTCGAGCTCTCATATGCGTTCAATCGAATCTCATCCAATTCATTTATCTGTAGTAATCTTTTCATCCCTACCTCTTGAAAATCAAAATTCAGTTTTTTTAATGGCCCAGTAAGCTCTATGTTCCAACTCCACCGGGAGATGACACGCCTTCCCATAAATCATTTTGTACGGGGTCAATCCTATAAGAGTTTTAAATGCAGTTCTATAGGCCCATAAAGCATCATTTAGTTTTAGCGACCAATCCTTGCGAGTGACATTCACCGTTTTTTCTAATATTGATTTAATCTCTCGATTTGAAACTTCCGCTAGACCGTTGGTTTGCGGGTGGTAGGCCAGGGCAACTTTATGAGTTACTCCATATTTCTTCAAAAGTGATTTAAAATTGCAAATTGCAAAAGTGTGCCCCTCCATCACTAACTATAGCCCTTGGTGTACCAAATCTACTGAATATGTTAGTCTTGAGAAACTTTAATACAACCTTGCCATCATTTTTTTGTGTGGCTATTGCCTCTACCCATTTTGAAACATAATCTACCGCTAGCAGAATATACAAGTTCCTGTTTGAATTTACAAAAGGCCCCATGAAGTCTTGTTAGAAAGTAGAGAAAAGAAGCGAAAAGTAGAGAACAAGCGAATAAACTTTTGAGTAATTGAAATTTTTATTATCCAAAAAAGATATCTATTACAAAGGTATGCCCTCCTTTATATAGAATGGAGGAGAGATGAGAGAATACAAATAAGAGATGTGGGACTATAATTTACAGGACAAGCGGACTATACAAAACAAACCGCACAAGCCGCGCGGTTAGACAGCAGGGCTAACCGCACGGCTACCACCAGAGAGGAAGAGAGACTGCCAGGGAAGACCGCCAGACCGCCCGGTCTCCAAGCCGACTGAGACAAACCGCCAGACCGCGCGGTCTTCAACCCGCCAAGATAAACCGCCAGACCGCCCGGTCACCAACTTCAACACTCCCCCTCAAGCTGGAGCATATATATCGATCATGCCCAGCTTGTCACAGATGTGGAAAAAGGAAGCGGACACTGGCTTGGTGAAGACGTCTGCCAACTCGTTGTCGGACGCGACAAATGGAGTGCAAATCTGTTTCTTCAATATTTCTTCTCGAATAAAATGACAGTCGACTTCTATGTGTTTTGTTCTCTCATGAAAGACGGATTTTTGGAAATGTGTATCGCGACCTTATTGTCACAGAACATAGGAAGAGGATAGTTGTAAACCTCTCCTAAGTCAAGCATGAGAGCCCGCAACCACTTCAACTCACATGTAGTCGATGCCATGCTACGATATTCAGCCTCTGCACTAGACCTGGAAACGACAGACTGTTTCTTGCTCTTCCAACTCACAAGATTGCCTCCAACAAATGTGCAGAAACCTGAAGTCGATTTGCGGTCCCTTTGTCATCTGCATAGCTTGAATCAGAGTAAGCTTCAACCCTTAGGTGACCATTCTTCTGAAATAGGAGTCCTTTCCCTGGAGCAGCTTTAATATACTCTAATATCCTCAGAGCAGATTGTAGATGACACTCCCTCGGAGCTTGCATGAACTGGCTCACCTTGCCAACAGCATAGGAGATGTCGGGTCTGGTTACCGTGAGATATATGAGCTTGCCCACCAGACGCCGGTATCTCGTAAGATCAGAGAGAAGAGGTGAGTCATCTGTCCAAGTTTTGTCTTCGCCAGCAGCCATAGGACAACGTGCAGGTTTAGCACCAGTGAGTCCTGCATCCTTTAAAAGATCAAGAGCATACTTCCGTTGTGAAAGGACCATGGAGTTGGGCTTTCTAGAGATTTCAATCCCCAGAAAGTATTTCGGGGAGCCCATATCCTTTGTAACCAGATGTTGACGAAGGTGTTTCTTGGTCATCAGTATCCCATCCTGGTCATCGCCAGTATAGAAGAATGTCATCAACATAAACCGCAAGAACAACAAGACCAGAGGCGGTTTTCCGAACAAACAAGGAGTGATCTGCTGAGCTTCGTGTAAAACCAATGGCCGCAACAATGCCACTGAACTTGTCAAACCAGGCACGAGGACTCTGCTTGAGGCCATAGATAGCCTTCTTTAGCCGGCATACCCGTGTCTCCCCCTGAGCAACATACCCAGGAGGTTGCTCCATGTAAACAGCTTCCTGCAGATCTCCATAGAGGAAGGCATTCTTAACATCTAGCTGCGAGATATGCCAATCCCTGTTGACAGCTACAGAGAGAAGAACCCGAATAGTGCTGAGGCGAGCCACGGGCGAGAAAGTGTCAAAGTAATCAACCCCATAAGTTTGGGTAAAACCCTTGGCAACAGACGAGCCTTATAACGATCCACACTGCCATCCGGGAGAAACTTCACCACGAAGACCCAGCGACAACCAACAACATCAGTGCCGAAAGGAGGCGGAACAAGGGTCCAGGTACCCCGTTCAGTGAGAGTAGCAATCTCCTCATCCATGGCAACTTTCCAGTGAGGAATAGTGAGGGCCTCCTGGTAGGAACGAGGGGTGGGGAAGTGGCCGAGATAGCCAGGGCAAAGGCTCGGCGAGCAGGGTAAGGCGATCGTAGGAAACAACCGCAGCAAGAGGATGGTGGGTACAAGCCCGAACCCCTTTGCGAAGGGCAATCGGGAGATCCAGGTCAGCAGGTGCCTCAGTATCCGGAGTATCCGTGGTGGAGAGAGCTGGCCCGGGAGTAAAGAGAGATGGCAGCGGAGTGGAGGGAGAAAGCGGAGTAGAGGGTGGAGATGAGGAGGATGGGGAAGGTGGTGGAGTGGGTGGAGAGGGCGGAACCTCAGTGGGAGCAGAGGGAAGGGATGGGTTGGTATGAGAAGGAGGAGCAGGAGGAGGAGAAGAGGAAGCGGGAGAGAAGTAAGAGGCATTGGCAAAGAAGGTGACATCCGCAGAGACAAATTGCTTGCGGGTAACAGGGTCAAAGCAACAATAGCCTTTCTGAGTGGGAGAATAGCCCAGAAAGACACATTTGGTGGCACGGGGTGAGAGTTTATCACGGGTGGCAGCGGGAGAGTGCACAAAAGCGGTGCACCCAAAGATGTGTAGAGGAAGAGGAAAGGGATCCTTGTCCGGATAAAGAATGGAGAAGGGGTAGCACCGTGGAGAACGGTGGAGGGAAGACGATTGATGAGATAGCAGGAGAGAAGGACAGCATAGCCCCAATAGGAGCGAGGAACATGCATTTGATTCATCATAGTGCGAGCGACATCAAGGAGGTGACGGTTTTTTGCGTTCCGCCACCCCATTTTGTTGGGAAGTGTAGACACAGCTGGTTTGACGAATAACACCATGGTGAGTGCAAAAGGAGGAGAAGTCGTGGCTAAGATACTCCTGAGCATTGTCAGAACGAAGGATTTTAATAGACGTAGCGAACTGAGTTTTAACCAGCGAATAAAAGGAGGTCCAAACAGAGAATAACTCGGAGCGATCTTTAAGAAGATATACCCACGTAGATCGAGAGAAATCATCAATGAAGGTGACAAAATAGGAACTGCCCCGACGATGGTGAGGGTAGGAGCGGGACCCCATATGTCAGAGTGAACGAGGTCGAACGGATGGGAGGAGCCCCGACTCTGCGTTGGTGGGAAGGAGGAGCGGTGATGTTTGCCAAGTTGACATGCATCACAGTTTAGAGGAGGATGATGAGGAGGGAGGTGCGGCAGGAGTTGTCGTAGAATGCGGGGAGGAGCATGACCAAGGCGAAGATGCCATTGGAGAAGATCTGTAGAGGAGGAGGAGAAGACGGATAGAGCAGAAACGTTGTCAAGGAAGTAGAGGCCACCACTCTCAGTCCCGGTAGCAATCGTCCGTTGGGAGTCCGGATCCTGAAAAGCACAAGAGGTAGGGGTGAATGTGACAGAACACTGTAGTTGCTTGCATAAAGAAGTAACCGATAATAAATTGGCACGGAAACTTGGGCACATAGAGGGTATCAGCCAAGCAGAGAGACGGGAGTGACTTGAACCATGCCCGTCCCATGGACCGGGGAGGGAGATCCATCAGCGACAATGACTGGGGGCAACTGAGCCTGTGTGTCAAGAAGAGAGAAAAATTGAGGGTTGCCTGTCATATGACTTGTTGCACCAGAGTCGATGAGCCATCGTCCGCGAGTCACAACATGAGCACTACAGAAGAGGTGACCACGGAGGCTGACGGGCTGGAGGAGAGGAAAGCCATGGAAGCAAGAGAGTAGCAAACCGCTACGAGAAGAACAAGCCGCGAGAAGAGAATATAGCACCAAGCCGGGCGACCAGAAAATAGGTCGGGCGGCTAGAAAGGCGCTTCCAAGAAGCCGAGCAAAGCAGAGGGAAAGAAGTCGCACGACCTGAAAAAGTCGGCGAACAGAGGAGAACAAGTCGCGCGGCCAAAGATGAGGCCGAGGCGACTAGCAAGCAGGAGCGGGTAGAAGGCAACAAGAAGAAAGCGGCGAAAAAAAAGCAGGCAAAGGGCCAGCGGGGAAGAGGTCGCGCGGAATAAAAAGGCCGAGCGAACAACAGAAGAGAGGAGAGAGCTGGTGACCGCGACCAAGATGCGGGTGAAAAGGAACAACCCGCACGGTCAGACAGATCACAGCAGCAAGCCGCGAGTAGAGAGACAACACACGCGGATAGGGACAGACCGCAACGACTAGGAAGTCGGAGCGGGGGGAAAGAGCAAGGAGCGCGGCGACAAGGAAACAGTTCGCCGCGACAAAGATCAGTAGGAGAAGAGAAGAAGAAGCAAGCCGCGCGAACAGGGCACGGACAGAAACAAGCCGCGCGGATAGAAACAAGCGCGCGGACAGAGAGAAGCCAGTCGCAGAATGCTGAAAACAAGCCGCGAACAACAGAGGGCGCACAGAATCAGGAGGAAAGGACCGTGTCCTCTGATACCATGTTAGAAAGTAGAGAAAAGAAGCGAAAAGTAGAGAACAAGCGAATAACTTTTGAATAATTGAAATTTTATTATCCAAAAAAGATATCTATTACAAAGGTATGCCTCCTTTATATAGAATGGAGGAGAGATGAGAGAATACAAATAAGAGATGTGAGATTATAATTTACAGGACAAGCGGACTATACAAAACAAACCGCACAAGCCGCGCGGTTAGACAGCAGGGCTAACCGCACGGCTACCACCAGAGAGGAAGAGAGACTGCCAGGGAAGACTGCCAGACCGCCCGGTCTCCAAGCCGACTGAGACAAACCGCCAGACCGTGCGGTCTTCAACACCGCCCAGATAAACCGCCAGACCGCCCGGTCACCACTTCAACAAGTCTATACCCCACACGTCGAACACTTCGACTTCTAGAATATTAGTCATAGGCATGCTTGCTCCACGATGAATATTTCCCACTCTTCTATGACATCGATCACAGTTTTTTACAAAAGTATGAGCATCCTTAAATAGTGTCGGCCAATAAAATCCTGATTCTAAAACCTTCATAGCAGTACGGTCTCCTCGAAAATGGCCTCCGTATGGAGAAGCTTGACATTTTTCCAAAATACTTTGGACTTCAACTTCAGGAACACACCTACGAATGATTTGATCTGCACAGATTTTGAATAAGTATGGTTCATCCCATATGTAGAATTTCACCTGATGAAGAAACCGTTTCCTTTGTTGGTGATTAAAATCCATAGGGAGCACTCTACTAACGATGTAGTTAACAAAATCTGCATACATGGAGTGTTATTCGTGTCTGATATAGCTAGTAATCGTTCGTCAGGAAAATTTTCTCCAATCTCAACATGCATATTTTCTCGCTTTTTGTGATCTAATCGTGATAGATGGTCGGCTACTGGATTCTCGGCTCCCTTTCGATCTTTGATTTCTAAATCGAATTCTTGTAAAAGGAGGACCCATCTAATAAGTCTAGGCTTTGCGTCCTTTTATCTACCAGATATCTTATTGCTGCATGATCTGTGTAAACTATCACTTTGGAGTTTATCAAGTACGAACGGAATTTGTCAAAGGCAAATACAACAGCTAATAATTCCTTTTCCGTGGTGGTATAGTTCAGCTGGGCATCCATAAGTGTTTTGCTAGCATAATAGATAGTGTGAAAGATTTTTGTTATGAAGCTGCCCTAACACGGCTCCAACCGCGTAATTGCTAGCATCACACATAAGCACAAATGGCAATGACCAGTCTGGTGCCTTAACTATAGGAGATGTCACTAGACGCTGTTTTAATGTTGGAATGCCGTCAGGCAATTATCATCAAAAATGTACAGAGTGTCTTTTTCAAGAAGGTTGCATAGCGGCTTAGATATTTTAGAGAAGTCTTTTATAAAGCGTCTATAAAACCCGCATGACCCAGAAAACTACGAATGCCCTTGACATTTGTCGGTGGAGCGAGTTTTTCTATGACTTCCACCTTTGCACGGTCAACCTCTAACCCCTTACTAGACACTTTGTGTCCTAAGACAATTCCTATCGCGCACCATGAAATGGCACTTCTCCCAATTCAATACTAAATTTGTTTCAACACATCTTCTCAAAACCTTACTTAATATTCTTAAACACATCAATGATCTTCCAAACACTGAAAAGTCATCCATGAAACTCCAATCCCCTCCTCAATCACTCGGCAAGCAGAGCGATAATACAGCGTTGGAATGTTGCGGGTGCATTACATAACCCAAAGGCATTCTCCGGAATGCAAAAGTTCCAAACGGGCATGTAAATGTCGTCTTTCTTGATCTTCAGGTGCAACCATGATCTGGTTGTACCCCGAATATCCATCAAGGAAACAAAATACTCACTACCCGCCAACCTATCGAGGACTTGGTCAAGAAATGGAAGCGGGAAATGGTCTTTTTCTAGTCATTTTGTTCAGTCTCCTATAGTCCATACATATTCTCCATCCCGTGACGGCCCTAGTAGGTATGTATTTCATTATTATCATTTTTAACAATAGTCATTCCACCCTTTTTCGGTACACATTGCACCGGCTCACCCACTTACTATCTGAGATAGGGTAAATGATGCCTGCATCGAGCCACTTAATTATTTCTTTCATCACAACTTCTTTCATGGGAGGACTAAGCCTACGTTGATGCTCTATAGATCCTTTTGCCCCCTCTTCTAATAATATTTTTATGCATGAAACAGACGGGCTAATTCCCTTGATATCGCTAAAGTCCAACCAATGGCACCCTTGAACTCTCGTAAGACTTCAAGTAATTCTAGTTCCTTATCTCGTTCTAACGATGCACCAATGATAACCGGTAGAGTGTTATTCCCCCAAGAAAAACATATTTCAGATGTTCGGGCAGTGGCTTCAAATCTATTTTCGGTGGTTCAATGATGGATGGTTTCATTGTTGTAGGCTCGCTGGACCTACTTATAACCTCGAAGTTCCTACCAATTGGTTGCTTGTCACATGAATCTAAAGTTTTACTACCTCCTTGACTTCTAAATCGTCCTCTCCTTCCTCAATAGTAAGAATACTCAACAATTTAGATTCTAGTTCATCACTCCTCATGTACCAACCTAGAAGGCCAACAACTTCTTCTATCGAAAAATATTCCTCCTTGTCATCAGGGATTTCATAGCTTTAAGGATATAAACGTTACTTCCTCATCGTTTACTCTCATTGTTACTCACCTTTTTGGACATCTATAAGGGTGCGCCCGGTGGCTAAAAATGGTCGTCCTAAGATAATGGGCACTTCCTTATCTCGTCCATATCCAACACAAAACGAAATCCGCTGGAAATATGAATTTCTCCACCTTGACTAGCACGTCCTCAACAATTCCCTTAGGAAAAGCTAAAGACCTATCAGCTATTGGAGGGTGAGAGATGTTGGTGTGATCTCCCCAATACCTAATTTTGTGTAAATAGATAGCGGCATCAGTTGATGCTAGCCCCCAGTCGCACAACGCTCTTCCGGAGAACTTCATTCCAATTGAACATGGAATTGTAAAACTCCCGGGATCTTTCAGTTTTGTGGTATCTTATTTTGTAAAATAGCACTGCACTCTTCGGTTAGTGCTACTATTTCCTTATCAAGAATCTTCTCTTCTTTGACAAGATGTCCTTCAATAAATTTAGCATAGCTAGGCATTTGTTCAAGTGCCTCAGCAAATGAGATATTTATAGTTTAACTTTTTAAACATATCCATGAAACTTTTGAATTGATGTCAAGCTTATTCTTGGCAAGCCTAGATGGAAAAGGTGGTGGAGGTAAACGATGTCTTTCTTTTTATTAGTTGGGTTATCAAGTTCAATTAACCCTGGTTCCTTACTCTCTCTAGACCCTTCTTTTTCTAATTCCCTGCCATATTATTTCTCTCATTCTCTCTTCCTCCCTCACTTTCTCCAACAATCCATCCCCGCTTGCTATCTCTACTCCGATCCTTAAAGCTATGGCTTGCAATGACCA